>VZTH01013897.1:240447-251029 GCA_013397815.1 Aleadryas rufinucha | reverse complement strand
CCCCAAAAAACCCCCCAAAAAAAACACAAAAAAAAAAAAAAAAAAAAAAAAAAACACCCAACCAAAACCAACTTACTTGCAGGTATTTATTTTTAAAATAAAAAGCTCCCACACACATTTACACTGAAAGCTTTCAACTGTGTGTACTGCTGTGACTGGGATAGAGTTAATTTTCTTCATAGTACCTGGTAAGATGTTTTGGATTTGTGACCAGCGAAGTGTTTTCAGCACACCAATGTTCTAGCTAGGAGTGTGCTGGGATGTGGCACAGCTGGGACCACTAACCCAAACGGACCAGAGGATTATCCCATACCATATGACATCATGCTCAGCAAGTAAAACTGGGGCAGGGGGAGAGGTTTGCCAGGCTGTTTCCTTTTTCACTTGTTGAACTGTCTTTATTTCAACCCACGAGTTCTCACACTTCCCTTCTGATTCTCCCCCTCACCTCACTCAGTGGGGGGAACAAGGAAGCAGCTGTGTGGTACTCCCATGTCTACTGGGGTTAAACCTCAACATCATAAAAGCACTTCTGAAATACTTCTAGTAATGATACCTGACTAAGACACAGAAGGCCTATTTTACTTGATAAGAAATATAAACTAACTCCATTCCTTAACTCAAATAAATGAATTTCAAGCTCTATTAGAGGATCACATTTCCAAACACTACTCATTTCTTACATTTCTTAGAACCAGGAACATACCCTTTCTGGAGCTAGGAAGTAGAAACTAAAGAACACTGAGTATTTTCCCTGCTTTGCTAAAAAGGCTATTGAGTGCACATGAGAACTGATGGAATTTTTTGATCTGGATTTAGTCCTAATTGCTGTTTAAAATAAAAACTGCAATATACCAAAAGTATGTTTTCTTCCTCCCCACCAAGGATATCAGCCTGTTTACAGTTCTTGTTCCTATGGGCACTCTAATCCTCCTAAAACTATCTGCCACCACTGCCACATGATGATAATTGACTGCATGAATAATAAGTTGCATCCCCTGCAAGGGTGCAGTATTTCTTTTCCCTTCTCTTCATGACAGGTCACACAACACTTATTTTGGCCAATCAACAAAGGCAACATACAATAGAAATGTTTAATAGGCTGAGGCTAGAGGGAAAATATATTTAAATTAAGTTAGTATTTAAATGAAGTTAACAGTTATCTAAATCAGAAAGTACTCGTTATTATCTGACATTAATACGTACAACAGGCCAGAATCAATCTGTGTTGTGACAAGGATAAAACATCAGAAAAAAATCCTCAGGAAAAGTAGCAGGATAATTGCTTTGCACTGTTACAGTGAACTAGAGCAGGCAGGCAGCCAAATGCAGGTCCTGAGTCACATTACTAAGAACTATTAGCAGGCATTGCCCACTGAGGTTAAAAAAAAAAAAAAAGGAGAAAAATCAGAAACAGTACAACATTCTCTTAAATCCACTGCTGGGTAGAAACAGACCATTGCTTGGCACTTCAGCTTTCCTCCTGTGCATTTCTATATAGCAATCCTGGGGGGAAAGAACTGCCCACTGATCAGAGAGAGATATGATTCTAGCCAGCACACACAGTTATATAAGAGGGCTGGGTATCACAGGACATACTCACAGAATTTATTTGGGGAGCAAAATACAGTTGGGACAAGCAGTTTTCAGCATTTGTCCTTCATTGCTGCTGCCTGAGAAGTGTCCTGGGAAACTGTCACCAGCAACGAGATAAGACATTTTTAAGTTTTCCTAAACTTCAGGGCAGGCAGCATGAGCTACAATACAATACCTCAGGGCAGATATGAGAAAGCATGCATGCAAATTCTACTGAGTACCAGAGGTTTACGGTAAAACTGAGAGACTCGAGTGGATTCCTTTTCAGAAGCTATCCTTTTCTTTTTCCAGAAGTGAAGGGTTAGTCTGTAGCCAATGACCAGAAGTCAGTTTGGAAGGAAAAGTTTACTAGTTTAAATATCAAGCATTCCCAGATCTTTCTCAGCATGTGTTTTGTATCCAGTGTCCATGGAACACTTGTCCTCACACAAGCATTAGCCAGTGACTATGTCTGTTTGGAGTACAGCATCAGTCAGCGAGCTGGAAGGAATAAACAAAATACACATCAGGAAATAGTGCTCCAACAGCTCAAAAGTGTGGGTGGAAGCCCTAGATGATCACCTAAAAGTGCTTGCAAGTTAAATAAGGAACTGAGATCATTTAAGGAGTTCAACTCAAACAAGAATAGTAGAATTTGACTGCAATTCAATAAACAGCTGAGGGAACTGGGGAGAGCAAAGCATGCAATGTGCTTTACATAGCCATGTATGAAACATTCCAACTATCTGTGGGATGAGTCTTCTGCTTTAGTTATCACCAAGGCACACTGCCTAGCTTTCAGAGCTCGTGCATGTGAAAACAGTGTGACTGACCAGTTGCATCCTAAGAACTTAAGAGACTTTTTTGTTTCTACTACCATTTTAATTAACCAGACGTATCTGATTTTATCACTGAACTGAGTCTAAAATATCTCTTCTCATATGTTCAATTAGTATTTTGTGGGGGCAAAAGAAACATTCAAGTGCAACTTGAGCCTACTATTAAAGACATACAAGGCACCCACTGTGTCAGCTCTCAGTACCCATCTATGTTGCATCTGTGGTCTGTCATCACCTAAGCCTGCCCTTAGAAGTCTATAGAATAGTATCATCACTATCTGAAAACTTGACAATGTTTTGTCAAGTTTTGACAAAGCATTGAGAACCATGATTTGACAAGCAATGGAGGACCATTTGCTCTGGCAACAAGCCATCAACATACAGACTGAGTCACTGGCTTGCCTTAGTGACTTCTTTAAGCTGGAATGACTCTCCTGCCCATTTTTAACTGCATATTACACTGCCTTCTGCTTTCTTTTACAGTCATCTGCATGTTGCCCTCAGCTCATGGAGAGATCTCTCCACACTCTTCTCCTCTTCTTCTGGGAGCTAGCTGCTACTTTCTTCTTTGCTACAACCTCACTCACTACATGTGATTTTTTTTTCCCCCTCATCATGTTCCAGGACATCAAGCTTGTTCTTCAACTCCATTTCAACCTCACTGGTCAGTTCTTCTCTTTATCCTCATAGCTGGAAACTTTCATTCTTCTCATTCATTCACTTTCATTCATTCTTCTCTTCTCATTTAGCAGTTATTTGTATATCTTTATTCTGTGCATGCCATGTTTCCTCTCTAATCACCGTTTCTTTACATTCTTACCTGGTCTCCAGATGCATTTATAGTTCTTGTATTTTCTCTTCTGAAGATTCTACCACTATGCAGCAATAACTTATTGCATAAGTTACTTTTGTCAGGTATCAAGGAGAAGATGCGATCTATAGCCTCTGCATCCAGCCACCTTCATTGTTTCTACAATTCTCCTGGTGTCTCACAGCTGTTCTCAATGCACCAGACTTCTTTTCTGAAAACTCAACACAAACTTCCCCATTTCTTATTTTTGCATAGCTTAAAAAAAAAAAGAACCAAACTCTAGAAATGCAAATGTTTAAGTTCTTCAGCAGACTTAGCTTAACTCTACTGCATATAAAACACAGTCCGGCCCTTAAATATTTTAAGAAAAGTAGGATGCAAGGTTTAACAGGCCAGACATTTTATGGATGCTGTGTTATATCACAGCTTTTAATAACAGCATATTATGCAGTATTAATTACTCTCATAGAATATTAAAAATACTTCCGATTACCATTAAAAAGGACGTTATGTATGCCCAGCATACATAACAGATTCATTCAGTACTTCAGACATTTTCTTCAAAAACATGACAGCTTTTAAGCATTGATTCTGTTACTGTACCAGAGTACAACAGTCCTTTGCAGGAATTTTGCTATATTAATGCACTCTCTGCTACCAAATAAATTACATACAGTAAAGCCAATGAAAATTATAGTTAAAAAAAGGCAAAAAAAAATTTCAAAATCACCCATTCTTTGTTAGTAAAGTACATGTTTCTGATCTATCTTCAGAAAGTTACTAGAAAAGCTTTAGAAATAATCTAAAAGGAAAACATAAAACCAGATGCACCTTAAAATAAATCAAGGCAGATCTTACTAATTATATGTATGAGTAAATCATGAAGCACCACAAAGGTCTCATGGTTCTGTAGGTAATGGCAAATTTTTCAATTCTTAGCATAATTCTAAGCATTGGGTTCCTCACTAGTCTTTTTCTTGGCCCTACAGCAGCACTATAATATCAGAGTATTTGCTAATGCTGCCAACACCAAGGCAACATTACCATTTTGTTCAAGAAGTAGCAAGATGTCAATTCCCAAAACAAATGTCCTCCAAACCCCTACAGGCTTAAAGGACATTTGTTAGACCTCTCTCTACTGCCATGTAAAATGCCTGTAACTGATCGTTAAGTCATTTGATTTCAGCTGATGTCAAAAATAAAGTATGTGTATGTTAATGTGAGGATCATACATGTCATAAAAAGGGATCAAGACACTCCTTCCAAAACTATATGCATACGTGAAATACACATGAATCCATACCTGTTTGTTTATGTTGGCCCCCACTTGAATCAACCAATTCAGGCACTGTGGATGTCCTCCAAAAGCAGCAATGTGGGCTGGTGTTTGAGCAAAACGTGTTGTACTGGCATTTACTGAAGCTCCAGCTCTTACTAACTGCATTAGGCACTCCAGCTTTAAAGACATGAGGGAAAATAAAACCAAAAATGTTACACCGATGTGCTATGACAATTAGCATGCGTTAAATAAATATATAAAAGCTAGAAAAGCTACACTTATTAGTAAGACTACACAAATGAAAAACAAGACAGATATGAAATTTAGGATTTCCTCCCTCCTCCTTCACTCCTCCCTCATTTGGTCATAGACTATACCTGAAAAGCACTTAATTCTCACCTGCAAAACTGAATTTCACCTCTATTTTCAGGAAAGAGGAAAAGAGGACATAAATACTTCAATCCTAACTACAAGAGATATCCAGTTCACTTTTGTTAAGAGGGTGAGAGGGGAGGAAAGACAAAAAGGGGGAGTTCTAATCCAGCAAACATGACACTAACCAGATATTATTAGACAACATTTCCAAAACCAAAGTGTTCTTAGGAAATGCATAGATGGACTCATACTCTCAGGAGAGTTCATAGAAAGCTAAATCAGAAAAACAAAAGATTTTTCATTTCTTTAATGTATTCCTGGAGTGAGAGAAGACTGGTAAAAAAAAGTAATATTTGACAATATATATATATAATACGCTAAATCTGTAAAGGAATAAATTATTTTCACCACTTTCTTGTTATTATAGATGAGGAACTGTTAAAAACAAAACAGGCCACATGTTTGTGGCAATAAAAGCCCTTTTTGTTTTAAAAAACTGCAGTATTTTGTCAAATTATATTCTACCCTTTTTTTTCCCCAACACACTCACCCGAAGTGTCAGATAACCAGATACTATTTTTAAATGTTCATAACTTCTCATTTGTAGAAACTAGGCAAACCACAGCTACGATGACCTCAACTTTCAAAAACAGTCAAAACAACACTCCTTTCCTGTCACAGTGACATTGTCTTCTGGTTCATAGGAAAAGGAACTCACTACGCTGAAATAAACAGTTTAGTCTAGGCATCCATTTACTGTGGGTAGAAAACAAGTATCACTGCACACAAACAGAACAGCAAAACAAAGACCCTCACACTGGCTCAGGCATTGGTTCATATAAAACAAATCTATGTGTCTCACAGTTAAAGAAAACATCAGCCACACCACAGCTGTGGAATAGTCTGTCCATAAAGGAACAATTAAAAATCATCTGAATGTGAGCTGGCAGCTTGACTCAGATAGAAGCATCAACACCGGGATTCTATCATTCTTCTCTGTTTCTGTATGTCAGCCTTTCTTTCTCCCTCTCTTAACCTGTAAATTCCTTATCTTGCTGAATTACATACATGAGATAAAAATACCAACCACTGTAATGAGGTATTTTATATTAGTTTTGCAAACACATTGTGAACTTCATTTGTTTCCTTCTCTCATAATTCAAACAAACACATATGAACCCTGTCCTTCAGGATATACAGAAGTAATTTTTTTGAACTGTAATGGAGTTAAGGCTGGAGACAGTTGTACCATGAACTCAGTAACTGCATGAAGTAAGGGTGAGGATAACTGAAATACTGCATATTAATAAATCTAAACATCATAAACATCAACATTGCCAAAGTACCTTTTCAAAAGAAAACAGACACTTTTGTTGGAAAAAAAAATTACATCAAAAAACTGGTGTAAGAAAATTTGTAAGTTTAAAATTTATTTTAAACTCCAATGCTAGATTACTGAACCACAATTTGTATTTGCCAATATTAGACTTTCCTTGATGTTCACATGTTAGCACCTGTAATATTGCTGTTAATCCTTAGAGACTATTAATTAAATTGTAACATTGTAATTATTAATAAGTCATGTGATGGAAAACACTCCTCCAGCTACACCAAGAGGTTCATCTGTGGTAACTGAAAGCAAAAATAAATTTCAGCCAGTTTTTAGAACAATAAAGTTTTAATAGAGTTAATTTGAAAACACTTCCAGACAAGGATTACAACTTCAGGAAAGGATAGTATTTCCTGTACAGGCACCGGGTTTGAAGAATTCCATAATGAGACAGGCATTACAGCCCATCAACTGAAAATGGAAAAACACAAACTGATTCACCAGCATTATCCTGCACTATTTAAATCTGTTTTATAAGATGGCTACACACTATGATTATCCGTACAACTTCATTTTTAAACATTGGTTTTGCTGTTGTTGTTGTTTTTTTTGCATACTCTGACTTTAGAGTCATAGGGCTTTAACAATGAATACAACATTTCATCCCATTAAAAGCTTGAGTACAGATCTTCTGTATCATGTCTGTCAGAAAAACCTGCTTCTTCCAACATTATGGAAGAATGAGGTGAATTACATCCATGAACAGGAAAAGTCAACATGACAAAAAACAATACCTCATTTGATCATTTATGCTTGAGATCAGGACACACAAGTCCACTTTCATTAAATAAGCTAAATTTAATACAGTGGATATTTTCCAACCTAAAGCAGAGGTTAAATTGATTTAGTGAAGAAAGACAGGCCTCCACATAGGCCACAACACTGGCAAAATACCAAGGAAGACAGAGGCATTTTTCTCTCTATTACTTTTGTTCCAAAAGAAACAGAATTTACTGCTGTTTTGCTTCCTATAAAGTAAACAGTCAAATGGCAAAAAACAAAAGCCAAAGAAGAGCAAGCACAAGCAAATAGATGTGGTCAGAGAAAATAAAAATTTCATCACATGCAAGTGATTAAAAAGATAATTAAGGTTAGGCCAAAACAAAGTGAATTAAAATTAAGACCAAAATCAATTTTTTTATGCAAGCCCTGTATTTTCTACCTCTCTGGTAGCTTTTTTAAACTGTTAACATTTTTACATTCTGACCCATCTTCTCAGAAATCTATGGAATACCAGGGTAATTTAGGGCACTATATAATTAACGCCAATTAAAATACAGAAACTCTAATGGGAATTAATTCACATCTCAGGAGACAAGCACTTTTCTGCAGTCAGGGAATGTCCTGAAAAATGTGAACTCCACCACAGCAAGTAAATTTGCACTTGCTACTATCTCTAAAAGGAGGTCCATGCTGTCATTAAACACACAGATATTACAACCAAAACCACAAGCTGCAATATCTATCACCTCCCATTGACTTTGCTGGTATTTTAAGTATTACTTGCAAGCTGTACCAGTATGTTTTGGAGTAAGTTATTCAAGAACACTGTGTTTTCACTTTTGGTTGAAAGAGACTCCATTTTTACTGGTACTGGTGTTACACCAGTATTTCCACCCCCCCCCCGCCATAAGCCACCTTTCTTCTTTCACATGTTCATTTATAACCAACTTGACCATTGCTGCTACTTCCTTACTGAAGCATATCTACAGCTGCATGCAAGAACGTAGCTCTGCACAGCTTTACTGTAAAATTCTTTTGTACTGTCCTTTGATACAGGGAGGGCCATCTTCCATGTTCAACCTGTGCCACAGGCAGAGGGAAAGAAACCTCCCTTTGAAGTTCACCAAACGGACTCTTGCTGTGTGTGCAGGCATACACGTGTGTACATGTATGAACTGGCTTAGATTTCACTGCTTACGAGTAGTTTGAGAAAGACTTCTTCCAGAAAGGAACTAGATCAGTTTTGTCTTTTCAGCCTCCTACAGAGCTGCAGTGAGAACCAATACATGTCCAGTGGACTGTATTGCTAAATGGCCCTATATCAGACAGACAGACATGGAAGTTCTGTCATCACATTATTTCTTTCAGGAAAAGAAAAAACCGATCAAGTGAAAATCCTACAAAATCTAGAAGAACAAAGAAGTGAAGAGGAAGAGTCCTGTTCAGTAACTGTCAATGAAAACTTCAAAAATTAACATTTCAAAACTGTGGTACTTTGATAAACAGAAGAAATCTCCATTTTGTTTTGATGAATGTGAATTTGGGAAACAAAAAAAAAGCCATAAATATGAATGTAAGACATGCATCTGAGCAGCTCTTGTGTCACTGCTGGCAATACTCAGTTGAGTGGTGAAAAGTAAAAGTAACTATGCCACACAACCACAAAGCCAGTCAGGTTTGGGATCCAATTACACTACTCTAACTTTCTCAATGTGTTGTGCAGTCTTTGGCTCTGAGAAAGGAACACAACTTAACTAGACTATAAAGCATGCAGATAACTTCCATAAATTGTTGCCTAGATCTGATGGCTTTTAGGAAAATACATATACATAAAATTCTATAAAACCCATTTATAGCCTACGTCACCTTTGCAAATCTCATTTCATTTGTCAGATTTTCCCCCCCATATGTAACAATACCACCCATCAAATTCTGCCCATACCCAAGATGAATATGGCAAATACAAGCACAACATGTTGCAGGCCGACTTGTTCCCTTTGTTTGCTGTTTCTGCAAGAGTCTCTTCAAGAGAAACTGTTGAAGAGCACACAAAAGCTCACACAACCTAGGATGGTTAGCAGAAAGCTGAAGATGCTTAAAGGAAAAAACAAAACAACACATACATTATCCAAAATCTATATCCAATAATCCAATATCCACTATCTTGCAAAAGCAAGGCTGCAAGAAGCTCTTACTGAAAAGAAATTCTTACAAGACAGGGAAAGGAAACAGAAGACTGTAAGGCCAATTAATATCTTCATATTTTCTATGAGAGTACTTCACAAGGAAAATAAAGGCACTCCACTTTTTTTGGAGTGCAAATTATTAGCTTATTTCTTAACAGATAAAAGGCTGTTCTACATTTTGGATTTTGTGGGTTTAGGGCTTTTTGCTTTGCTTTGTTTTAGGACTGTAAGACCACTTAGCTGGGCTTCTAAAAGCTTCTCAAAGAAGCAACTGCAGATAAGATCACAACGTATAGAAACCATGTCTTCATGTCCTTTTATAAACCATGACAACTGCCTAAGTACATCAATCTTCCTCTTCTGGCACACAACCAATAAACAAATGGAAGTATATGGGAAATGGGAGAGAGAACAAGAACAAAAGCCCCTCGAATTGTGAACTCAGAAATCAATGAGGAAAAAAAACCAGATCCCAACCCTCTAGGCTGGAATCCTGCATAGTCTGAGATACTCACTGCCTCAGAAACAGGAAACGCATATATAAAAAATCAAGAAATTAAAATACCATTCATTTTAAGATGTTTAGTTAGCGTAGCTACTTCTCATGTTTCAGTCTTTTCTGCAATGCAACGACGCCAGCGCAGAAAATTCCATACGTATGAACCGCAATTTATTTTTCCTACTGAAGGCAACAGAGGAGAGCCTTACAGGCACAACAAGCACCTTCTGCCCAAACTCCTAACGAGCCGGTTGCCATAACACGGGCACCACAACACAGCGGTCTCCAGGTGCGGAGCCTGAGGACGATACGGATCGCGACCAGACCGCGCAGACAAAGCAGAAGCGCCCCGGGAGGGAGGGTCAGCAGGGAAGGAGGATCAGCCGGGAGGCGTGGAAGGGGTCGCGCCGCGGCGGTGCCTCCAGCCCGCATGGCCGGCGCCCGCCGGGAGCGTCCAGCTGCTCCTCGTCATTTGCTCCTGGTGCCGGTGGCCCGGGCGCCGTTTGGCAGCCCGGGTGCGAGGCGCGGGGCCGACGCTGACACCCAGGAGGGCAGCGGGGAGGGAGAGGGGCGGCTGCCGCTGGCAGTGGGGATAGGATGAGTGATGCGGAGACGGCAGGTGCCGCCAGCCCCGTGACCTGCGCCACCCACGCCTCGCTGACCGCGAGAACAGGAACGGAGCCAAGCGCCACGGCTGTCCGCTCCCGTCCCGCCCGATTCCCTAAGGAGCGGCAGGAGGCGGTGAGGAAAGGGGGGGGGCGGCGGCGCCTCCCGGCACAGCGCGCGATAGGGGCAAAGATGGCGCCGCGTTGCGCGCGAGCGGGAATCGCGTTCTCCTTCTCCTTCCCGTACCCACCCCCGCTCCCGCCGCCGGCTGAGCCCAGCCAGGCCCCACCTTGCCGAAG
>VZTH01013897.1:201883-239826 GCA_013397815.1 Aleadryas rufinucha | reverse complement strand
CCATAGAAGGAATCCTCGGCCGCCAGGTCGGAGCGGGGCGAGCTCTGGAGCAGCGCGCACAGCGCGGGCAGGTCCCCATCGCGGCAGGCGCGGTGCAGGGGGAAGCGCAGAGTCAGCAGCTCCTCGCTAGAGAAGCCCGCCTCGGGGCCGGCTCCCAGCGACATGGCGAGCGGGAGAACGGCGAGAGGGAATGGGAAGGAATGGGGGAAGGAGAAGGGGAAAAAGGAGCGGGCGGGCGCGCGCTGCCCTGGCGGGAAGCGGCGGCGACTGCGGCTGGCGCGCGCGGCCCCGACNCTTCTCTCCCCTCCTCCCTCCCTCCCCTTACTCCATTCCCTTCTCCCTGTCTCCCTCTCTCCCGCCCCGCGCTCGGATTTTCTGTTTTCCGGTGTGGCCGCAGCAGCCGGGGCCGGGCGGGAGCGCTTTGTGCTCCCCCGGCGCCCTGGGTGACAGGGACGGCCCGTGTGGCCGCGAGGAAAAGGTGCCGGCCACAGGGCTGTGCCGCGGGGCACTGGCCATCGTGATGTTTGTTCCCGTACACCATGGACGTGCTGTCAAGCCAGCCCAACTTCAGCACTCGGAGGTCACTGTGGGTTTGTGCTGCTCAGGGGATTGCAAACCAGAGGATAACCCTGCCAGTGGCTGGTTAAAACGACAATGCCAGATTTTAAATTGCAGCCAGAAACCAGTCCTTGAGTAATGGCTCCTCAGAATGCTTAAGAAACTTCTTTTGGTTGCTCCTAATTGTTTTGTGTCCAAAGTATTTGTGAACGACTTTTTCTGACAATAGTAAAATTTTATTGATGGTAATGAAGAGTAGAACTGTTTAAGTACACTCATCTGTCCCTGAAAATCATGGAATCACTGAAGCGTAGGAAGGGTTTGGTTGGAAGGGACCTTCCAACCCCCCTGCCACGGGCAGAGACACCCTCTAGACCAGGTTGCTCAGTTCTCCATCCAACCCGGCCTTGAACACTTCCAGGGGTATCCACAACTTCTCTGGGCATCAAGGAATATTCCTTTTTCAGTATACATTATTAAGCAATGCAAGCCAGAAATTTATGTTCAGAGATAAAGAAGGTACAAATAAATTTCTGTTAAAAGTATCAAGAAACTGAGGCATTTAAAAAGCTTTTCTTTAACATCAGGTTAAATTGATCATTAAGGTATTGTGAAATATCTTAATATAGGACTTCTGACTTCTCAGAAATTGTGATTCCGTAGGCATTCCTCACATTTATTTGGCTTCTTTGCATTTTGGCATGTATAAAGCTGTGTGTGTACAGTATCCAGTGCTCAGAGGTAAGATTCCAGCACAAAGAAAAACACCTGTCTGCGGAAAGAACTGCACCTTGGCTTATAGCCCAGCATGAAACGCCCCTCTGACATATGCTTCCCATTGCAAGTACTCCTTTTGTACATATGTTAAATCTTAGAAAAGGAATTAAACAGTCAGCATATGGGGCAATTTTTTAGCCTTCGAGAAGGTGATTAAGGAATTCATTCACTGTGGAAAGGCACTGATACAAAGTGGGTGTTTGGCTGGATTGTACTGCTCTCATGTAGAGAAGGTTCTTTCCAGAAAGCTGTTGCAACAGCAGACTGGAGATTTGGCTTAAGATTTTCCTTAAAATATCACGAGGATGTCCTGAGCTAGAAACAGTGGATTTAGACTGTAAAAATCATAGCAAAATGAAACACCTTTTTTGTGTTCTCAAAGTTTTGTTTTGATCTGCACAGTCAAGTAATAACATACAGCTCTCTGTATTTAGGACTAGCTGCACAAGTCTGATATAAAGAAATTTAACTCTAAATTCATAAAAATAATTAACTTGAAATGTGGCTATATTTTTATAGCTGTGTCAAGTTAGAATATGAAGATGGAAATCTTGCTTTCAGAAAGTTTTGTTTTAACCTTATCTGTCTTTTTATTTAAACTGTAGAGGCTTATTTCATTTTTTTTTTATCTGCACAATGGGAATAATAAAATCCTGGGTGGTGGTAAGAAGCTCAATTAATCAAAGTGCTTTGAGGTAAAAAACAACACTGTGATATGAATATACAGAGAAGGCGTTTCAACATGGGGCATTACTGCAGCTAATATTTGTATCCCCTATATGTTATTATATATTCACCAAAATAAAATATCGCTTCAGCATCTAGAATGCTGCCAAGTTATGGATCTCAGAATAAAGTGCAAAGGAGGATGGATTACAAATCAGCCCTTTTATAGATGGTGACCCTGAAGCACGGGAAAGCTAAATGCTTTGGCCAGGGGAGGGAGTACTTCCAGCTACAGCAACTTCCAGTTCAGTCCCTTATCCTTTGCCTTACAAAAACGTTCGTTTTACGTTGGACCTGGCCTTTGTTTTCATAAGCTCTAAGAGTTCATCATCCTATATGCACTTCTGATCCTGGGTTATGGGGATTTGTTCCCCATGTACAGCTAGGCAGATGCTAACACTTTATATCTGCATGCCTTGTTTGGGGATTAAATAATGCAGATCCTATATGATGGAGCAGTTGAAAGAAAAAAAGAAAAAAAACCCCAACCCAAACAAAAACAAAACAAAGCAAACCCCAAAACAAACCACACAAAACCCAAAAACAAACAAGGCAAAAACCAAACCAAACCAAAAACCCCCAACCTATACCACAGCTTATGTCGTAAAAATGGACCTTACCGTAATGTTTGGTATTAAAGAACACAGTTTCCCTGGTTGAAAAAAGCAATCTGTTTTTTGTAGTGTTGTGTATAAGTACTGACATAGTTGTTCACATATTGTTTATAACTATCATAAAAAACAATAAATATAAAGAACGTGGGTTATAGTGAAGATGAACAAAAATTAAAGATTCCGGACCTTGAGAAGATTAATATTCAAGATTTGCATGTGTTTTTTGTCTCATATAGGGATACAGAAACTGCCACACCAGACAAAGGCAGGGGTCTGGCTAGTTCCCCTATGGACACTGACTTCATTTACCTTCTGATAATCCCTACAAGGTAGACAACTACCACTGCATTTCTTTTGGAAAAGGGAAGGAGAATGCAGAGAGGGGAAGAGGCTTTAACATTGTTGTGCAGGAATTCTGCGTGTAGAACTGATCTCTGGTATATCTTGTTTTGTGACTAAATTCTTTGTTATGAGGTCAACCTTTTTTATTTCCATGTTAGTGATCTACACCAAAAGTTCCAAAATAGACAAGCACAGTGCTCTCTATATGAGACTGATTCCTTAATCAGTCTGTAGTTGGCATATGACTTGTGAAATTACATTTGTTTCTATTTTTTGAAATGTGAATCATTATCCAGATAAATATAAAAACACGTTACGTTTTGATATTCTGCATTTCCTTCTACTTCCTTAAAATATTTTGGTAATGGACTTCAAAAGTTAGTTAAATTTAATAGAAATAAAATCTTTAGCTACTGTCATATCTTTTGAAACTGAGGATATGGGAATTCTGGGGTTTTTAGCATTTCATTTCAATTACATTATAATTTATTCTTTTGTGCTTCTCTATCATTATTGTGGCTAGATTCTGTACGGAACAAATCTTAAAGAGATTTTCAACAATCTTTCTGTGCAAAAGATCAGATACAAAAAATATAAATCTGTTTTGTGATTCTGCCTTCCTTCTAGATGATAGATTTGGTTTCCCTGACCTGCTATTATGGTCTGTTTGCACATGGCATAACTCAAGAAATTGACAGTCATGGGTTAAACTGTGATTTACAAACTTTTATGAAAAAAGAGGTGCAGTAATACATACATACAGAAGGAACATTTCAGGTTCTTTGCTTTTTCTGTTTTATATAAAGGCATTTACATTTCCTGTTTTATATAAAGACATTTTAGCATTTAATAGGTTTTTAAAACTGAAGTCTTTATTGGAATGCAGTAAATAAAAAGTATTGTAAATGCTTACTGTATTATTTATTTTAAAAATACATTCTTGATTTTTTTTAATTACTCAGAGAGTTCATCTACTAGACTTAGTAGAACACATTTTTGGATATTTGAAAAAAATGAGTTATTTGCAGTTCTACTTGCATTAATTTCATCCTCAGTTCTATTTTCGGTCTTTTAAGGGAGTGAGAAGCTTTGTTTCTGTTTCTGTCAGATCAAGGAGGTAGACTTCATGTTTTGTTGGGGCGTTTAACAGAATTAAATTTCTTCTGAGAGAGAAACAGCAAAAGACACAGAAGAGCTTATAGGCAAAGTGGAGTGGAAGAAGAGATTGGCTTTATTTTAGCTAAGTTTGCTTTTATGTTCTCTTTTGGCTAGTGGCATAGAAATAAAATGGTCTGTAAATGAGGACTTCTTGAATATTCACTAGTCTCACAAGTATATATTTAAAAAGTAAACATGTTATTTTAAACGCTTGGTTTGTGATAAAGGACTCGCTGAGTTACTTAGCTGTAATGTACTTGTCTTCCCTGTGCCACTCTGATACAAATAAATTATATTTGTCCGCTTTTCTTTTCAGACAGTTTGAATATGGAGCATTTTATAGCAACTTGTACTGAACAAGGTCAGGGTTTTGTTGGTTTTTTTTTGTAAAATACCGTAGAATTTAATCAAATACAGAAATCGTTCATATTCTTCTATTCTTGCTGTAGCAAGCTTACACTGGTTAGCACTTACGGCTTTATTTAGTTGCCCACACATACGCTTCTAGTGCCATTTGAGATGCCCAAGAGTATTTGTCCTTGTTGTCAGCTGCTGCTGCAGAACAGGATCAGTTTACACAGGTTCTCTGCTGCGCCTGCACCTCTTGAGAGTCTGAAGGCTTCTTAGGCTAACACTTCTCCATAAATGTTATTTGAATTGATGTGCCCAGTCACATAAGGAGTTCCTCAAATTTTGTCTGGTCCTGAATCTCATAAAACCTCTTGTCTTTGGAGGAGGTTGTCACAGAGTTGCTGTTTACATCCTACATTATACCTGAATCTGGTTCTGGGTCTGTGGGTCATTGTAGTAGCTACTTCTGTTTCATTTTGTTTTCCTATCTTCAAGAGTGATTTTCCAAAAGGACAAATTTATTCAGATGTTATTCATCTTCTTTTTTTCTTTCTTTTGCCTTTTTTTCCCCCCCAAACTCTCAGTGAACTGTGATGAAAATGTGACATTTCTTTAGATGCCATGATTTTTTTTTTTTAGCAATGGTGGGAACTTTCCATCATTTTTCTAGTGTAAATAGAGACTGACTCATAATTTTCAGGGAGTAGTTCAAAGATTAGATTTATTTCCTATTTTTGGTTAAATTAAAACACAGCTGAGTGGTGCACCACTTGAAGTATGTTGTTGTTATCTAGATTTTTGGCTGTCTTCACCTTTCTTCAGCAAAGACCAAGTGTTCTATTTAAATCACTCCTGAAACAAAATTGGAAATAAATGCCTTTTTTTTTTTTTCAGATGGAAATTATTGGGTAAAGCAACTGAAACATTTTGTAAAAATTAATTTCATAAACTTAGAAACATTGGTGCTCAAGTGCTAAAACTGAGCGTGTATCGTATGTGAGGCCTCTGGAGGTACAAAGATCAGCAAATTAATAGCAGCAGTAGCTGCTAACATGGAAAAAAAAGTCATGAGTGGAAAAACAGTAAACTGAAAGTCCTTTGTCCTCCTTTCCAGTCCTCAGTTCTCAGAGTTTTGTCTGGCAAGAAAAGCAGGGAATCTGTCTGACTTTCAAATAATTACTGATGTATTACTCTGTTGGAGGCTAGTAGCAAAGAGCAGCTGTGCCCTGTAGACAGAGCCAACTTCTCCCTTTCCCATCCCCCATTTCTGACTGCCTTCCCTGGAGAAAGCAATCTCACTGTTAAATAAACTAGGGTTGGGTTGCAAGACAAACCAAGAGTTCATTGGGAAAATATTTACTCATGCGTAAAGAAGCCCTTTTTAAAAACTTTGCTGCTTAGGAAATTATGTGATTTCGTGGGTAATAAATAAAAACAGATTTGTTGCACTATAGTTGTAAAGCTGCCATCTTTTATGAGCCTGGGAAGAGTGACCTTTTTCATCATAAGTCTTTGTCAATTCTGCCTCTGTGCAACTCTTCTCTTCTTCATACACGTGAATCATCTGGGCCCTGCTCAGCTGAGAGGTCTAGTCCTTAAAAGATAAGGGAGTTAATTATAGTTGTTGGCTTTTTGAGAAACTGCCTTCCTTTTTCCCACATTCCTTACCAGATTTAACTGAAAATTAACATTTCTTGAGTGGCAAAATACCAGTATTGTGGTTAAAAACAGTACTGTAAGAAATCAATACCAAACCATTTCCATTTTCCATTTGTATTGAGCCTGAACCACAGTAACGAGAAGGTTCTTCAATGTCCTCATCTTCGAATTGTATCCTGATTGTAAAAATAAAAATAAAGGGGAAAAAAAAGTTGACATTTAGGGTTAATACAAATCTGACTTGCTGAATACTTAGATCAGTAAGTAACTCCTGTCTGAAAAACTGGGTGGACTAGAAACTTTTACATAGGAAAGTATTTAATAAAGGTGAAAATGCCATTTCCACTTGCAAAGAGAGGAAACAAAACTCCAGAGGAAGGTGAAGAGTGTGAAACATCTATGTCTGAGCATGGCAAGTCTTCTTGAAACCTGCACCCTGTTCAGTGAGATGAGATGCTTGTATTTGAGGGTTTTAGTTCTTACTTCTCCAAAAGAGCATGCTCCTCCCCACACCATGATTTAAGAAAGCAATTGTGGCACCACATTTTCATTGGAGATTGGTGCCTGTTGTTTCAGTTGTTCAGGAAAGGGATTGAAAAAGACTAAACAGCCTGTGTTATCAGAAAAGGTTTCCATTTCAGCTTGCATCATACGAAAGGAGCCATCTTGTGGTTGTCTCCTTTGTAAATAAAATGTTGCTGTAAGATTGCCTTGAAAAGCTGAAGTAAAACGTGTCTACACCTCTACACCTCTCTGATGATTTTCTTTCTGTTGTTTAGAAATGCGACCTTCCAAGTAACACTTGACCTTACAAATGTTTTTACTCAGAGAATTTTTTTCTATCAGGTTCTAGTTCTACCAAATCTTCAGAATTAAAGTAGCACATCTGTCTGTTCATAAAGGAATAAACTAGATGTGTTCAGTCTGCATTTCACTGCTAGTCAGTCCATCCCGATATTTGCTAGTCCTCTGAGCTCTGTTCAGACTTTAATCTGCACTCTAAATTTTGCTTTAAAGTACACTCAACAGCATACCCTCTGAAATACGACTCTTAGTAGAACTGTTTGTGATGCTAAGTGATATAGATATAGATATAGATATAGATATAGATATAGATATATGTAATCTTCTTCATTGGAATGTGCTCCCTGGGAATTCTGTGCATTCCAGGCACGAGACATCCCCATCCTTTTCTCCTGGACTTCAAACTTGTCTTGGGGAGCCAACATTTAGATGATACATCAGTCAGATTTTATCACCTCTTTGCTGATACACGTCACTTACCAGTTTTAGAGTCTGATAAATCCACACAATCCTGAGTAGGTGAGCAAATTTATTTTGTGTAGATTAGCTCACTGTTGCTTGTATCTTTTTATTTAAATATACTTTGAAGAATCCCCACCAAATAACCATAGTTAAACCATATAAACAAAAGCTTCAGTCATAATGTTTAAAGTTAAATTTCCCTAATAACTTTGAATTAGGTTATGTGTGATTCAGCTTGGGTAGCCATCTGCCTACTGCAGTTGTTAGTAACTAAATGTAATATCCAGGCCAAGGATCACCATAACTTGCTGACAATATAGAAAAATGTTACAGATTTGATTTGACTGCTTTTTGATATTGACTGGAATGCAAAAATATATGGAATCTATAGTTTCTGGTATTTGTGCACATACTGCAACTAACAGATAAGCAAAGTCTTACTTTAGAATGTGCCATTCGAGGTTTATTGTATTCCTCAGAGCTGAAGAAAAGGTTGTTCTAGGAAAATGCAAATCTTGAATTGGGGTTTGAAGTGAGACTAATACTTACTCCTGCTGAAATGGAAGGTAGACTTTGAAAAAAGGAGAGACAGGGTTAGTAATAGTTTTTACTGCATCTGGATTGAAAAGACATTGTAAAAGATACATTTTGGGAAAGTATTTGAGACATTGGATTAAAATTAGACCTGATAAAATTTTTAATCAGAGAATACCAATTACTTTTATACTGAAAATATGTGTGGGCTCCTTCAGAATATGTTTTCTTTGTTAAGTATAATATTTTTTGATGAAAATCTGATTTTAAAAAATTATTTAAATTGTTCAAAATTTCATACTAAAATTGAAATGTTTTAAAATTGTTAAATAAGATGCTTAAGTTTCTTTTCATTTTTAAAATCTCTTACTAGTATCTTTACTTTTTCTCCTCATTTGAAGAGAAGACTTAAAAGGTTATATTTTTCTTGAGATGGAAAAATTATTTCCAGTGTCACTCTAAATAATATCAAACTGTAAAATGACATCTCACTGTTTGAGAATGACTTAATTGAATGAAGCACCACAATTGTAGAGAACATAAGTAGGGAAATCAAAGGTATAATGCCATGTAGGAGTTGGACATAATCTATCAGTAAGATTGTGTTTGCTCTGCTGTAAGCAACAATAATTTTTATGCGTAATCATAGATCTTTACTTTCTATTTTAATTATTGCTCTCTGTCTTGCATCTAGTAAAGGAGACAATCTCTGCAATGAAACAAGTAGGAGAGGATTCTTGCCTAGGAAATAGATTAAAAGCAAGTGAGTTAAAATATCTTCCCTCCAAAAGTGTTGCTGGTGTGACAGTGATGATTATTCTGAGTGCTGGAATAAGAGTGACAACATATATATGGGATTATTTTTCACACAAATAATCTGCGGCTGTATAGGAAATTAAGTCTTTCAATGCACAGGATTCTGGAAGATAATGGATTAGAATAACAAATAGAATATTAATGGTTAACCTGATTCATTTCTGTAGCTGTTAGGATGCAGAAAGACTCCTTTCAAAAATTGAGTCTGTGCATCTCTGAAGACAACCACCACAGTTACCCAGAACCACAGCTTTACCTCTGTCTCTATATATTTGAGTGGTACTGGAAGCAAAAACTTATTTTTTGTATGTTTCCACAAAAACATGTATTTGGTGAAACTGAAATCACAGATTCATAGATCCCAGACAGATGTAGTTGTGAAGCTTTTTTGTTTAAAGATATATAAAAGTCCAGAAATTTGGGAATTGTAGCATATTCAGAGGAGAATAAACACACATTCTAAGAAATGTGGAACATAAAGAAGTTAAAAGGGATCAAATGTGAGAATGGACTTCTTGGAAGAGAGTACCTTTTTAAAGTATTGCATTCCCTCTAACTACTAAACTCTACGAAAGCTGTTGAAAAGTATCAGCATATAGTCATTTAACAGGACTGATCAGAGTTGATTAGAATCACCTGGATTCAGCTTCCAGAAATTTCTTGTTGCTAAGTGAATTTGTAGTCATAGATATGTTTCTTACCTAGGTCAGCACTTCCATATTAATAAACAAGAAGTCGAGTAAGATTTTCCCCAGAAATAAATCACTGCTATCCACTGTTTATGGAAGCTTTTAGCAGATCTGCCTTAAGGTTACCTTTGTCCAGATTTTTTTGTTTCTATTAACTAGAATTACGCTGAGTTGGCAATCAGAACTTGTGTTGTTCAAAACAGTAAGGAAAGCATTTTTAAACTGTTTTGTGAAATAATTAAATGGCAGAACCTGGAAGAGAATGTTGTAATGCCACAATCTGGAAACTCATCCAAAAAAGAAACTGTCTCCCTGCATTTCTTTCCACCTTGACATATTGAATGAATGTCTAGTTTACTTGATTGAAATCTTTTGCTTCAATAGTAAACTCCTGATTTGCTAAAAATAAAATACTTTTGGCACAGAGAGACACTTCAAACATCTGTGGAGAAACACGAGCTTTATTTGTACTCTGAAAAGTTTACAGACATCATATACATGGTACTGAATATACAGTGTGAGAGTCTGGTGGAAGTTAATCAGTGATATTTCTAGTGAATTCACCTCTGGGTTAGTGTTGTCTCTTTTTGTTGTTTACTTTGGTATTATATTATAACAAGTGAATATTCGTTCCTTTTTATAATATTTCAGATTTAATCTTGAGAAGTATAGTGTGTTTTTACCACATCCAGTAGGTGCTAGACATCATTTAAACCAGCTAAATGCTGCTAAAACCCTATTGCACACCCTTGGTTCTTGCAGACACCAGCCTGTCTTTCACCAGTGCCATCTCTTCTGCAATATGAAAGTCCAGGTTCTGATCTGATTGGAATCACGTTAATTTTCACTGAACTCACCAAAATAACAGAACAGCTTTAAAATGTTAGCTTTGTTAATTGGATTGGTCATTTTACTGTATAAATCTGTGCCAGTGATAACTATTTGGCTGGACTGAAGAAATGGTTATAGACCAAGTGCAGCTTTGTGGAAAGTGACTGCAAAGACCTTGTCTTATGTGTGACTTCAGTACGTTTTCCTCGGTCTACTGGGCGTATCAGAATATTTCCTGAAATAACACAGTTCTCAGCAGGAAGTATCAAGAGTAAATGCTGGCCTGAAAGCAAAAGCTTTAGGCAGAGCAAACCAGCACGGCAGCCTATCCATGAGTTTTTATTCTGTCAGATGCCATCTAGCTGGCTGTAGTGGCAACATTCTTGTATCATAATATCCTAACATGCAGATATTCCTTTTATTGACCAATCTTTCTGTCAGATACAGACATTTCAGGGAGAAAAGATGTGTCTTGTTTAGTCATGGTGTTGCCATTTGGAAGAAGAAGTTTCTGAAATTAGACCTAGCAAGTTTTATGGAGCATCTTACAAGAAAGCTTAAACCAGAGTCATTATTTATATCACCATAAAGTAGTGGTGTAACCCCAAAGGAATGGCAATGTGTTATTTTAAGCAATCAGACAGGACGTGAGAGACTGTCTGATATCACATGTTGGCATAAAAGTTAATGCTGAAGATCTTTAGCCATGCCAGGTTTTGAAATGATGGATAGTACCATGAATAAAATGTGTTATCTTTTTTGAAACGCACATAATTTTCTTACTGCTTGGGAAATAATTGTCTGCTAATCGCAGTAATGAAATGGATCACCAGACTTGCAAATCCACCTTGACTTTCAAGCATTTGAGAAGCTGAGGAATATCCAAGCAGTTTGGATACCAGCCTGCATTATGGTAGAATGGGCTTGGTTCATCCACAATTTGACGTTTCTTATGTTGTCCCAGATAAGATGTACTGGTCCAGACCTACAAAGACTTCTTGCTCCCATTGGTAGCAGCTGAAACCCACTTTAAATAGCAGTTACTTTCTTAAAACCTTCTGTGGATCTGCACCTAGGTCCATATTCGTTGGGAAAATAGTCTGGGAGAACTGCTGGGACTCCCATTATTTCACAAGGTTTGTGAGGCTAAGTATAATTTCTGTGAAGTGCTGACATACTACAAAGGACAGGGAAATAGAAATACATAAACAAAAGCTTACAATTTTCTCTAATACATGACCCATGAAAAAATTTGATACTAAAGCTATAATATATTCATATCAAAAGACATATTACCACTGGGAAAAAAACCGAAACAAAGCCCCGAAATTACAAGCTATAAAAATTTTGGGAAATGCTTTGGGTTTTTTTCCTCAGTGAATGATAGGAAAATAAAGCCTTGTGTGTGGATAAGAGCCATTTGGCTCAAATCACCCCAAAATTTGGTGCTATAAGCAAATTAGTATTGAAAGAATTCCAGTCTGTTGTGATACCTAGTTATACAGAATAATAGTTCTTTGCTTTCTGTATGTATAACATTATATGATTTTTTCACACATTTCACACATTTATTAATGTATTTTCTTAGCTTAATACAATGTATTATTTGTATTCAAATTGCATAAATCATGACCTAAACAATTATTTGTTCACCTGTACATCAGAATCAAGGAGTATTTTTGACTTTTAAAAATCATGTTTCTGATTTTTTTTTTGAATGTGTGAACTTGAACTTGTGGATTCCTGCTCTCTCACCAGATGATATCTATTTTCCGAAGAACAGGAAGCACTGGCATGTTTTTGCCTCTTCTAAAAGTATTTCTACTGCCTATTGAAGGGAGCAATGTAGGTAACTAATTACTAGCACTCAGCTCACTGGTCTGCAGGTTAAGGCCCATCAATTTGAGAGGTACATATATCATAAGACATCTCTCATGTCCTTTGTCCCAGCATCACCCCATGCTTGTTGAGGCAGTCCAAATTCAGTATACTGAATCCGTAACCATTCTCAGGGGAAGGCAAGGAAGAAATCTGCTATTTTAAACTGCTCACTCTGACTTGGATTTGCCCTCCATTCAAAGCTGCACTTATATAGAAGCCAAGGCACCTATTTGGGTATAAAACCATCTAAGGTTAGATGTTGTAGTGCTCCATCTAAATCAGTTTGTAGAAGAAGTGTATAAGGTTTTTGATGGTACTAGACTGAAGAATCAACTTCACCTCTTATAGAACAAGAGAAATGGTAAAGGCAGCAGCAGGACCACAGTGTTGAAAATCACTCTCCTGCCAGTCTGTTTCAGCCTTGACCAAAGACCAATATCTTTATGATTCATTGTCAATGTCTGTTCTACCTTCAGTTTTGACTAAAAGAAAAAAAAAAAAAAGAGAATGCTTGCCACTGTTTATGTTTTTAAATATCCTAGGCTGTATGTGTTGAGATGCGTGACCTCAGAAGTTAAAGTTATGCGTCTACCGTGGACCATATACCATGTGTATTTGGAATCTTAACTGAGAGTCTGCATACTTTCCAAAATGTATAGTGCTTGGGATGAAAAGAAAGTATATTTAAACTTTTCAGTTTTGAGAGAAAACCTAACTAAAATAGGAATATGAGTCTGTAAATTCACTAGGGAATTGTAAGGACAGTTGCTGATCAGGTCTATAGTGTATTTAGGAACATAGCTTCTAAAGGCAGATGTAGCTAGCAGACAGTTTGGGAATGGGCACAATGCTGGAGTCTCAAACAGATACGATGTCTCCTGAAACTGAGAATCAGAAAGGAAAATACTAATGATTTTTTCAGTCTGACTTTATGTTTCTCCCCTCTAGCCAGCCCTTTGGACTATTCTGACCAAATGCTAAAGAGCTCTGCCAGGGTAGGTCTTATGTAATAAATTCCATTATTTGAGTTTAATCCAGCAGTCTAGATTTGGGACACACTTAACTATTTCTTAGAAGCTTTAGCTCAATTTTATTTAGGTTTTCCTGGTTTTACTGCCAGGCAGTTTAACTGAAAGTAACTCAGCTTCCCCCTGTGTCTTATATTATGGGAAAGAACCCATAACTGCCAAGAGTTTGTATGATGCTTTATGATTTTTTTCCTAATACTGATGTAATTCTTGCACAATATATGTGTTCTAGTGTTACCTAGACTCTACGTTACTATTATACAGATGACATACTGCTGGGAATGTAAATGGGAAAGCCCATTGTTCAGAACTACATATTTGTAAAAGCAGTATGTTAAGAATAGGAGCAGTGAGGGTGCTGAATCACAAGTGGTGAGGCTCACCTAGTGATGGTTGTGACACTTCCTGCTCCCAGCTGTCCTTTCCATCCCATGACATGTGGCTTTCCACCCTCAGTGAAAAGATGGTTCAGCTGTTCAATATAGCAGCTGCTGTATTTTTTTAATTTGCAGCCAAGCATATTAAGGTAAAACCAAATAATTTTTGGCTTACCTTAAAACTAAACTAATTTAAACTGTTCTGCCAACAGTAGTACTTCAGCAGCAGTTTTCCAACTGAGACACAGTTGCAACAGAACAGAAATCTTGGGGGAATGGGAGAGACAATTTTTATCAATGCCCTCAATGGACTCAAGTTGTTGGATGGACAAAAGGTTATATCATTATTCTGTGTTGAGAAGCTCAGGAACATTTCCATGCTCCATGGTGTGAGCACATGCCTTAGCCTTAACCCAGCTACATATTCAGATGAAGCACACATCCGGGACAAGTCCTCAGTGATCTTGAATGAGAACTCCCAGAGCGGGAGTCAGCTCCAGACTCAGAGCTCAGTTTAGATGTCTACAGTGTAGATTTCTACATGTGATGTATGTGCTTAATGCACAAAAGATTCAGTGGATGCAGTCAATAGGTCTCTGAGATGAGTTTTGTATCTTGTTGGATTATATCCTCTGCTTCCATTGACCATTCCAGCAACAGTGTATCATACTCATCTCTCTGTTTCTGTTTCTGTAAGTACTAATGGCTCCTTGATGATCTGTCCCTCTTTCCTTCATCATTATTTCTCTGCTCTGTTTGTTGGTAATACTTCTCAAGTCTGTTTGGGATGTAACTGCCAGAGACTTTGTTCTCTTGCAGAAATCTCATGAATGTTAATAGATTGAATAGTGTTCGCTCTGCATTATGGACTCAACTTCTAGATATGCCAATAAGTCTACAAGCAGAAGACAGACAACCTGCATCATTTAGTGTTCCTTCTCTCACACACAAACTGCCATGTGTCTCACTGAATCAATAAGATTTGATTAAGGGTACAAAATGGCTTGTTCTTTTTTCTATCTTTCATACATGCGAAAAGGCATTACCTTATTAAACATTCAGTTGTGCCTTTTCCTCCAGTGTTCTCTTTAAGAGTACAGATGTTGTCTTGGGGTAAATTACAGTGAGTCCTTTGTGGTTACTCTTATCCCTTGGTGACTTCATCTGCCATGAGATTGTCCATACAACCAGAGCACCTACAATTTTCTTCCAATATTCCCATCATCTTAATATTAAAAGAATTCTCCATAGATCTGTGAAATGTACTTTTATGCCGATCATCGTTGTTTCCCTTCCCTTTCAATACTTTCCTGGGCTTTTCATTAGTTTGTCTTTTTAACGCTGTTCTTAACAAGTGTGCCTGAGATTAAAGAGAAACATTGTTCTGGGAGAAGAGGGCTTCTGGTGAAACAGATGTCACTTGAAGGACTATATATCCCTTTCTTTTGGCAACTGGCACAGATTTTGGCTAACATCAGTGGGCATCCTTCCCTCCAACAGATGGTCAGAAGTGTGGAGAGCCAAAAGCCCATCTATAAATGTGGAATACGTTGAAGAGTTTATGTCTACACACAAATGTTGAACGAGCTTTTTTAGTCTGAACTTCTGTGCCTGCAGCCAGTCTAGAGAAAAGGAGAGCTTTTTAACAAAAGAACATTCTGCATCAACATATGGCTGCTCCGGTGTTTAGAGCAGCTGATTGTTATGGGAGGGTTTGGGAGAGGGAGATCATGAAGTAATCAGCATATTAGAAGAATCGCTCCATTTATGGCTTCTTTCTATTGGGAATATATAGTAAGAGACCAAATTCAGTGCTTCTGGTTCAGCTGAGTTTCACAGAATTAGTTCAGAAGTTGGAAAAATCTGTAGTACAGTTGCTCAAATAAACTGAGGTAGCCTTAGAACAGAATTTCACATGTGTTTTATTAGAAAGTCTAACTTGTTTTCTTATGGCTTTGTCATGTTTGCCAACAATTTTGAGAATTAGGGATGTTTTTGATGTCACAAAACCATCTTGCAAAATACAGAAGTTGTCACATGGATCAGTGAGAATTTTGTGTGGCTTCTTATAGTCATGCTTAGGAACCTGTCTGGTTCTTAGTTTTTTGGGGGAAAGGCAGTGACCTATGCTACTGTAACTGGGCCAGGAAATGTGTACTGCAACAAATACAGATATTCATAATTAGGTCAAGGCTTTTGCCTTACATTTTCCTGCTACTAGAAATGCTAATATACAGACTGTACTTTACACATAATTTGTCTTTACTTGTCTATGTTGAATCCTTACCCATCTGAACTTAAATATTGAGCGGGTTTAAACCAGTTGCCTGGCATACTAGATGAAGGCATAGCAAACTGTGATAAACACAAAAAATATATTGGATAAAATTGAGAAACTAATGGAGATTTACCGGAGTCAAAGCAACTTAGCTGCAAAATTTGTATGTTTTTTGCATGATTGTACAGGGAGAATTGACTTTAGCTTTGAAGGAAAACAGAGGCTGGTATTAAAGAACTGTGAGGGACACAGATGAGAAACTGAAGGGGCTGGCTTCTTGTTTACTGTGCCCTGAGAAGAATGTTACAGGTGCTTGCATGCCTTGGAGCATGAACCAGAACAAAAGAGAGGCAATAGAAAGTCTGCACTCCTCACCATCTGTACATCCAGGCTTCTGAAGATTGCCTTTGCTGTGGCAAAAGGGGAAAGTTCGTCTTTAGGGAGTTCATGCAGAAATGAGACTAAATGCAACAAGAATTTGGTAGTATGTGCACGTTCCTGTGGAAGATTGTCTAGAGACTGTTGGGATGGTTCACTTAAAAGTCATAATACACAGCTATCAGGTAATAATGATTTTCACTCACTATCAAGGCTGTTTTGGTGACTGAGGGATAACAAGTAATCTACCTCATTGTCATTCACCCATACTTTTTGCGTTCAATTGCATCCTGCTTTCACATTGATTCCCCTTTACACCTTTTTGTTATAATGCATGATGTTTTAAATTCTTTCATTTTTAGAGTGGCCAAAATCATATGCTTTGGGGTTCTTTTAAAACTTGATTCTCTATGGATGTGTTATCTGACTGCATTCATGTTTCTATAGCTGGTGATTATAAGGTCAATCCCTGAGCGAGCTCACTAGCAGTGTGCATTCAGTAGCACTCCTCATTAGTTGGTTCATAAAAGCATAGGGTTTTTTTCAGTTCTTTGTACATTGTACTGGAGTGAAGTGTCCCATGAACTTGGTACCAGCTTTCTTGTATTTACCAGCCTGTTTTCTATTCTTTCAGCTCAGCTAAAAATTACTGTGATTAAATACTAGCTGATGCACAATCTCATGAGCAACACGAAATTTGCTTAGTAATAGCATTTTATTTAAATAATGAAATTCACAATGGTGTTGAATTACAGTGCTTGCTTCAGAAGTATTTGCAATCTCCTTGTCTTTCTAATATTTAAAGCACACGCTGCAGGTGTAAGAAAGGGGAGGACAGAGCCTAACTTGCTGGATAGAAAAGTACATCTTTGTGTTAGCACTGTTATAAAGGCCCAATCAGGGACCTAATCAAGAAACTGCAGAAGCTAAAGGCTCTCTGCGATCCACAGGCCTGGCATGGGGCTATTGTGTACTGGTTTAGAGCTGAGGCATTGTGTTTGCTATTCTAATGGAGCCCTGGACAGGGTATGAATGGGAAAATGGAAGCCAGTGCCAGTTCCTGTTAATTTTTTTTCTGTACAAGAGTCTGTTAGCGATTTGCCATGCACCCTGAAGTCCTACTGTCACGTGGGTTTGTTTCCTGACTGTGTCTCTGCCAAGATATTTTCACCGTCCTTTGTTCATTATTCTCTCCCGGCCCGTGTGCTGCACCTGTGTGCTTTTGCTGTGCTTTATGCATCTGGAACTGTTTGTCAGACTCTGGACAGTAGTTTTTCTCCCTCAGGAAATCTGTCTCTCCCTACTATATGAGGAAATCTGGCTGTGTTCCAGCCTGCTTGGAAGCGTGGTTTTGCAGAGTGAAGTGTGTACACATGAATACCAGAGTGAGTGCTTAAGTAAATCTCCAGAATAAATCTATGTGTGTGTTACCTGGGTGAGGGCTGAGTGACAAATCAGATTATTATGGAACCATATTTCACAATTTAACAATTATCTGCTACCAGATCTGAATCTATACAGTTTTTAAGGTGTGTTAAATTTTTATTCTTTCTTGTTATGTCAGAAAGGAAGAGCTTTTCATCCTCATTTACCAATCTATTATAAATACTACTATCATTAATAGAGAAATTAATAGGTTTAAGTTATAGAAAAATTAATCTGATAGCTATTCGTACTATATTGGCAGGTCAATAGAAGGACTATTGATTTTTAGTAGTTAAAGCACACACAAGCTGCAGAGAAGTCTGATGTCCGTCTTCTGCCCATAGTAGTTCTTTAGCCACTGGGCTATAGGACAAGTTGAGGGCAAAAGAATTCATTGCTCTTATTGAAGCTTGGCCAATGTGTGACATGGGAAGCTTGAGGAGAATCTCAAGTGCTATATCTTCAACTTGAGGACAGTAGAAAAAATAGCCATATTAGATTCAAATTCACATGACTTCTGCGTAGAAAATAAACTGGCCATCTGAATCTGAATATGTAGGAGCAGGGCCCTGCTTTTTTTCCCCACTTAGAAGCTTCAGGCTTATCAAATTATCATGCAGACAGTCAGTGAGCAAATGTGTCGTGTCAGTGAACAAATATTAATTGAATGTACTTACGCCTGTTACCATGGTTAATTCTACATCCTTATTGCAGAACTGCTGGGAAAATGAGATTATTGGCATGGTTGATTTGTATTCCACATCTAATGCATAATACAGAGTTTTGCTTTCTTATTAGTGAACAGAACAGTTGGGACTTAGCATGGACTTGATGGAGCCCAGAGGCACTGCCATCTCGGGTCAGTTTGGTCTCAAGTAAATGCTTGAGTCAGAGGATACAGGGGGTTGCTAGCTTTCATGGTTCTAGTGCAATGTTTGGCATTTTCCTTAAGACTTCAGCCTTTTGTTGGACTTCAGCAAAGCATTCAACATGTTTTCCTTCAGCCTGCTCCTGCGCAAAGTGGCAAGTGACTGCGTGGGTGGTCTGTGAGATGGATATGAAATTGGCTAAGAGGTGGCACTCAGAGGGTCATGATCAATGGTTTGTACTCAGGCTGAAAGCCTGTCACAAGTAGAATTCCCCATGGGAATGAATACAGGGCCCCATGCTATTCAACATATTCCTAGACAATCTGGATAATGGGGTTGAAAGCAGCCTCACCAAATTTGCTGATGACACCAAACTGGGTGGTTGAGATGGACATGTCAGAAGGGAGAGCCATCTCACACAGGGGCCTGGCCAGGCTGGAAGAGTGGCCAAGCAAGAACGGTATGAAGTTTACTGAAGTGTGGCTGGGGAGCACCCTTGCTGAGAGACCCCTGGGGCTGCTGGTGGACACAAGCTGAGCAGGAGTCAGCAGTGTGCCGTTGCAGCAGCCAAGGCATATCGGATCCTGGGCTGCATCCACAGGGCTGTGACTGGCAGAGACATGATCATTCCACTCCTCTTAGCGCTTGTCTGGCCGCACCTGGAGTGCTGTGTCCAGTTCCTGTCCCCACAGTTCCAGAAAGAGGCAGATGGACTGGAGAGAGTCCAAAGGAGGACCACAAAGGTGATCAAAAGGCTGGAAAACCTGCACAGCAAGGAAAGACTGAAGGAGTCAGGTCTCTTCTCCCTGGAGAAAAGAAGGCTTTGGGGGGCACATCATCACAGTATTCTAGTGAAAGTTGCACCAGGAGAGGTTTCATTCTGTATAAGAAAGAATCTTTTTAGAGTGATAGCAATCATTCATGGGAGCAGCTTCCCCTGTGTTGGAACCCCCACCACGGGAGATTTTCAGGATGCCATTGGACAGGGTGCTAAATAATCTCATTGAGTCTCCCTTTCATCATGAAAGGTTGGGCTGGGCAATATTTTGAGGTCACTTCTAACATGGGCTGTTTTGTGATTCTATTATTGTTTAAAAACCTGTTTTCTTTTACAAAAGTAAACTTTTTGGCCTTAGATATTGGAGTGTCTTGAAATGTTGAAAATAATGTGAGAAGAGCCTTGGAGGGCAAATAAAAAGCTGAGAATGAATTGTTGTAAAGCAAATCTGAAACTTTTTGCAAGCCAACCCTCTTTAAGTTTGAGGAATTATTTCAGAATTTGTAAAGGCTTTGAGTGTTCAGTATTGTGAAAAGTCTCTCTTTGGTGCAGTTGGTATTAATGCTTATTGAGATTAATGCTTATTAATGCATATTGCTCAACTGGTGCCCAAAGTGGCTTGCTAAGTTACCCCCTAAATTCTAGGGTTTATGTTCCTTGCCACCAGAAGAAATTTTTCTTCAGAAATCCTTATGTGTTTCCAGGCTTTCTGCTGTCAGTTTAATTATTTCCTCCTCTGTCATGTTTCTTATATTCTACTGTATTACTAATTGTGTCATCTTATTAAATTTTAAAAATATTTTTCAAATGTTTAGATTTTTTTAAAAATCACATTATTCTGAATTACTACCTTTATAAATGCATCTCAGCTTTCATTGGAAATAAAGTATCTACACATTTCAGTTTCTGAGGAAATGCTTGAAAATATGGCTGGAGCACACTCTAGAGGCTCAAAATTTCAACAGCAGATAAATTACCCCAAATTTATTCATATATCAAATCTCATGATTTTGAAGCCAATCTCATGATTTTTTTTTAAGCTTTTTTTTCATTTCTAATGAAGATTTGAAGCAAGATTTGTGAATACTACGGATTTCCTCATCTCCCATTCCTCTAGAGAAATATCTTTCATTACTCTTGATCTGCTGACAGGGAGCTGGGTTTTCTGTGTTCTGCTAAGTCTTATATCTAGGTCAAATATGGATGACATTCTGCCAGTTCATAGAGGTGCTGATATTATTTCTATAGTGTTTTGCAACTAGGAAAATTTATCTTGGTAGGTTTTATAAAAGAATTGTGTCCTGAAAAGGAGAAATGCTGCAATTTATAGATTTGTTTGGAGGCCTGAGATACAGGCATACATAAATTAAAAAATTCTGAACAGGTCTGTGGATGTAATAAAGTTGTATAGGATTTATTATGCCACTTGAAAAGGGTCACTACTCTACATGGGGACTTTGTGTTCTCTGCTATTTTACATCATGTTACATGACTGGAAAGCTTGCATGAAGATCAGGAAGAGCAAGCTTGCTAAAAGTCCTGATTTATATGTTGCTTCAAATAATTCAAGTTTGACCATGTGCCTAAGCATCTTCACTTTGCAGATGTTTTTTTATCTGTATAATATTTCCAATCAAATATGAAGCTCTTGAAGTGCAGCAAAAGGATTAGTGCATTTTTTTGGACTGCGACACTTTAGGATCATATTTATTAACAGGTTCATGTTACTCTCTTGAAGGATGGTGCTAAATGTCCAGTTGAGTGACCTAGACAGCTGAATGCTGCTGCTATATCTGAGCACCAATTTGTGAAGTCATTCATGATGCTTCTAAGCTGTTAAATAGGCAGTTATCAACACTGTCAAATTTTTGCTATTATTTTCAGCTATTTGTTTAACATACATGCTGCCTGCTTGGATTGTGTTGATCATATAATATTTTATGCTGACGCCCTAGAGCCTCAATGATGAATCAAACTCAGGCATCCCTGTCTGGGTGTGGAGCCCACATGCAGTAATCACAAGACCTTTCTTTTTTTAAACTGCAGTTGCTGTCTCTGGTCCCACTTTTCTGGCTGGTCATTGCTTCATTACACAGAAATGTGCCCTCCAGTCCTCCATCCTACATTGGCTATGCTGCTTATTTGAAGAATTTGGGGCAGATTCAGGCATAATAAGTAGCAGCCCTCCTGGGTGCAGGTTCCCGGGATGTGCAGCCTGTCTGCAGAGGAGCTGGCCTGGCATGGAGCCACCTGGCACATTCTTGCTATGAAGACTCTGCAAGTGCTCAAGACCTGGGGATGTGGTCAGGGCAGCTGAGGGGTGTGCTGATTCAGCATGTTCATGCTGGAGCATGGATTCCCAATTTGTAACCTGTGAGCTAACATTTACATTTGGAACAGGTGGCTGGGGGTTATTTTCTCTAGTTGGTACAGAGCCTTTACACCTTGGAAATTGTCTGAATGACTGTTCAGGCCTGTGGACTGCTGTGATGGTAGTTACCAATCCCTGTCAGAAATCACACAGCTGGAAGGACAGGGGTAAACTGGACAATGCATCTGAGCAAATCTTTTTCTTAAAAGGTATGGACCACTACATGAAAGTAAATTTTTTGATTCAAAAATGTCCTTGGGTTCTGGCTTACAAGTTGAGAAAGCCCAAGTATTTTCATTTGAAAGCTCAAGGAAAATTTTAAAAACTTGTAGTATTTTTTGTAAAAAGGAGATTTCAAGGCAGATTTGTACATAGTCAATGTCACACTTTTCCATCAGAAGGTAGTTCTACCAATCTTACTGGACAGTTTTCAAAAGCAGACCAAATAACAAGTTTTTCTGCCAACCAAAACATCCAATTTCTTTTAAAAAAGAAATTTTAAATATTTTTTAAAAGTGTCTAAGGCATTCATTGGCATTTGAGCCTTTTTAGCATTCTGTATCCCTTAAAATCATGAGTTTGTCTGAACTTTGGTTACAGAAATGGTTTTGGCAGTGCAAACCACTGATTTCTATGTGCATGTGCAGTGGAATTCCTCTGGGCAAAAAAGCTTATGTTTCAGCAGTAACCACCATTAATGACAAAAAAAAAAAAGAGGAAAAAACACACAGGGGATAAGTAAAGTGTATGCAAAGGGAGGAGAGAGCACCAAGAAAGAGAGTAGGAAATAAAGTACCATGTGACTGGAGTCAGAGTGGGAATGATCATTTTTGGGGTTTGATCTCAGTCCTGGGATTTGAGCTTGAGCCTTCTGTTCAGTTACTGATTTTGGTGCCTGGCACTGATGCTGGGCAAGACATCTAAGATAGTTTATATGCACTATATATACTATGCTACTTTCCAAAGAAATGAAAGTAATTCATAGCTATACATAAGACAGGATATTCTTAAGGAAGACATCCATACATATTCTTTCAGTGAATTTGTTACAACTCCATGGCTTTTATATTTTCAAAAATTGCTCCTGATTGTGCAAATGCAAATAAAGGCACAGATTATTTTCTGCTTGCACTACTTTATGTGTGCGAACAGTACTGCCAGATATATATATTGCTAAAGGCTAGGGAAAAGTCAATGTGGAATGGACTTGTTTCTTATCTGAAAGTTTAAAATAATATTTATTCATATACCACTGACAGTAAGTCTTGAGAAAGATTATTCTTTTTATCAATCTTATTTTAACAATTACAAAATCAGCAGGTTTATTTGATTGTTAGTTATGCTTGGATATTTTTTAAGATCTTCATATAAATAGGATTTGTTTAATTACTATTAATTTACTACAGGTTAGCTTTCAAGTAGACTTATTTTTAACTGCTTGCAAAAATGCCTTTGTCCGGTGCTAAAATACAGGAGAATTACACAACAACAGAATTAAGAGAATCATGCAGTTACTGTATTGTTTTGAGCTACTGTTTCACATATGTATGTATAAAATCACTGTGGACAAAAATCTTACTGCCTGAACAAAATTTGAATGTATTGAGCAGTCTGAACCCCGCAGTTGGGGAGAGCCTTTCAGTGCCAGAACGTGATAGGAAGGAGAAGCTGCTTCTGGCAGAGACACATGATGAAATTAATTCCCATTCATTGAGCTCATCTTACTGGTAAGGGGAGGCACTGTGAGAGTAACTATTAAGAGACACTGCTAAGAACATCAGTGAGCTCAGCATACTATGCTTTTCAGCTTTTGTGATTTTATTAGGTATCTGGATGAGGTAACCTCTTGAAATAGCTGAGAGGAAGAGAAAGGAAAGAAGATGCTGGTTGCCTAACATCATCCTGCTAAAGAAATCCTGTAGTCTTTTGCTAACACCAAGAGATTAATTTTGAGTTGCTGTTTTCTTTATCATGAAGGATATGTTAAAAATTTGGTATTTGTTTTGTTCTGTTGTCTTTCCTTGCATATTCTTGAAGAGTTGATGCGAGACATTCTTGTGAATACAAATTCTTGTCCTGGAAAATCATATGCAGTCACCATAAATGTTTCAGTCCTTCTGGTCTTTGGTGACCAAAGAGAAATCCTGTTTTATGCCTCCATTTTAAGACCAGAAGTGAGAATGATGATTATTTAGCCTGACATTCTCCACAACACAGGTCACATCTCAAGTCAGAGTCATGGAGGTTCTGTTTGATAAAGGGATGCTGTCTCATCTGCTTATTCAATACTAAGTAATAAAATGCCTTGAGCTTATTCCTATATGGGTTTTTTTAATGTCAAGGTGATTACTATGAGTTCCCATAAGCAAATACTATCACAAAGAAAGACTGGCTGTTTTCCTCTAAAATTCATTGATTACTGATCTTTAATTTATAGCTGTAATTCTAGTTCAGACTGTATTTTAGGCTGTAACTTAGATTTAGGGGATTTTTGGTGGGTTTTTTAGTTGTTTGATATATAGAAGTTTCTGTATGAAATCATTGGGCTTGAAAGGACATCAAAGTTCATCTAGTGCATCTTTCTGTTGCCAGGCAGGAACATGTGTAGATATATCCCTTCTGACAGATACTGGTCTAGTGTTTTTTTAAAGGTTGCTAAGAATGCTAAGGTTATGGCACCTGTCCAGAAAAGCTCTAAGGACATTTCCCCATGTCCAATCTGAATTTGCCTTGCTGCAGTTCTTCTTCACTGCATGCACCACAGACTTGAAAAACACATTATTTCCATATGGCTTGCAATAGCACTTCTAAGTAGCTGAAGATGTGTTCCATTTTTTATATAGGTCATATATTTTGTGTACTGTTGTTCCTGCCTTGCATTCTCACTTTCCCCTTGCTATTATCAGTAGCTTCATTAGCACATGTATCTATTGTTATTCTTACTGTTCTTGCATTTTTCCCTCAAGTACTTGGAGTTAGAATCTTCACAGTGAGTAACTTCTTCATAGTGAAACATCAGAACTTGCTTTTATATTTTATCTAAATTATTTTATTCACTGGTAAAGACACAAGATTTCTAAGGTCAGTACAACAAAAAAATTTTGCTAAGTCATTGGAACGTAAATGTTTTATTTTGGTATTTTTTAAAGACTGATTTCTATTTTCAACTCCCCAGAATGAAAAGCAAGTAAGTACAGGTATCCCTTGCATTTTCCTCTATATTCAGGATGTCAGACTGGATGACTTCATGCAACTGCCATTCCTTCCGTGGAAACAGCTTCGTGCAGCAGGGCTATGTATCTTGCCTCTCAGAAAGCTTTAACTTTGAATTAGCTAGATGGTCTGTGCTACCAGCTGGTGGAGAGTCTCAGCAGTGTGCCCCTAGAAGACAGCTCTTGTTGTGCTATAGTACCTGCCTTCCATGCCCAGCTTCCCACCATGAAATGTCTGTGCTCCCTTCAAAATGAACCTGGATCATTTCACCTCACATAATCCTGGAACAGCATCATGGAACAACTTAGGTCAGAAGGAACCCCTGGAGGTCTCTAGTCCAGCCTCTAGTCCAGATAGGCTTATAAAGGACTTTTTCTAGTTGGGTTTTGAGTAAATACAAGCATCTGGTCTGGTCTCTACGTGAGATAACACAGAGCCAGATGTTTCCCAGGTGAAGCACGCCCAGTTTTCCCAGCCTCTCCTTTTGGATGGTGTGCTTCAGTCCCTGGACCATCTTTGTGGCCCTGTGCTGGACTGGCTCCAGACTGTCAGCAAGTCTCTAGTACTGGGGTGCCCAGAACAGGAGGTACCCCTCCAGAGTAGCCCCTCAAGTGAGAATAATGGCCTTAAAAGCAAGAGAGGAAAAAACCACTTCTCTTGGCCAACTGGCTACTCTCTGAGTGCTAAAAGCAATGGGAGGTTGATGTAGCTGAGATAAAATTTTTGTATGGATTTAAAAGTTGTTTTCTTTTTCCCTTTTACTTCAGGCTGCTTATATGAGTTTTCTTCAAAACAATATTTCTGCTTAGTCCCCATGTGTGTAGCTTGTATTTAGAGTTCAGCATCAATTTGAATGCCTGTCTCAAAAAGTCTTTTCCACTTCTTTTTGCTATCAATGCCCACGCTTCCTGTGTCTTTAAACAGATCGTGGTACCTAATGACTAGGTGGGACATGGGTCCATTTGTAGCTTGCACTGTCCAAAGCCTTTAAAGGAAAAGCTCTCTGCACATCTCATTTTCTTCTAGAATAAGTTTCAATATTATTAACTGAATATTCAGATTATTTGCAGGATTCCTGCTGTTGGTGTATTTACACCTCCCTGCCTGAGTAGAAAGCTGAGGCTTAATTGCACTGTGGTCAGCAAACACCCTTATTCTGGGAACTCAACTGGCTGTTATGGAGGGGCAGTTTCCATTTCATCTGAGCACATCCTGTGCAAGTGAGACAACTCAATCATGAACATATGTTACAGGAAGTACGGTTGTAGCACATTGGGTTTTTTAAATTTATTCTTAGACTGATGACTAAAGGGCAGTGTCAAAGTTCACGGTCTAAAAGTGAATATTTCGTGACAGTCTTCTTATTTTTAGGTCCCCTAACTTGAAACAGGATTTCTCTTGGCTTGAATGGTGATCAAAAATATATACAGCTGTATTTTGCAGTAAACAATTAAATACTTTTGTGGAAGCTAAATTTGCTTATGTGAGATTTCAGTGTTTACAAACCTAGTAAAAGAACGATATTTCGTAAATAAACTTCGTAAAAGAACGATTCCACTACAAAAAGTGGAAATCTTTCAAAGTTTGTTTGCTTAGTTTTTATTTTCATTTTGAAAGAGGAAGCTAAATTATATCCAGCTTTGTAGTCCTGCAGGCATGATGTGCCATTGCTCCTCTTTCTCATTTCATTAGGTTATTTGGCTGTAAATTGTATATATGTATATTTCAGATAACCCATACTGTTTAATAAATACGTCACTAAAATATACTTTGAAATAAAGCAAACTATCTCTCTTGTGCTTTGCAAATTAAAAGGCACAAACCAAGTCTTAAATAAAAGTGTCTTGGGCTCAGGTTTTGATCTCTTTATTTTATGGAACAGTAGCTGCTCTTCAAACAGTCCTGCTGTGTCTCTTTGAGAAGTAAAGCCCATCTCCATGTGAATAAGGCTATTCCAACCTTGTCACACAGTATTTAATTATATTTCATTACTACTACAGAATATCTGCTCTAACTGTTGTTTAGGCAAAAATCTCAGTGTGTTTATCAGGAACTGAATAAAAACTGTGGGATCACTTTGTGGCTGCTATTGCTTAAGTCAAATACATTACAGTCTGGTTTTGTGTAATGTTTTAATAAGTATATATGGTGTTGAGCTACTTGATTCATAATTCTCTCCAGCTGGAATCTTCAAAGGCTTACACCTCTCCTTTGAATCAATTTGTATACTAGCTGAAAGAGCATAGATAAAGACCTCAAGTAGTTGCAGAATTCATCACTTTATTACTTTCACTTCTTATTTTTTATGTATGCAAAATCTTTAGCTATGGTCCAAACACAATGTTGCATTTATTAATTAAAAAATTGTTGCAACGTCTGCATAAAGACCAACCTTTGTTTACATCAATATTCAAAATTCAGAGAAATTCAGAACTATTTTCCCTGGACAGGAATTTTCTTCATACATTAAAAACAAGAGGAGAGAGTAAGGAAGGAAAATTCCTATAAATGTCCTGTCACAGTTCTCTCCATTGCCTTTTCATTTGGCAAAAATGAAACTTGGTATTTAACATAATGATCTATGAAGCTTGGGAAATGTACAGTCTTCCTGTGTCAGTGTTTCTCTCGTTCTTGTGCAGTTCTACACTGCAGGATAGTGCAATGGTGTTTGGTGATGTATGATCAGTCTTCTGTAGCAACCAAGATGCATCCTTCCTGGGAGGATGTTAAGTGCAGATTCAGAGGGGTGTGTCCTCACTGGCCTGGTAAACAGTCTAGTTCCTCTTTTCAGGCAATAGCAGCAGTGAATGGTGTCTCTAACTTCTCATTTGCAGTGTCAGAACATTATGAATGGCAGGAAACAGCAATGCTTGCCTTTTCCTTGGAAATATTTCATATACGTATGAAAGTTTTGTTTGAAAGACTATTTTTAAGTTCTTTTGAGCAAAAATAGTACAGTTGTACTGGCATGACAGTAGCCAATGGCTTTTTTCTCCCATCTGGTTCAGAAAACAGCCCAAGCTTGAAGTCAACTTGTGAACAGCTTTCTTGTCAAGAACAAGATGTTGAAACTGGCACAGGGGAGCCCATTTGTGCAAGACCTGCTTTCTGGTGCCTCAGCCTCATCTGTGCCATATCAGCTGAGTTGTATGAGCTTGAAATCAAAGGTGGAGTAGAGCTGGTGAAAGTTTGTCTCCCATGTGTTCTGCTGATTCCATACAGTTTTATATGATCAATTCCTCAGCCTGGGAAACTGCACCCAAGAAAATTACTTTTTAAATATTTTTCAGCTAAAAGTTTTATAGAATGGTGTATTCTCATCCACAGAAGTTGCCACAGATTAAATTTGTCTGCTGCAGTGATGTCTTTTGAATAAACGGTAATACAAGATTTTATACTTCATGTTTAGAACCGTGTTTTTCCTTTGTTTCATACTGAAATTTAGGGTAGAAAAAAAGGCGGAAGTGGGCTTTGAATTTTTTTGTTACTTCTTCCTCATGTAAAACCCCTACTTACTTTATGCAAATTTGCATGAGGATGAACTTTGGTATTTTGACTTCTGTGTCAGTTAATTAAATAATCCTATTTTCAAGAAGGACTTGACCAGTAGATAAAAATGTTTATGATGTAATGTAGCAGTGTAAAACTAATCATTACTGGTCCAGACAGTCTTGTGAGTTCGGATAGAACAAAATGATGAGAAAACAATGCTGGTTTGAATTGTGAGAACTACAGTCTATTTCAGGTGGGGTTGTTTTACCCCCACACCAACCTTTTTTTTAGGCTTTATCTCATTTCCTAGTATGTATTTGGAAGGTTAAATAGGTGGACCAAGTTATTTTGGTGGTGCTCTTCCTTCCCAGTGGCATTAAGCTGTGACATTCAAGCCACAGTAGCATAGCAAAGCATCATTTGAGCATCTCTGTGTACATTACTTATGTCAGACATCAAAGCGGAGGACTCACATTTAGGTCTGATCCCACCCATATTATTAAATTTTAAGATTATCGCGATACTGTTGTGAGTTAAACATCAAATATAAATTGGTTACAAAACATTTCTTAATGTTAAACTACCTCCGATTGCCTCAATTGGTGCAATTAGGTGGTGAATGTAATTTACATGTTGAGCAGTAGAAAAATTCTTCCTTGTACTAAGAAGGATACATTAAACAATCTCTCCAGCAAATTGCCTTCCCTTAACATCCTTTGCTTCTTAAGTTATTGTTTAATACAATTCCTAATCCTAAACTAGTGCAGGTAGTACTGTTTTAGTACTATTTGGCGTTGATGCAGTGATTGCACATTTTCTTCTGACTGACGTACATGATAAGGAGATTTTAATTTCTGAACTGAACAATTATATACTTGTTTTGCTGTTGAACTGAATATGCAAATAATTATGAGGAAAATAGGCAATGCTCCCAGGAAAGCCTCTGGTTTCCAAGTCCAGCCCAATTAGTAAAGAAGGAAGCTTTTTTACACAGCTTTTATCATGGTCTGTTTCACTGATCAGACAGAGATTCTTAAAAGAGATGGGACTGAACACTCTTCAGGTTGAAAGATAACTAGATATAGAGTCAATCCATTATATCGATTACTGACTAATCTAGTACAGGTTTATAAATATCATCACATCAAGACATCACATGTAACAAGCTGAAAATACAGAGATCTGCAGTGCTTTGAAGGTGCCCTAGGAAATTCAAGGTAAACACTGAAAAACTTACTTTGTTTAATTAAAAAAAGTATTTTTCTTACCTATGCAATGTTGTTCCTTTCTGTATCTATATCCAATAAGCAGCTGGAACATGCCTTCTGGAAATTGGCTGAATGGCTGCAGAGCTGTCTTCAAAATAGGCTTTACATGAATATAGAAACTCTCCATTGGGAGCATAGAAAACATGGACAAAGAAAAAGGAGACAAAAATTTCAGGCACTCTTCATCCCAGTGTTCTTTCAATGTTTCACAGTCCAGTTCCTGTGTTTAAAATCAGGAATACCCTATTATTTGGTTGGAAACATAAGATTTAACACAAGGCCATCAAGTAATGAAAGCCTGACGCTCTCCTTATAAGGGCCATTTTTATATGGGGTAATAACTTCAGTGGGATTACACGTAGAATCCTAGAATTGTGAAATCATTAAGGTTGGAAAAGACCTCCAAGATCATCAAGTCCAACCTTGGATTGAATACCACTGTGCCCACTAAACCATATTGTGAAGTGCCATGACTAGTTTTTTGAACACTTCCAGGGATGGTGACTCCACCACTTCCCCGGGTAGCCTATTCCAAAACAAATAGGAAAGATTGCAAGGAGCATATGGCATGGGAGAATATGGCCTGTGAGGGCAGACCCTACAGAGAGTTTGTTTGCTAAATGGTGGTGTCACCTGAGCTTGAGAACTCCAGGATATCGAGCATGTCAGTGATGCTTATTTCTCCTTTCTAATCAGCTGTGGTGTAATTGTATGTGCACCTTGGCTTTTATAACATTGTAGATCTTTAGGATTCAAGGCCTCTGGAAGACTTTGTTTGCTAAGATGCTTCTCAAGTGACTACTAATTTATCAGAGCATACTGATTAGTTTTATTTGGCTAAAATTAAGAGCGCTAAGAGTTATAATCACTGCCAACAGGACTATAAAAGCCAAGGAAAAATACACAAGATTAATGTCCTTAAACACTGGAAGCTTAAAGAGAAAATGGTAGAGAGCTGGGCCAAGTAATCATAATCCATTTGTTGGGTGGTTGTGGTTTTAATCAGAAAAAAATAAAGTAGCCAGAGGTGCCCAGAGATTCTGGGGCAAAGCTCAAGATTTTAGCTGTTGCCATCTCCGTATATTCTGTCTGAGCAGCTTCCACAACTGGCCCTCCACCCTCCTATTGGTACCCGGTGGCAGCACCCCTGAAAACCCCATAGTGTAGGGAGGTGAGGCTCCCATAAACTAGGTAAACCTTCAGCAGGGTATTTGGTTTCTTTCAAAAGGAGTAGTAGAAGACCATCTTACTACTGATCGAGTGTGTCACAAATAAATCTGAAGTGAACTGGTGAAGATACAAAGGTCCATAACCTAAATTAATATATCATATATCATATCATGCCATGTATCATATCATATCATATCATATCATATCATATCATATCATATCATATATCATATCATATATGGGCTAGAAGAGTGCAGATGCTAACAGTAAGGCAGATGGTCACATTTATTGACTAACATTTATGGACTGTAACACTTATTGATGGATCATCAGAAGGCTTCTAGTGCCTTGGCTCTTCAGTACCTACTGCTTAGGAGGCAGCCATAGTCAACAAATAGTACTGTAGGACTAAAAATAACAGCTCCATCAGCTCATGTGGTCTCTTGCAAAAGCAGTCCAGAGAGCTCTTGAAAGCCTGATGGAGCCATAGATGTTATGCTGAGCCCTGCTGTGTGCCAGGCTGGGGCTCTGGCCAGATGCCAAGGGAGCAGGTTCCCAAAAGCCTCCCCTGAGCATGCCCTGCTGTCAATAAGAGCGAGAGCAACCCCCACACCCAAAAAAGCATGAGGGTGACCCAGCAGATGGTGACACTTGCTGTGATACAGGGAAACAGCAATTTCCCCTGTGAACGGGGACTAATGCAGTTTTACAGTTTTATCAAATGTATCCAGTATGTTGACAGCTCATACAACTGTGAATAAGAATCTTCTTGCAAGCCTCACCAGCTAACCAATCCCATCAAAATCAGTTCTCTTCCTCTTTACCTGAGCAAAGTGTGGAAATCTTGTCATAAATACACTGATAGAAGAGCTGTATATTTTGATGCTCCTGCTCAATGCATTGACCAAGAGCTTCTATCACCTGTGTTCTCTTCCTCTCTCTCATTCCCTGTGCTGCCCTTCCACCCTCCCGCACTTCAAAAGTGTCTTCAAAACTGACTGTCTACTGCCAAAGATTTTGAAGGAAAGTGGAAGACAGGCAGTGGAGTAGCAGGATGCTACTTTGCTCTGGTAATCGCTGTGTGCTTAAAAACCAAAGAGGCATAGATCTGTAGCAAACTTTTATAGTTGAAATGTAATATTTTTTCATATATTCATATATTCAATATTTTTCATATCTATTTCATATAGTTGAAATAATATATTTTTCAATATATTTTATATTGAAAAATTTGAATACAAAAGGGCTCTACAGAATACATCCAAGGGTCACTATGTGTAGCTTCCAGCTCTGTGAGCCTATATCTTAAAGAAGAGGATTTTCTTCCATTAACCTAGTTTACTAAGTGTATTTTCCAAGCAGCAATGAACAAGTGTCATTAGCATTCACTAGGAGTGAGAGAATGGCTTTGACTGTGGTTCTGCTTATTTGACTTCTCTCACTAAACCTTATCCATCATGATGAATGCTTGGCCCACTTTGATTCTGGTAGGCGTAATGCAAAGTCTGATGGGGAATGGAACCTGGGCCATGTCCACTCCCTGCTACTGCAGTCAAACCATAGAATCACTTTAACCCGCACATTGTACACCTCTCTGAAAACAGCTGGGTTATTTGCCATGCTCTTCCTTATCAGCATTGAAAATTTGTATGGCCAGAAGAATCAAATATATTTTTCTGATTTCCAGCATAAATTTATTCAGGACCTGTTTATATCCATTTGCTCTTGTGCTAGCATTGTCCTGAAGTTTAAATAGCTGCAAGCCTATCTGTGATATTTACCCACTGGTGTATTTATAGACGGCCCTCCTGCGCCCTTTCTCAGGCTTTGTTTCACCAGGGCAAACAAGCCGAGTTCCCATAAGATCACTGTCAGTCTTCTAACGATTCTGTTGCCATGTAATTTAGTTTTTCCAGAGAACAAGTGTCCAAGTTTCTGTGCTACACTCCAAATGAGTTTCTACTAATGACTCAGTAACACTCTTTCTTACCTTTATTCTGCCCAAAATTCTTCATCAGATACAATTTAGAATCCAATTTGCCTCTTTTATGGATGGTCATGTCAGTTCCTTGTGATCAGAGCTCTTTGCAAGTTGTTGAGCTCGCTGTTTAAAAATGTCATAGATTCATCAACTTTAAGGGAGCTGAGACAACTTCCACCAGCTGAGGATCTGCATCTGATATTTCAGCTTGCAGGACACAGCTTTCTCTGCGTCTGGCCTGAAATGGTGGAGCTCACTGCCAACTCCCCTCCCCCAACTCCTTCCACAGGGGAACCACTGATTTGCTTCTGTCCAGCCTGCAATGTTAAAAAAGCACTGACTCCAACTCATGCTATCAAATTTGGAAATTCAGGGCAAAATTTGGAAAATACTGTTCATTCACTGTGCATTTGTTTACAAACATTTGAGAATCTCAGCTCCTTTTTTTGTTTGTTTAAATTCAAAATATTTTAATTCATTTTAGTCATTTTGATTTCTCACCGTTCAATTCTTGTCCTTCATTTCTTTCTCAGTCCTCATTAAATGTGAATAAAACTTTTGAAATGGCAATTAAAATAGGTTTCTTCCCATGGAGAGAGCCTAAGTGTGACTGCGCTGCTGCCTATTGTCCTGCTTCATTTCTTCCTTTCTCATGTCTATCCTTCATCTTCCATCATCTGTGATTTAGACTAAGCCCTTCGTGGCAAGGACCTTCACTTTATATTCATCTCTGCTGAAAGCAGAGACACTTACTGGTTTCTGAAAGTATAAAGAATGTAGCGGATCAATGCCATTATCCTGAACTGCATTTAGAAGACAAAGGGAGCTCTTGAACTGATGCTCTCGGGAGCACAGAAGCAGAGCTACGTTTTGGGCTACCGCAGACTTGCCAGAGGACTCTGTATGTTTCCACCTAAAGATCATAGCCAGGGTAAAAGCTACAAAAGCACGAGTGACTGTGATAAAACTTGCCACACAGGATTGTCTTAGTTGCCTCGTCAAATCAAGCAAATGCTAACAAAAATTTTGGCTGCCAGGATTAAGATAGCCAAGGACTTGGCAGCAGCCTGGACTCTGAGCTCAATCAGAGCGTGTTGTCAATAGGCTGCACTGATTTAAAGTAAAGATGTGGTGACAATATTTCTGCTTTTGAGTAGACGCTAAAGGCACTTGCACAGAAGGCAGTAAAGCAAGTGCACCAAAGGCTTGAGAGATTTGAGATCTGTGATAAGGGGAAATAAATGAGGGACTTGATTTCCAGGGCATCTCTTTCCCAGCTAAAATCTCTAATGATGGTAAGCATCCCTGTTTTCCCTCAAATTCTGCAACAGGTGCCTGCAGCCTCCATGAAAGAAAGAGGTTTAAAAGCACCTTTTTTCTTCACTTTTTTTACCCTTTTGGGGATGGCCTGGACATTGGTGTATTCGACATACTGCATACTGTGACTCCTGTCTGAGAGGCCCAAGTCTGCTGGGCACCCATCATGCTGCCCTGGAGCTGAGCACTGCAGCCCCGAGCACCCTGCTGCTCTCACCCTTGGTCAAACACCTGCTCTCAGAGTCCCGGATTTGTGTTTCTGCATCAGCACTTTAGCTGCTCTCTGTATGGTACTCATTTATTTATGCCTGATTGACAGGCCTCTCAGGACCAAAAACTTTGCATCTGCCTATTAAAATACTTTGTGATTTGCAAGATAATGAAATAATTTGCTCTCTGCTGTGGTTTTGGGGTTTGTTTTTGATTCATTGACACTTGTGCCAGCACCATGCAGCTCATTGATCTGCCTTCCCAAGTTCACCAACACAATCTTTGGTGTATGTGTTTTAACTGACACCTTCAGCTGACAGGTAGTCAATCAACAGCAGAGAGAGCTGGTGATATTGAACTTCTGATAGCTGGTTTCAGGAACTACAAAAGACTAGCTCCTCTACAAGCCTCAAAATACTTTTGAAAGGTAGGTTTAACTAGACATGGAAATACATCTCTGAGTGTAACACAGAAGTGTGCTTTGTTGGGGTGCGGCTTTTACTACAGAGAGTTGTAAACCTCCCCAGGCTAAAACTACAGAGATAATTACGTATAGCATGGGAACCCCAGCACAGCAATTGATCCAGTATGACCCCTATATAGCTAATTACAGACTGTCAAGACAATTTCTGTTCAAGCTGGACTGATAATTAATTAGTCACCTTCACATTTAAATCCTGACCTTGGTTTGGCACAGAGAAAACCAAGAGTTGTGTATCTGGCCAAAGCATCTCTTTTCTGCCTGGGGGCAGGTAGACGAGGTATTAACAGCTGAAAAAGGAAAATGGAAAAAGTCCAAAATGAAGGGTAGCTTTCTTTACCTTTACTCTTTCCTTCCTCTCCTGCTCTCCTTCCTCCAAAACCAATTGCTCAGGATAAAAGACTAAATAAAACCCACAGAAGTATAATTGTCTTTCGGAGACTTTCAGTTAATTCATAGTGCAGAATAAGGGAAATATCTCTACTGATAACTTTTTGGTCAAATTGAAAACTGGAAATTTATTCCTGCTGTTTCGTTTTTCAACCACTCTCTAATCCATGGCAGAAATTTACCTTCTACCTCATGTCTACCTGGTTTCCTTAGTAACTTTTCATAAGAATATGACAAAAGCTTGGAAAAGACCAAATAAATTCTCAACTGCTTAATCTTTATTTCTAGAAAATGATATGCTGTTAAATCTACTAGATCTCTGCCAAAGCTGCCTGATGTATTTCACAGAATACTGCTTTCTTTCTTGTTCAAAAGAGGTTCAGATATTATTGAACTGAACCCCTCCCCTCCACCCCAAAATATAAGAATCTTTTTGCTTGTGTAAAGAGATTTAAGGCCTAGAAGTTACCTGAACTTACATACATGCTTCATATCTATCCTTTGTTTATGAGTCAGTACCAAAATTACTTTTTCAGCTTTTCATAAATTTAAAATATTTTGCAGAAAAAAGTGATTAAAATCATCCCTCTCAGATGCCTTCAGAAAGAATTTAGGTTACTTAAATACAACCAAAATGGATGCTTGAATAAAGTTGTCATGAGTTTATGATTTAGAAGCAACAGTGGGACCAAAGTCAGGACATAAGAGAATCAGAACATCTTTAACTGTGAAACAAAGAGGAAGGAGGAGTACAGATTTGCAGTAATTATATGTTTCATTGTTTGTGTTACCTCAAAACTCCCACCATGTCATTGGCTCCACTCACTGGATGGTGCAGGTCCATAGTAGCTGTCTGTCCTACAAGTTTGCAGTATAAATGGACAGTACTGGGGCACGCAGGAGAAAAGAATAAAACAAAGGAACTGTGCAGAGAGTTCAGGTGCTTCGCAGTAAATACCTTGTAGGGCAAAGTCTGACAAGAAAGTAAGCCAGAAAGGGAGTGGCATGCTCCTAAATCTTTTGGGCACTTCCATTTTTTTCCTTTAAAGGTCTGGAAATGGTTTCCCAACCTGTGTCAAGCTTCTTTCAAAAGTCTCCATCCACACAGCTTTCCAATGGCAAAGAATTGCCATGTTTGTGTTCTTCGTAACTAACAAATTATTGGATAGGAAGCTGTTGCTCAAAATAAGTATGGAAGGTGCAGAAGAAAGGTGAGGAGACAGGTGATGGATGTCAGTAAGTGATAACCCAGATATTGCTTATAATGAAACCCTTTATGCTTTGTTAAGATCACTATTCTGCATAGTAATATGTTGTTACTTCCATTGCCTTTGGATGGGTTTTCCCACACCATGCCATGCATCATGCTCTCTACTGTAATCAGCCATGTGCTTTTCACCTTGTTCATGTACTCATCACATCTCTCCCATAAAAACCTTCAGAAACTCATGCTCATTGTTTTCTACCATGGGCCAGTGCCAAGGATAACCTCTCTTGCTGCTTACCTTGCTTGGGAAACTACTGGGGAACCCCTGCTGGGGATGCTGAGGCAATAAATGCCTTCTGACCATTGCTGTGTGCACTGTGCTTGTTTATCCCATCCTGCTTGAGTCTGGGTGGACATTAATACTGGCAGAGGCCAGTCTGCTGCTCTCACCTCGACCAAACAAGGAGCAAAAGGAAAGACAAATTTTGGAAGAAGTATCTACCTAAAGTGCCAGAATTTAAGAAAATCTGTACCTATTATGGGTTAGAAGGAGATTGAATGTTGAAATTAGATTATCGTGTCTCAAATCGAAATGCACCTCTGTCTTTCTGGGCTGGCCTGGGGTTTGGGAGGAAATTCTGGGTCAGAGGAACCTAATAGAGGTGCTGCTCAGGGACTGTGATGGTGTTTGCAGTACGCCAGGCTGGAAGTAGAACAGGAGAGATGAGTTTGGGTTGGCATTATCGCCTCTACCTCTGCCTTGACGTCGTTTTGCCCCTCGAGGGGGTCAGGTGGGGCGAGAGGGGAAGAGGGAAGAGCAGGGGCTGTGGTGGTATCGCCTCTCCAGGCGTGTGTGCTGCATCAGGGAGGCTGATGGCAACAGAGGGACCCTGGGAGCCCACGCCAGCCAGCTCCTAACAAAAAAATACTGATTGCGCATAGCGTCCTGTCCAAGCAAAGCTTTGAGGAATGGGTTTTATCGGAATAAAAGGCACAGGAAGGCTCTGTTTCAGGTTAGCCTTCACAGTCCTTAGGAAGGACTGTGAAGTCCTTCTTAGTATTTACGCTGGCTTCCCAGGCGGTGCCGCAGACCATCGGGGTGGAAGCTGGCGGGAGGCGCTCCGGGGAGGGAGCATCCCGGCAGGCGCACGGCGGGGATGGCGCGCAATGGGGCGAGCCCGCTACCCGGCCGCTGGGCCGAGGCTCCCGAACGGCTTTCCTTGCGCAGGGAAACGACGGGCAAAGGCAGAGATCGCGTTAGTGCGGCCGGTCGGGCCGGAACCCGCTGCTGGTGCTCCGAGAGCTGAATGGCCCGAAACCAGTCTGCCCGAGCCTGGAGCGGAAGGCTTGTGGGGGTTGGTTCCCTGCGCGACGGCGCCGTCCGAGGAAGAAATGAGGGGCCAGGGGATCCCGCAACTTTTCCCCGCGGCCGGCGGTGCCCGCGGCTCCCGCTCCCGCCCCGCTGCGCGCTCGCGGAGGCGCCGGCCTCCCGCTAGGGGGCGCCCGCC
>VZTH01013897.1:98418-201829 GCA_013397815.1 Aleadryas rufinucha | reverse complement strand
GGGTCGGTCCCCGTCGGGGGGCCGGGGGAGAGCGGGGAGCGGCAGCCGGGCTGGAAGCGCTTCCCCCCGAGGGGCCACTGTTCTGCAAGTGTTTTACAAACGCTCCGCTTCCCAAAGCGGAGTCCTGGCTGTGCACGGGAGATGCATTAATTTTGGGGGGTGGACTATGGACCCTTTCTTGCGTGCCACGAGCCGGCTGCAAACTTACGTACGCAACTGCTGTAATAGCCGGTGCCTCATCTCGCTTGGGAGGTGATTCAGCTCATCTCTTCCAGCCTCTGAAGGACATTTTAGCGTTTGATGCTTAGTTTTCTTGAAGGCTGTTTTAGCGTTATTTGGGTCCTTTACTGTTCAGTAGACTGTGGAAAAAATCNTTCCAGTCACTGGGGAATTCTTTTAAAGCTTCCTTTTTTTTTTTTTTTTTTGGGCTGAAAAAACCGCGTTACAGCTTTAGTCTGTGTTGTGCTTGAAGAAAATGTACTCTGTCAGGTAACTTTTATGTGTTCTGTGTGCGTTCGTAATTCCCGTCGTAGCTCAGCCAGAGGGAGAGGGGTTTGGTTGTGCCTCAAAACTTGGGACAGTACCGTTGTCTCTCCTGACGTTCAGTAACGTAGTGCACATAGAGATCCACGTATTGACAAAAAACTTTCCTGGTGAGCCAGTCCAAGGTGGTAAAGAGGATGAAGGTCATCTGCTATGCTGATGAGATGACTCCTTGCTTGAAAATAACACCATATTTTTCACCTTTTGCAATTGGCAGAGTACTCCACTCATTGGAGCCTGCTGACAGTGGGCTTTTGTTACATTTTGTGGCTCTGTTTCAAGTTGTCTGCAGACCCACAAAGTTGAAACCAGTGCCTTGAGCTCAGCAGGACACTGGGCTGGGCTGTCCCCCTTTGGTTCTTCAGTTTGCCACTCACTGGGGTTGTTACTGTTTTGTGCTCTACTGTAGTGCAGAGGTCTTGGCTCTGGACTGGAGTCCCATTCTGCAGATGCAGCAGATCATTCCTGCCTCCCAAATTCACAGGTACATTAGGAGGTGGCATGGGGATACAGAAACCCCGTGGGAGGCTGCAGTGCTATTGGTGGGCGATGGAAGTGATGAGAGCGGGCACAGTGTGTGGGTGGCTGTGCGAGAGTGGGTAACTCAGGGACCACCATGGTGGCCAGTGGGGCTAGCAGGGACAGCTGAAGCCACTGCTGCTGCTGCTGCCAGCTTTCCCCACCACCATTTTCCCCAAAGCTGGCTGTTCAGGCAATAGAGCTGAAGAGGGTGTCCCTGCTCCCAAGGTGCTGAGGCTTTGTGGAGGTGGTACATGAGGTGCAAACTGTTGTCCAGTGCTCTGGGCTGCAAACTGGAGCTCCGGAGCAGGTGAATGTCCTGTTCTACCATCTGGGATGACACATGTGATGTGGGGCTGGGGGCAGGTGGGGATCCTCCACCTGACTATCCACTGGCTCTGACAGGCTCTGCCCATGCCTCCTTGTCCCCAGGCTCTTTTGCCTGGTGGCACCAAGCCCGAGGAGGGTTTTGGCAGCCTGTCCCTGGGTGCTGCACCAGGCACGCTCCCTGAGCACCTCTTGGACTTTGGGTTCTGAGCTTTAGGGCAAAAAAGGTCTTTACCCTTTGTGTAGATGTCAAGCCTAGTAAAATGAGGTCCTGCACTCAATCTGGGAAAGAGGCTCTACTGAACAACAAAATAAACAAAAAAGCATAACAGAAGTAAGTGTTAAAGGAGTGTTTCCCAACTACATGTGCTTTTCTGTTACAGCGTAATTGGGGACAGCTTGGTTAATGAATGAAAGGCTCTTTTCATCTCAGAGGGGCAAACACCTCTCATGTTCGGGTGGGGGTCCCTTCACAGCACCCATAGGCAGAGGCAGGTTTGCAGAGGCACACAGCTCCCCACAGCCAACCCCGTCACCAGCCTGGCATGCAAGGAGCTGTCAGTGGGACTTATCGTGGACCTCGTGGTGCAGCAGCACGGAGTTTGCAGCGGGTGGTGTGCAGGCTGGGATGGCAGCCAGGGAGGGAGGAACGCTGGCGCCTCGCAGCCTCCCACCGCCCCGAGCTCACCCCGCGCCGAGCAGGGTGCTGGGACAGGCGGCCGCCCTGGACGTCCCTGCTGACCCACTGTGTCTTCTCTGGCTTTGACTTTGTTGTGAGTCTGGGGAGAAATAGCCCTTTTAAAATTTTTTTTAAGGGGATCTTTGGTTTTGTGAGGGTAACTGTACTTACTTCGATGGGCCATTCACAATGCACTTCCTAATTCATAGATGTGTCTGAGAGATGCACAGACTCATTGTTCCATCTGACTTTGTAAATATTCTTTATCTGTAGACTCAGAATTTATATCCCATACCTCTTTCATGTTCTCCTCTACGTTATGTCTGAGCTATTTCCATGTTACTTTATTCTTTCTCTTTGTTTGTTAGTAAAAAGATTTTAAATGTACATCCTTTCCTGTGCCATGATATTTTTTCCAAGTATTTTTTGCTACTACTGTTTGTTATGTTACTTTTTTTATACTGAGTGCATTTAAAATATGAGCCTTTTTATTCCTCATTTGCCCTGAAAGTCTCCAGTTAAAACTGGACATTTTTGAAGTCTAAAAGATACAAGATTTGTCCCACGGATGTAGACTGATTCAGTTCTTAAAATCATTTGAGATCATAACTTTCTATAAATATCTGACATTAGCAGACACTTTGAAGACTCACAGAGCTCATTATTTCTGTAAATACAAAACAGTAACTAAAACTAAAGAGAACATTAAAAAAAATTACAAATTATAAATATGAAGGAATGTTTATCAGTTTGGGGTGCTTTTAGAGATGTTTTCTAGAAAATGCTATAAAATGTATTTCTTTCTTTCAAAGACAGATTAGAAAGAGGATTCAATACATGCAGGAATGTAGTAATACATTTTTTGGCATTTTGTGCTTTTTAAAGCCTATGGGTACCCTGAGAGTAATTAGTAGAATAAAATAAAATAAAGATTGTGTGACCATAAAAGGAATCAAGCACTTGAGAGTCAAAGAACAGAATTTTCATAAGTCAATAAAACAAATTAGTGGGTTTCAAGGCTGGTTAGTATGGTCTTCCTTTAGATTGCTGTGTATTTGTATACCAGCATTGCACAGAACAACCTACAGAGCTTCTTGCCAGGAAGTTTTGGCTGAATTTGTTTACATTGCTATCATCTTCTATCTTGAACAACAAGAAAGGACAGATATTAAATTCACTAGATTTCCAGAAGTCAGAATGAAAATACCTTGGAAAGTAATGTTGTTACAGACTGTTTCTTATTTTTGGGCTCCCATTTAATGTCATAATCATTCCTTTGCATTTTGAAAGATACCATGACAGGGTAAAACAAAATAGCTGGGTTAGACAATGTGATGGTACTGCTCAATAACCTTGTCCTGAACACAGGAAATGAACAAAAGTGAGGGCAATTATTAAAAAAAAACAACGCAAAATCAACAAAACCGACATCAGCTTCCCCCACCCTGTCCAAACCCAGCCATGTCTTAGTTTTTTAAAGCACGGAGATCTGTGCTGAAACACTCTGGTTAGTTGATTTGCTCCAAAAGATAGGGAATTGCTAAATTTAAGTAATTCGAAGTAAAAGCCATAATTTCAAGTTACAGGATTTCAACCTTGTGTGGTAAAACTGAATTACTTTGATGGCAGGGAAAGGATCCCCGTGGAAGCATTGCAGTGCAGTTGTCTGCCGCTTAGATGCTTTTCCTCCCAGAGATCATTTTCCAAACAGATTCCTCCATCGCAGACCAGTTTGACCCACTTTCAACGTTGTAAACAGAGATCAGAATTGGAGCGGGAATTTTCCTTGTCATATGAGGCTTCGCGCTCCATTAAGTTTTGTTTGTACTTTTATTTTTGGTCAGCTGTTCGAGAGAAAGTGTCGTTTTGAGGACAGCTTTGTTCTGTTTGGGGAAAATAGGGAAGACGCATCGGGGAATGTGATGCAGCAGCCATTTGACACCCCGTGGTGCCCCCCCTCCCGTCAGGGGTTCCTGGAGGGCACGGTAGCAGCTGTTTCGGTGCTTTGTAGCCAGGGGATGGGGAGCGTGCTGCCTGTGCGGCTGGGTCTCACACGCCCCGGCCCCCCTCCGTCGGATGGACCATCCCCAGTCGTTGCACCGAGCGTGGGATTGAACCACCCAGGAGCTGCTCTGCTGCGCGTGGGAGGCTGATCCAAAACACAGCCGCTTCCTCTTGCTGCTCCCGCATCGCTGAGGTGGGAGACGGACAGCACGGGGCTGGCCCCGGGAAAACAGATACAGCTCTCTCTCTTGCTGGATGAGACTTGGTGCATGGCTGAAAGGAAACATCATTCCTTTTCCCTGTGGAGGATTGGATACTGGCGCTGACATTAATTTGGTTATTAATTGGGGTAGTACCAGGACTGATGGCAGCAAGGATTAGGATCTTTGTACAAATACCTCATAGATCTGTATGATTCTCTTTTTAATGATAGAGGTCTTTGGCTAAATGAGGGGTTCTGAATTGTAAATTAGCAATAAATTAACTCTTTGTGATTCACAAGGCAAATGAATTGTGTATGAGCACAAGCACTGAGAGTCAGAGTATCCAAAAGCAGGGTTTGGGCTGCCACATGTGGCAGCCATGTCACCAGCGATGAGCATGTGTGCCTGTGGCTCGGGCAAAGGGAGATTTTTGCTCACTTATCTCTGATTTCACATATAAATATTGGGGCTAAATATACTTCTCTCCTGTTGTGACAAGGTGTGACCTGAACATGGTATTTCACATGTTGCGAAGGAAGAAGAAAGGAAAGGTGTTTCGGAGTCAGAATCAATAACAAGTGACAATTTTCATAGCCCAGTATCTTTGTGGAGGGTGCAACACTGGCTGTGAGCTGAATGTGGAGCCCAGACAGAGCTTGAGAACATCCCACCAGCAGTGCAGACATTACTCCTAAGGTAGAAATTTCCAGGTGCTGGTTGGCACCGAGCAACCTACACTTTGGAAGTTCTTCTGGCAGGATGTTCTCACCCTGAAGCCTTGGTGAGGCTGTTGGGGTCTGCCTGGCTGACCCCAAAGGCTGTCCTGCCTTTGCTCACTGAAATCTGTTGGGAAAGTACTGTGGTTGCTTGTATTGCAGCAGCAGCAGCAGGTCATCACAGGACTAGACCTGGGAGGCAGGAAGCAAAATCTGCATTTTAATGTGCATATGCTCTCTTCCCTCAGCAATAGTCCTCCCAAGAAGATTATTGTGCCTCTGGCAGGAATAATCCATGCTGGACAGCTGTGCCTGCCGTGGCTGCACGCTTGGGGAATGCCGGTGTGCGTGTGAATGCTGTTGCTCCAGGGTGGAAGCAGTGCAAGGACAAGCTGAGAGCCTGGGGAAAAGTTATCCCAAAGTCATTAGAGTGTCTTTTTCCTGAATACGTGCTGTTCTCATCAGTGTTACTATGAGCTTCGTAGGATTGTTCGGTCCTGCTACAGACTTGTCACTTACCGTGTTACCCCTACTGCCTTGTGAGAGCAGGGATGCACGAATGCTCTGAAGGAGAGTGCCCTTGCTTTTCCTGTCTATGTACTGGCTCTGTAGTTCTGGTGACTGGGATATTATCCAGAGAAATAGTCTGCCTGTGCTCATTGAGGAAGCAGATGACTTGTACCTGTGTGTGCTGCCTTTTTCCTTGAAAATAGAGTCCTGTCAATGCATAAAGGTCTAGACTGAGTTAAATAAGGGCGTGCCAGATCCTAAGAAGAGGGGGCGATTAAGGAAACTGTTGATGATTAAATTGTTTTTTGTGAGAAAACACAGAAAAGTAATGTAGTTCTGCTGGTCTTACTCTCATTAATGTCTTTTCCGCAGTTTTTATGTACATTCTTTGTATGCTTGTACATAATATGGACAACAGAAAAAGTGATTCTTTAACCGTCAGGTGCCCTACTGCTACCCAGACTATCCTCCAAATGCTGTGTCTGTGTGGAGAAAAGGAACAACTGTGGGGATGCCACCAGCACGCTCTCGTCTGGTTACACTGCATGCTAGTGGCTGACAGCACCACATTGTTCAGCTGAAAAAGTTTAAGACTGTAAATCCAGCCTTAGAAAACTGGAAGTCTGGCTTTAAAATTGAAGTTTGCAAACTAGCTATGTATGTAAGTGTATTTATACATACACATACACACATATATATTTTTATATATTATATATAATATGCATATATATTATTAAAATCTGGCTATGAATTACTGAGGGGAATTCAATATGTATCTTCCTTAAATAACAATTTTAATTAGTTGTTACCCAGTGGCTCTAATTTGAAGAGATGGAACCTTAAAACATTTCAAGCATGACAGGGCTTGCAAAAATACTGTGAGTTGGCAGCATGGAAGCAGTGTCTTGCACCTTGGCTGGCTGAGCTTCACTCCCTGATCCTCAGCCAGTGTGACACTCCTGCTCTCTCCCTCACTATGTTGCCTAGAACAATGCCATTTTCTCTCCACATCTCTCAGTATGATGTAGTTGCTGCTATTACCTATCACCAGAGTCATAGAATCAGAGAACGGTTTGGGTTGGAAGGGACCTTAAAGATCATCTAGTTCCATCACCCCTGCCATGGGAAGGGACACCTTTCACTAGACCAGGTTGCTCAAAACCCCTTCCAGCCTGGCCTTGAACCCTTCCAGGGATGAGGCATCCATGACTTATCTGGGCAACCTGTTCCTCAGGTTGCTCAGATAAGTCATGGATAAGTCATGGACTTATCAACTCCTCAAGTTGCCCAGGAGTGCCTCATCACTCCCATCGTGGTGGGGAGTTGAGCAGGAGTGGCCAGCTTCATCTGCAAGAAGTTTCTGTCTTGCCGCTCCTCACCATGGACCACTGAGACCCTGTGGGCAGAGGCCCCTGTTCCTTCTTGGCTGATGAAATACTGCTTTGGTCTAAGTGCATTTAATACAGGTCTCCATTTTCCTGCTCGGCAGTGAGTGCTATTGGATGAGGCTGGCAGCTTGCCCAGAAGAGAATCCATCCCTTCTGTAGGGCTTTGGTAGTCCTATGGAATATTTTCATGGGGTGGGGGGAGGGGGAAAGCAGTAAAAATCGTATACCCCCCACTGGTGCAGCTGTGCTCTCAGAAGTGCTTTTGTTGGCTTCGTTAATGTCACTGGGGGAAGTTGTACTGTTAGACTGGCAGAGGAATTCCCTCTCTGGCATATGTTATATCCACACTGAGGAGCGATGCCAGCATATCTAGCAGCAGAGCTCTCCCAGTGTAAACAAACCCTGAGTGATTGGACTCCTGAAGCCTGAGCTTGCACTGCATCAAAACAGCAATGCTCCACAGGAAATACTGCAGGGTTTACGTGAGAAGGGGTGCAAAATCCCTCCCCATCAGCCTTCCTTCACAGGGGAATCTCTTCGGTTCAGCTCCTGCCAAGCCCACACCTGGAGCTGCACTTCATCAGGCTTTTTTTCTCGCACTGACTTCAGGGAAATACACATCTTCCTGAGGATGCCTAATGCTGGCACCCCTGGAGCTCTGCAGCCTGAGGCCGATGATGCTGCTTGGGGTTGGGGTCAGTTGTGTGCTAGCTGATTTCCTCTTTTTCTTTAAAATAGCAAGAAAATAAGCAAAACCATAGGAATCAGGAATATTAGTTCTTAGCTTTTAGGAAGGAAGGGAAAGCAGATTACTGCTGCAGCTGCAACCAGGCTGTCTTATGTGTATGTATCACATCCTTCAGGCACACTCCTCTGCATGTGTTCTGGTAGGACTCCTGCCTAGTTCAGGTCGCAGGGTGGGCCTGCACAGATCCTAACAGCAGTTGCAAAGACAGCTGTCAATTTTGTAAGTTTTATGTGCATGGCATTCTCAGTTTCTAAATGCTGTGTCAACCTGTGTTTTCTGTATGAAATACAAAAATTTGATGGAAACTTGATGGTATAAAAGTACCGTACAGACTGCCCTGGTGCCCTTAGCTTACTGTGCTTATATCTTAGGGCTGGTTTAAATCCCTGCCTCCTGGGAGTCAGTTGATAGACTTCCACAAAATCACAGAATCAGTTAGGTTGGAAAAAACCTCTGAGATCATCGAGTCTTTGAACACCACCTTGTCAACTAGACCTTGGCACTAAGTGCCACATCCAGCCCTTTCTTAAACACCTCCAGTTAGGGTGACTCCACCACCTCACTGGGCAGCCCATTCCAATGTTTAATCACCCTTTCTGTGAAGAAAATCCTCCTAATGTCCAACCTGAACCTTCCCTGATGCAACTTGTCTCTATGTACTTTGATGAGAATTCAATCAAGGTCCAAGGGAAGTGGCAAAAGTACCATACTTCTACCGCAAAAAACGTACTATTTTTCTAAATATTGTTTAATTGAGGTGCATATTTGAAAAGATGAACTCAAACCAGCTGAATCAGTTTTACAGTGTCATTTTCAGAGGGCAAATTAATGGAAAGAAGTGGCTCTAATAGTTTCATAAGGTCCAGTTTATAAAGACTGCCACAAGACCCAGTTGACATTTTAACCAAACTGTACATTTCCTTTGCAAACTTAGCTGAACTTAGGTTTTGAGGGCTATTCCACTAAAGAACTGAAGCAACTAAAGCAGAACTTTTGTGTATTTGAATATAGGTCACTGTTAATAATGGCTAGTCAGGCAGAGGAGCCTTTCTGAATGTGTGCAGGGGAAGAAATCAGAAGAGCTGGAGGAGTCTTCAGCCAACCAAAAGTGCTCCTGATTTCAGATAGCATAGCAAGGTGGAGGTTGAGGGAGCACAGGGTGGTGGCTGACGAGTTGGTGTGGCCAACTGGACAGTAAAGAAGGGGTTGTGGGTCAAGATTGTGTGGCTAAATGTGGGATTGGAGTTGCTGGTTTGGAAGGTGGTGGTGTGTGGTCTGAGGTGGGAGAGATGGAAAAATGGAATGCAGGGACTGGTGTGGGGATGTAGGATGTAAAGCAGAGGAGTGTCAGATGTGGGCTTAGTCATGCTGATGGCTTTGGAGTGAGGCAGTGGGATCTAAGAGCTGCTGCTGTGGCTGTCACCAATAATGGTGTCCAAGGGCAAGAGGTTTGGGAACCTTTATGCTCTATTGTTAATTAAAAATGGGCACTTACCACTTCTCAGAGAGTTCTTCCAAAGGACACTCAAAGGACTCTTGTAAGTCCAGGAGATGACTGGAGTTTGGGACATTAAGCAGATACCTGCTTTTACCTTCTGCCATGTCTTGATTAACTTCATGGCTGGGTATCCTTCTCAGCATATAAGAATTTTAGGGCATATTGTAAGGCACCTTCCTTCCTCTTTGTATTGTATGCAGAGCCTAGGTGAGTCCTGGAAATGTAAAATTTTGGCATGTTAGTGCATGACCTGTAGGAGCTTCAGTCTTTTACTGGATCTAGCTCTTACTATCTATGTGACTATCTATCTCACTACCTGCTGCTATGTTTTCAGAGCATGGGTTCCCTCAAGCCAAAATACAGGTGTCTAGCCCATGCTGACTGTTGTGCAGATTATGTGGGTAACAGATTGTATAGGGTGGGAAAAGTCAGTGCTAAAGAGCTACAGTACTGCAGAAACTGTATCATGGTAAGGTCTGGTGCTCTATCAAGATGCCTGATTTTAAAACAAAACTGCACTTCATTGAGAATCCTGATCTGTGTTTTTAGTTTAGTTATTGCATCCTGCAAATGTGCCATCAGTACGATATGCAGTCCTTTAAGTGATTGGGCTCAACTGCAGAGTGCTCCTTACTTAGGGATGTGGAAGATATGATCCTTTGAAGTGCAGCTGTGCCTCCTGCTGTCCTGGGAGGAGCACAGGGCTCCATCTGCAGTCCTGTCAGCCCAACTGCTCACTGACTGGAGGAAGTGCTGCACCTGCCATTGGTCCCTAGCAGTGGATGCTTCCTTGAGAAGCAGAGGTTGTCCTCCTGTGTAGCTATGCAGCCACTCTTTCTTTTCCCTCCCTGCTGGGTGCAATTTGTGAGGGCCAATGGTCTGGGACAAAGCAGGAAACCCGAATGCCAAAAGGGATGGGCCCTGCTGGACATGGGTGCAGGTGCAGGCAGGAGGCAACAGCTGGAAGTGGTGGGGAGGGAAGGAACCTGCAGGAGTTGTTGGACAATTAATTGCCTACAGCTTCACCACCCAGGCTGCTGTGAGAATGGCCAGGCTTCCTCCTCATGATGTTTTTAATCTCATTTTTATCCCTGAACAGAAACCCTGGCAACAAATCCCAGCCTGTAGTGCTTGTGCAGGAGGTGTTTGCTCCATCAGAAGATCAGTTGCCCTTGACCAGTCAAAGGGTTTGGAAGCAAAACACAGCTGCTATGGGACTGAATGTGATCAATAGGACCCTTTTGATAGCTTTGCTGCATTGTGCAATTATGGTATTTTTACTGATTAGATTGCAGCAATGCTCTGTGTGTACAAGGTGTTCTGAAACACGGAGAGAAAACTGCTTTGTGCTGTGAGGGGAACGTGATGTAAAAGGCCCTAGGCAGGACGAGTGGGATTTCCCCCTCCTTGAGGGCTGAGTCTTTCAACTTCAGACTTGAGCAGCCGTAGTCCTGAACAGGGCGTTTTTAAGCGTCTGCTGGACTTGGCTACTAGTTTGCAGCTAGTGTTACATTCTCTATTAGTTTCCACTTTCTGGTAACTGCGATAGTCTTCTTACATAGTAAACCAAGTTGTACTTACTATATATTGTGCTAGATAAAGGATTGATTTAACTTACATTTAGGAACTGTGTTGTTAGTCTCTTCCTATTGCCTGTCTAGTAGATTCCAGGTTCTATATAAAGACCTTGTACACGTCTCGCTCTGTGACCCAGTTTGTCAGCTTGTTCAGCAGATGAATGCAAGTAAGCAGCTAACTTCCCATACATACAGCTGAAGATGTCTCCTACTTTTTACTAATGTCTTGTGTTTACTCAAGATTGCAATCAAAGAACTGGGGGTTTGTTTTGTTTTGTTTTGTTTTGGTTTGGTTTTTAAATTCATTATTTTACACATACCTTGCTTATTATCTTCATATAATTTCCCTGTCCAAATGAACTAGTGGTAGCCTTTTTCATTTTTTCTCAGACCACTCCTGTCATACCTTTTCCTGATGCAGCCTGTCTCTGCATTGCCCTTTTTTATTCACTTATTATTTATTGTTGTTTAAAACCATAGATTTAAACTGATCAAAAGGGATGTAACATTTAGCTAGGTACCATGTATTTGCATCACACATTGTTCTCTACCTTTTCTGGATGGTGGGAAATGTACTCTGCTCCTTGAGAGCTGCAGTGCATCATGCAAGTGTTCTCATTGAACTAGATGTGGTTTCCAGAACTGCTCCCCGAGAGATTAAATCTTAATCAGAACCTGTCCCTGAACCACAAAGAAGTGGTTTAAACAGTGGCTGCTCTGCATATTACCTTCCACTTGTCTCTTTGGATTCCACCATGGCACCCCGGTCCCTAATTAAGAATCTGTCATGCCCCTCTGGAATCCTTGTCTTTTCTAATTACCATTAACCTTTTTTATTTGTATTACTAGAGCACACAGAGGTTCCAGTTGGACACTGAGGCCTCTTTGTACTAAGGGCTGTGTATACATAGAAGAAGAAGACAACCCCCGTTAATAAACTAATGGTGTTGGTCTATGAGAGGAAAAGGATGAAGCAAATACTGGAGAGGAAAATATGTAACATCTTTATTTCACTGGCTTTATGTGCATGCAACCTACTTTTTATTAAGCTAAGTAATTTTGGAATGTGACCCTACTTTTATTTTGTTTATCCTTTGTCTCTGAATGTATTTGCTGTCTTTCAGGCAGACTAGGACTTACCTACCTGTGGTCTGCTTTCATGATGTTCTGTTACATTTTGAATAGCCTGTGAGACTATAAATGCGGTCTGTGTGAGAGAGATCATGCTCCTGAGCTTCCTGTAACTGTAAAGGATATCATGTACCATATGTGTGATTTTAACATGGCTTGGCCCACATAACTGCACTTCAGCATTCTGTCGCAGGGCTGATTTTGTTCTTCAGGTCCCTTACTGCATTTCTCAGACGTCTGTAGGAGAAGGTTGCCAGAATCACATTAAGATTTTCCAGGTAAATAATGGGTTTACTTCATTTTATGGGATCATTAATGCTTTACATTTCTAGCAGGATGCAAATGCTAAGATATTTTTAAATTCTTTACCCATATGCTTCTCTGTTCTGTTGTATAAAAATGCCGCTGCAGCCACAGAGCTGAGAAAATGTACCCTGCTTCTTTTATCGCTCTGAAGTCCTTTCCCTTGTTTTGTGGGAAGAAACAGCATTTCTAAAGATTTACTGTAACTTATTTTATTGTTTTGAGGAAGATGATTTTTAACTGGAAACATGCATTAGAGTGCTGATACGGCTAAGGTCTCAGTGGTGTATTTGGCATGTATTTTCAGCTTCCAGACCTGACAGGGAACAATTTGCAGGGTTTGGGTTTTCTTTGCTTGTTTCTTTAATCTTCAATTGAAAGGTTTTGCCTTTCTCTAATCATGTCTCTCCTTACCCTTCCCCCTTCTCCCCCCAGCCCTTTTTTTTGGCCTCTTTCCAGTTATTGTTCAGTCTTTTATGAATTATGTGCAGTCTCTTATGAGGTGGTAGTACACATGTCTGGGTTTCTTAGAATTACTGAGTTTAATGCACTGGAGACTTCAGGACATTTTGTGTTAATGTGGATTACATTATGAGACAAGACATTTGTTTCTTTTAAGAGAAACCTGGATTTACTGTGATTTCTTGGGAGAGGTTATTCGTGTTTGAAGAGCAGAAGTAATGTTAAGGTTTCTCAGAATGAAAACAGGCCTTGATGAACAAAGTAGAAGAAAAAGAAAATGGTGGGTGCAAAAAGAGACAAGGAAGTAATACATGTAAAAGCAGACAAACCCCAGTTATTGTGCAGATAGTTTAAGATAAAACAGTTATACATTGCAACTATATCATTATTGTGTGAACATAAAGAACATATAGGAAAGAGCATACTAGAAGCATCAACAATGAAAAAATTCCCAGCATCCTATTCTAACAAGGGATGTTGGCATGATAGCTTTAGATTTCTTACTGGAATTAAGAAATAAATTAATAGAGTAATCAAAAAGTATATAAAGCAAGAGACATGAAGGTCATGGTGTTTTCAGGAGGGCCCTCTCACCTCTTTCGTCCTTCAAACTTACTGAATTTATCTTTTGGGCTGTTGTACTTCCATAGTGCTTCTTTAGCATTCCCTTTACGTTTTAGTGTGGTGAAAGGGTTGTTCTTAACCCACAGTGGTTTATCACAGTACCAAACAATTTGAGGAGTTTGGAGGGGGTGTGTGTATGTGTGCTTTCCTTGAGGAAAGGAAAATTCTTCAACTCATATCATTACCAAATTCCTTGTATTATAGACTAGTGGCTTTCATTTAAAACTCATCTGAAATTAGTGTTTAGAAAATGATAGTGACTTGTGTTTTGAATTTCTTTGTGCCAGGTTCACCTTGTCATGCTGTCACATTTGTTAATTTTTGTGGTATCATGTGGTCAGAAGTATCTTCGATATCTTCTAATCATATGGGAAGGCACTACCTTGGTTTCAGCTTGATGGAGTGCTTGGAGTCAACCTTATGTGAAGTCCCCAGTGGTATGCGGGTGGATTATGCTGTGAGTTTACGTAACCTTGACATACACGTGCATTTGACAAAACCAACTCTGAGTGTAATGCATGATCACAGGCCATGACACTGTATTGCAACACCTCGGGTTTCCAGCAACTTGCCAGTGCACTTCTGTGCTAGGCTTTCCCCTTCTGACAGAACGAGGTGTCCAGTTTGGGCAATGATTTGTTTGCTAAACTACTTCATAAAAAGCAAGAATTTATCGTGAAACGATGCTTATGTGCACACAGAATTTGAGTTAAGCTGTGGTCAGTTAAAGCCATGTCCCTGAAGCCCTTGGGGCTGTCTGCTTTTCCATGGAAGGGCTACACTTCGCTTTCAGGGTAGACAGAGGTTGAGCTGAAGGCACTGTGAGGGCAGCTGCAAGAGAGCAGATGGCTGCGTTGCCAAAAACTGGCTTAGATTCAGTCAAGGTTTTCCTCTTTGTGAAGCTGGTTTTTTTTCTGGGGTAGGAAGGGGCTGTTTAATAAACTACAGATAAAGGTGGTTAACACCAGACCCTGGAATTGGTAGATTATTAACTCCGGCTGCCGGTATTTTCCGCGGAGGTCTTCGGGGCATTTCTGATATATTTCCTCGTTAGAAAACCGATACCTAAGGGTGGACTAGGAGTCAGAACGAGGGCACCGACAGCCCCACTGGCGACACCGGCCACCCGCGGCGTGCGCGCTGCACCCCGTGCGCGGTCACTGCTCGTCCAGAGGACGGGCTGCCCCGGGTGGCTTCGCCCTGCAGCCATACCCGTCACGGCAGTGGGCTCTCTGTATCAGCATTTCGAAAAATTCAGAAGCACTGTGCGGCGAGGCCCGGGGCCGCTCCCACGGGCGCTCCCGCCCGCAGCCGGGGCGGGGCTGGGGAGGGCCGAGCAGGGCCGCGCCTCCCTCCCTCCCTCCCTCCCTGCGCCCGCCCCACCGGGGCAGAGCCGCCCGCGACCGCGCCTGGCCGGGGCACCCCTGCCCGCGCTCCTGCCCGCCGCCCCCCGCCCTCGCNGCGGAGCCGCGCTCGCTGGGCACGGGGCGGCTCGGCTCCCGGGCGGGGGTGCGCCGGTACGGCGTGGAAGGGCCGCGCCGCTGCTCGGCGAGCGCTGGGCGGGCAGGGCGCGCCCCGTCCCTCTGTCACTGCAGACACCGAGTGCCGGGCACGGGGCTTGCCTGGCCCCGGGCCGGCTAAAACCACTGCTCTTCTGTCCGAGTGAATGCTTGGTACGTATAAATTGTGTCCGATTTATTCGTGGAATTGCTTTGGAAGCGCAGCGGTCGGCTTGGAGAAATTAACTTGCCTACAGCCGAGTGAAATGCTAATTGAAGAAAATGGCAGGTGCTGTTTCTTCTATTTAAATTTGTGTTACATAAAAGCCCAGCAAACTGCCATCTTTTCCGAACGTGTGTTCGCAGGGTTGCAAATTAGGTTCTCGAATATTGCTGGTATATTTAGCTATAGCAAGTACATACTGCTGTCGAGTTTACTTGATGTTGGTGTGTGGGAAGGAGCTGATGAGATTAAAAACAGGTTTCAGCTTCTCTGCATTGGAAAGTGAGAGGTATTGTAATTTCAGTTCTTGGAGACCTTTTTTGGGGTGGAAAAATTGGTTTCTAGGACTTCTGAACTTAATATAGTGTTGCCTTATTTAATTCACAGGGTCTTATGGTACCTCTGGTCTTGCCTGTGATTTTGCCAGGCAGTAACTGAATGTCATTAAAAAAGACTTTGATTGCTTTCCTGAGGCCTCTAAACAGTGAAGCATCATTAGTGAAATAAATGATACTTACAGGACTTGCCCTTAATCTTAGGTTCCCTCATGGATAAAGATGGAAATTAAGACCACTTTTAGCACTCCTCTTGTGAATAAGTCCTTACATTTTTACCTGCCTTCCCTTCTCCCCTCCAAATACATAGAAAATCCCCTAGGACTTCTTGGGAGAAAAACCAAATTAAGTTCTAAAATACTCAGAAACCAGGTTCTGGGGTGACCAGTGTGTTATGTCAAGCATTCTTTTTTGCTTTGGAGCAGCCTAGGGCTGCATTGAGTTTTTCATGTTTTGGACATTTATGTGTGTGAGCAGATCCAATCTTCAGGTGGTGGACATTCATGAACTGGAGAGAACTGGGGAAGGAGGTGCTTCAGATCTCAATGCAGAAATAAATTGAGTGTTGTAAATGTTAAAGAGGGGGAAAATAGCATTAATATCTTCCCCTCCCCTTTACTAATTTCCTTTATCAGGTCTCTCACAAAGCTTGAATCTATTGCAATTTTGACAGGCTGGGAATAGTTACAGCATTGCAGTTTGGTCTCTTTTCTAGTTGCAGAAAGCTTTTGTCAGCTCTTTTCCTTGGGGTGATGAGAAAATGAAGAAAAAGAAAAAATAATTTTGGCCTTGTTCTGAGAGCCTGAATATTTTTGGGAATAGTCAAATTGTTAACCTGGCCTCAGGGGCTTCTCAGCAAGACTGCCGGAAACACCTTTCTTACGTGGAGGTAACTGGCAGCAGCAGCTTCCCGCTCAGCATGTTGGAACAGGAATTACTCCCAGGCTACCAGAGAGTTCAGAAGCTGGCAAGAAGGGGCACAAATGCTTGGGCTTATGGAGCTCTTGTGCATTTATTTATGGTTTGTACATTGTCTGTTCCCTGTTGTTTTCTCATTAATTTTTCCAACCCCCTAACTGTGGCCAAAGATGAGAGCAATGGCAACCCGGATTCAACCAGGGAGCAGCTGGCAGGGGCCTCTTGGCCATCCGCTGCTCCCGGGCTCTTTCCCCTCCCTCCCTTAACAAGGTGTGAGTCAGCCCTGGTGAATCTGTGCCTTCCTCACTGTGGGAACTGGGGAGATGCCACAGCTCCCCTGTGCAGGGTCTATGTAATGCTTCCTGAGTCACCATCAGGTTTAGAGATTATGTTGAGCGAAGAGTGTGAGGAGCATCTCTGGAACCGCTTTAAGGGATGTTTTCAGAGAGGGCAGATTAGCTAACAAGGAGTTGGTGGTGAGTACAAATATTTGACAAAGGGGTGGATGTGTATGTGGTACCTTAAATAATAGAAACATTTGGACGATGTGGGTATCAGAGGAAGCTCTAGGGTGGTGTGGGGAGATGTGATGTTATTCTGTGCACTAATGTGATGCTTTTCGTAATAAATATTCCACAATGTGGAGTTTTCTGTGACCTGTAAGGGTTGCTCTTGAGCCTTACATTGAATCTGAGTTATATGTAGTTGGATCAGGTGATTTCTCTGTTTGTGATTCTGTGAGCCTGATAAAAGCATGGTAGTGGTTTGATTAGCCTAAGGTCAGCACTGCACAAGCACTTTTTGCTCCCAGATCTGATCTTGGAAGCAGTAGTACTGTATTTTTCCAAAGCCATGTCAGAGCTCCTTGTCTTGCTGGAGCTCTGTGTGTCTCCAGTTTTGGAGACTTTGTTATGGCATGTTTGAGAATTTGATAAGCTACTGTGGTTAAAGGAAAGTTGCACAGCAGTAGATGGCTTCTTAGAGATGCTTTCATCTGTGGATCCTTTTATTAGAGGACATGATAACTTTGGTTGTTTTCCTACATGGAAAATAAGGGGCAGAGATGAGAAAATCTGTTGGTTTGGAAGTGTGGTGGTGTCTGAAAGTTGTTCTTATTTTCTTCCTATTGCTTCCCAGTAAGTTTGGTCTGTTAGATAGATAATAAAGCATTCAGAAAGGGTATTTCAAATTCTAATGAGAAGGATTGCAGTTCCTCAGAGGAAACCAATGGCTCCCTTCCCACACCCCCCATTATTTTTTTATATTTAAGTGTTTCAGAGAAAAGAGAATACTTAATTTGGAGCTTGCAGCAATCTTTGTAAAGCAAAGCATGATTCCAGAAATAACCAGAAGAATATTCTGCAAGTACTGGGTTTTTAAAATTATTTTTAATACAGTTTTCTTGTATGCGGATACAAGGAACTGAGACCTGTTAAGGAAAAAATCTTCCTAAGACCTCAACCAGGGACTGAATTTCCATATTTTTTTTCCCTTCTGAAAACTGTTAGTGTTTCCTTAGAATAATTGTAGTGTTGAGTAGTTTATTCTGCTTTGAGCCTTCAGTGCTGTTGCTGAATGTGTGTATAGATGGTAGGGACTGTAGAATAGTCAGCTGTGTTGTCAGTTCACAACTTACTGTGCACCTTTCCCTTAGGCAAATAGAATATTTGCTATATAGTGTTCTTGCCATTTTTGCTTTAAAGGCTATTTTCCCACCCAGTTTTCTCTTTGAGTGGGAAGACATTTAACTGTACTCCCTTCTGAGGAGCATGACCTGCTTTTCAAAACAGGTCTTAGATACTTGTTGTGCCTGAGGGACTCTGTTCTGGAAGAATATGGGTGGACATGTATAGTTAAGAAGGAGCTCACTGCAGGTATATCTTCCACAGAAGTCTGGCAAAGGAGAGAAAAATGAGAAAGTGATGGCTTATTTCCACCTGAGCCCTAGCAAGTTTTGCCATTACAATTATCTTGTACCTATGTCACATTACTCTAATTTTGTTCTCTTTCAAAGAAGCTTGAGCTTCCTGAATATAATGCTGTCTTTTCTTATTCTTTGACCAGAGCTGTTTGACAGCTTGCAGGACCAAAAACAGGCCCTGGAGAAATCACTGTGTAGTTCAACAGCAGTGAAGTTTGTTTGGGGAGCAGTTGAATGTAGAATAATAAACAAAAATAGATTAATGGAAAACCATGTTAGTGTCTGCTGTTTAAAGGGCAGAATGCTTGATATATCCTGTGAACACCACCACGGTCTTTGTGATCAAATTCCATAAGTAGCATCCTGCAGGATTTCTTTGCTGGCTTTCATCAAATAAAAGATTAATGCTTGCTTATCTGCCGATATCTAATATTAATAGGTTTCTTGAGCTCAAAAATATTTTGCATTTCTGACTTTTTTACTGATGGGTGAGATAGCAACTGCCTAATGGAAAAAGAGAAGCCATGGATCTGAGAACCTTTTCTCTACCTGCCAAGAGACCTGCTTGCCTCTAGGATTCAAGGATGGTCATTTTTTTACAGAGGCAGCAATGCCAAATGCAGGACTTTATTTCTATAATAAACTAACCAAAGAAAAAATAAAGTAAACCTGGCAATCTTACACAGTCTGAGGAGATCCTGTATTTGTATATTATAAAATCTCTTGTATAAGAGGGATTTGCCCTTAAGGTTCAGAACACTGCATGCAAATTTATGAAGTATAATTCATAGCTCTCAATATTTAATCAAGATATACAAATGCCTATGAATGTCTATAATGGAGCTCTGGCCTTGGGGAAAAGTTTGTAAGGGGTGCCAGTGTCACTCTGTTAGAGCAGGTAACCTTTAGGGAGCAAGGGTGCCTGTCTGTCTTCTTCCCTCACACTCACCCCTACCATAGCTGTTCATCTGTTAGGTGATGCTTCTTTCCTCTGAGCCCAGTTCTTTAGATCATTATGGCTACAATCCTACTACCAGTGTGGACTTGGAAAGGTATTCTGCCAGTTGGCTTTCAAAGACCTATTTGTATAAGGAAGGTGTAGAGCTATGCTGCTAGTGTGGATAGACTTGGCTGACATTCACTTGTCAGTGAATTAGGAATAAATAGGTTTCTAGTACTGAAGAGCTTTATGCCAGTCTTATGACGATGATACAGAAATTAAATCATCTATTCCTTTCAGCCCTTGTTCAGACTATCATCTTTATTTTGTCAAGAGCAATATTCTTTAGATTTGTTCCTGGGTTTATTCCAACACAATGTCTTTCTAACCCAGAAGGTGTGCTGCCAAACGCCTTCGTGATTCTTAAATGTCATAAACATTTTCCAGAATTTCAATGTTTTAAAGTTACCATTCTTTGCTTACAGACTGCACATTGGGAAGTTTTATTTGGAGGCTGAGATCTTACTGGTATATTTTTCAAAAGGGAAAAGTTGTATCTTTTAATTAAGATACGTCTATTGTGTTCCTTCCCCCAACTCTCATCCCAGTTTCTACTTGTTCACATAACTATTCTGAATGCATTTTAGATATTGCTTACAGTGAAGTGCAGTGTATCACTGCAACTTGTCTTGTACATACAGACCTCGAAGATGGGACTGCTTCTCCTTCCCTCACACCCTCAATTTCTATCCTTTTTCTCATGTGTAAATATGTGCTTTTAAAGGCAGGGAGATGCTGTTGCTTGACTTTTTACATTATTTTCGTAAGAATGACTTCTTGTGATACAAAGTATTTTTACAATGCACAGAGTAGCAGGCCTACGACTGAGACTGTGTTTCATGTGTTTACCAATCCTTTATATTCCTATTGAAGAAATGCCTTTTAATACTACTTTAAGAGTGTCTTACAGATAGAATGGTGGAAAAATAGTATTTTTTTTCTGAGATTAGGCCAGTTCCTCATGTTGTGTACCATTCATGCATAGTGTCATGGTAGCTGAGAAAGTGACACAGAGAGGCAGGAACATAAGGCATTGGACAGGGAGGAATGGCAGTATCAGAAACTGTTGGAGTTTTATTTAGTAAAACACAGTCTAAACCACAAATATGCATGGCAGCTTTTCAGATCCTTACATGGTTCCCTTTCCACTTAAACCTTCCTTCTCTTTCCGTGAGAATTTATTTCTTGTGATTCTGCCCAGCTTGTTGCATCAGCAGTAGCATGGTATTGTGCTCTCACCTCTTGACTAAAGTGACTCCAGTGGCCTTCATGAAAGGGGAAGAATGAACCTCCTTATTGGGATACATGTTCAAAAGCACCTGATATACGATAGTTTTAAAAAAACCTGGAAAAAAGGTATCAAGTAACAAAGGTGGATTACAAGTGTGTCTTTGTAACGAGTAGTGTAACAAATAGCTGGGGAATGTGCTAGTTTTTTGTGGGTTTTTTTTTGCTACTTGAGGTCTATGTTCAGTGCTTTCCAAGTAAAAAATAATTTTGAAATTTTGAATTGGACTGTGAATATTTTCTTTCCTGACAGTTCTTTTGTATTGTATGATTTGTGGTACTTTGAACACAAACATATAGGACAGTGTGCATTGAGAGAGTCTGGCACAATGGATCTATCATGGGTGCATGTTCCTTCCTTTGCTGCATGAAGCATATGCGAGGGTGAGTCTAGCAAAACATCCAGAATGTTTCAGTCATGTCTTGGTGGTCAGCATGTATCAGGCAAGTTGCAGTGACACAGTAAATATTAACTAGTCCTCCTGCTTTTGGCTGGTATTGAGTTAATTTTATTCCTAGAAGCTGGTATAGTGCTGCGTTTTGGATTTAGAATGAGAATACTGTTAGTAACTCATCGTTTCAGTTGTTTCTAAGCAGTGCTTACACTAAGGCAAGGACTATGTAGATTTTTGTGCTGTCCTGCCAGGGAGAAGATTGGGGGACAGGAAGTTGGGAGGGGACCCAGCCAGGACAGCTGACCCCAGCTGACCAAAGGGATATCCCACACCATGTGGTGTTATGCTCAGCACTAAAACTGGGGGGGAGGTGGCTGGGGGGTGTCCACCTGCTGTTTGGGGACTGGCTGGGCCCTGGTCAGCAGGTGCTTGTGCATCACTTCTTTCCTATATTCTTTTATCATTGTGGTTATTTGCTCCTCCTTTTCTGCCCTATTAAACTGCCTTTATCTCAACCCATAAGTTTAACCTTTCTTTCCAATTCTCTCCCCATGCCACTTGTGGGGGGGCGGGGGTTGGGGGGTGGGTGAGTGAGTGGCTCTGTGGGGTTTAGCTGCCTGCCAGGTTAAACCACAGCACTGGTATACATCTGTTCAGAGCAGTTTTGCGAATGAGTTGCTCTGTGGTTTGGGAGAGGCTTCTGTGTAACTGCTTCATTTGTGGTGTTTGTTTGGATCTTGAGAATCAAATGAACCTTCATCCAGCAATTAAAATGTATTGCGCTATTAACTGAGAATGCACAGAAGACTTCAGTGTTATATTCATGCTCAAACTGTTTTCACAAGAGTATTTCAGTGCTTCTTTGATAGAAGTTAATCATGTGAGGGAAAGTGTGGAAACTAGTAGAGTTGGGAGAAGAGGATGGGTAGAGAGAGTTGGAGGGTTTTGAGCAGAACTTCAGAGTCCTTAAGGTGTAAAAAAGGAGAAGAGTCTGCTTCCTGATTTACACTGTTCTCCTGACTTGTCAGAGGTGGTCTTGCTCTCTGATTTCTTTAGCTTTCTCCTTCCCTCCTTCATTGTCAAGTACAGTGAGGAAGGGCTCATGCTGGTTTTCTGAAGGGTGGGAGCTGTGGGAAGGGGGGCTCTTCTGATTAGCCGTGAGCAGGGAGCAAGCTGTGCAGAGGTGGTGGGGATGCCAGGTGTGAAGGCAGGTCTTGGGAGGAGAACAGGTGAGCTGCTCTGTCCCTCTCAGCAAGAGAGCGACAGCAGGGACAGAAGAGAGAGGAATGGAGATGGCATCAGGACAGTGTTGCACCTGCTGTGGGGCCAGTGCTCAGCAGGGAAGTGCATTTCAGAAGTGAAGTCTTGTTCGCGTCAGGACCTGCCTGCCTATTTACTTCTCAGAGGATGGCTATGGTCTTGTTAGTTGCTGTTGTGGTTTTTAGGAATGCCTTGTGAACCTGGACTTAAGAGGTCTCAGACTCCCTCCCTACACACACACTTCTCTTAATAGTTTTGAACAGATTTTTTTAGCTGGCAAATGTACTAAAAATAGAAATGTAGATAAATCTTGCACTATAGAACTACATTTGTGTATACTGAACACAGTTACTTTGTTATTAGGAGTCAGATTACTTCCCAAGCATGTGTATGACAGAGGAAAAACAAGAAGTATACAAAATGGGTTATAGGTGGTGGTATATTGTGTGAAAAAAACTTGAGTACCCACAGAACTTAATGACATAACATGTTTTTTTAATGTGTGCTTTTGGACTAAGAAGATCCTCAGAGCTGAAGTGCATCCTGCAGTATGTGAGATGGCAGTGGTCAATCTCTGCAGGAACCTGGAAAACTTTCTCATCTTGTGACAATGACTGTGTTGCATCATTTTGGCAAGGGAGGAATTCTGGCAGAGCAGTTGCTTTGAAGCTTACCTCAAATGAGGACTATGCAGAAGAGAGTCCAGCCTGGCAAAGCAGGCTGCTGCTTTTGTTTACTCTCATCTCACCAGAATCTTTTGATTTTACTTTGAACTTAAGAGTCGACATAAATCACTTCAGTTATCTGTAAATGATGGAGTACCAAATATAGGTCTTTTGTGAGTTGCTCTGATTTCTTAAGTGCTTCCAGCTTTGCTACTGTTCCTGACTTATGCTTGCATGTAAATATCTTGGCATGTGTGGGAAAGGTGATATGCATTCTGCTGTGGAGAGTAGTTTTCACAGGCTTGATTTTTGAAAGATGGCCTTGATGAGAGTGGAAAAGTGCCTTGCTCTAATTAAAAGGAAAAGAAATACTAGAATATGGTGATTTCTCCATTTCCTTAAGGGGAGTTATCTTACTGTGCTCAGCTGAATACACAAATGGCTCTAGCACTTGCATGTTTCAGCTTGAGCCCTCTGTTTCACTATAGTTAACTGTGTTCAGGTGTTTCATCAGATGCTGGGCTGGTCCTGTCAGTATTACGGAGAGCTAGAGTCTGCCTGTGTGAGGAACAGCATGTTTTTTTTAACACTGCTAGCTTTTCCCAGGTCTTTCTGTTTTTCAGGAAATACTGAAAAATTCTAGGTAATGGGGAAAATTGTAGTGCTGGAAACCTTGGACTCTTGTTACTGAAAATAAGCTGCCTTCAGCTGTGTGCCTCATACTCCGCCTCTCGGATGAAGCCAGCAGGATCCAGCTGGTTGGGTAACTTGGAGTCAGGTGAGGAGGGAAAATCAGCTATGTGGGAAAGTGATGTGGTGTTTCAGTAGGTGGCAGTCCTTCTCTGAATCAGTCCAGGGCCAGTGGTGAGCCTAGTGACAGTGAGAGGCAGGGAGAGAGGAAAAAAGAGGGAGCGAAGTTTTTCTGTCAGTGCCATCTTGTGGGCCAAGTGCAAATACACGAGCCTGAGCACTGGTGCCTTGGAAAGAAGAGGGGTATTCCTTCTGGTGCAGGGCTGTCTGCCTGAGTGGTGCCCTGAGGTGGCTCTGCCCTGCTGGCAGCTTTTGCTGGGAGACTGTGTGTGGGCAGCCCAGCAGCTGCCCTCTTTACCTTTGGGGCCAGCAGGGAGAGGGTGAAGCATTCTTGGGGTACCCTTTGCTTTCTGAAGGACTGGGGCTAGAGGCTCATTTTAAGCAGATTAAATCCTGATTTATTCTTTTCCCCCCAGACTTCAGCTGAAGTCATAGACTTCTTCCAGTTTTGTGACTGTTGTTGGCCATGCTTCTTTGAATGGAGTGTTTAGAAACTGTTAAGTAGCAGTTGCTTTTGAGTCTGATTTACAAATAAAACATTAAATGCTGAACCAAGCTCCTCTGATACAAATCCTTGATGCTACTTGCTTCACCAGCCCTGTGAAGGGTAGTAGTGCAGCTGCCTTAGGCTGTGAAATAATAAAGGAAAAACTAGAGGTCGGGGAACCCAAAAACAAATACGTGCCATTACTAGCTGATGTACTTCCAGTTTGTGAAGGGCATCTTCACAGATCCTCTCCTGCTAGTGCTGAGTGATTTTTTTTTTTTAGTATCTAGGTTTTTTTAAATTATTCCCATGCTCTCCACTCTATTTTCTACCCCCTACCCCTGACATGTTTTCCTTGAAGAGGGCAGAAGACTTGTTATCAGAGAGAGGACTAGTGATGGTTAGTGAGAATGTAGTATGATATGCTTGATAGTTTTTTGCCAGATACATACTTGTTCAATAACTTGCAAAATTCTTGCCTGATCAAGTCTTCTCAATGTGATGTCCACTCTTGCTTCACAGCAGTCCCTAGGCTGTTTTGCACGATGTTTTTAGGAGAGTGTTGGCTGGAAGTGCCAGCAAAAGCAGTTCTCCTAGGCAAGTACTGCTGAAAACCACACCACTGCCCTAGCTTTAATTAAATTATCTCTCCTGTTTCCCCCTCCCCCCCTTCTTTAAGTTCCCCTCTGAAAAATTTCAAGCGTAGGTACTTTGGGTATGTGTTTTCCCGTTGCCCTCCTTCCTGGCAGTGACTGAGCATGGCAGAGAAGGGCACACTGGTTTAGATCAATGTGACCTGCAATGGAAGCACCCCTAGCAAGGCATCTATCAGTTCCATGTTTTACTTTCCTAACAGAGCTGTAAACTCTTGACAGCAAGTGTGTACTGCCTGCGTATTATTTTTACATCATCTAGATGAATTTACATTGTGTTTTATGTTTATTTTTAAAGAAATACTAGCAGAAACACATCTTGTTTTATTTTTAGATGATCTGACAGACTGCCAGTGAACTGTTCATTGCTTCCCTGCCAATATGGGGGTTAGATTTTTCTTCCAGTGTAACTAACCCTCCGAACTGGATCGGTTGAGTGACTGGCACAGAGGACACAGCAGAGAAGGGAGGAGTCTGGAGCATCCTCCTTTGACAGCAGCAACCCAATCTAAAATAAATAGACCTTTACATACTTTTTAACTGGAGCAGTCTATTCTTCAAATGTTTTGAGTTGATTCATTCAGTACAAAGCAAAGAGACTGGGAGAGGGGGTGGAATTTATCACACCCCCCACACTTGTTCACTTAATTAATGAATAAAAATGAGGTAAGAAAAAGACAGTTCCTGATTCTTACGTCTCTTAGGAGAAAGTTCCTGGAAGCACTTGGTTTTAAATCATCAGGCACAAAGATTCCTACTTGTTAAGTTAACTGGTTTTCTGTTCAAACATATTGAAGTGCCTTTTTTTTTGTATGTTCTATATGTTTATTAGCTTCATAGAGTGCCTTCAAAATGTACACTTTAGGCAATTACCATGTTTTGTCTAAAATCAAGCCTCTGCAGAAATCATAACAGTTCATCATATTTTGTTGTTCGATCAAAGTCTTTGTTGTTAAAGCATTTAAGTGATGTATGTTAAAGCACTTAAGTGTGTGGAGATAGGGTAGTCGCTTGCTTTTTTTTCCCCTAAAGATTAATGCCAAATGTTTAGGAAAGTGTTTGAATTACAAACATGGAACAGGATGTTAATCTGTGCTAATCTAATCATTATTTGAATAGGACATTTGAATCCATCCACCCTGTGGGCTTCTGAGCAGCATAAAGTAAATTACAAGAAAATGCATTTTCACACCCTTTGCCTTAGGCTAGTTCTTCACCCTGGTGTCACATGAACGTTTTGCAAAGGATAAACTTCATGGATAAATGCAGCTAAAGTTATTTTCTGTACTTGGCAATAAAACTGAAACAGCAATTCTTCATTGTTAAAATACAAAGTTGTAGTAATTACCTGACTTTGATATTGTAAACTGCTGATAGTTAAATTGACCGCATGTACGTATTATTTATGGCCTAAGTTAATTAGTTGGTTTGGAGGGCTCAGCAGTTCTGAGGATGCCAGTCAGCTAGTTGGTTTCTTTCCTGCCTGTACTTGCTTATTAAGATGGCTTATCTCTTAATTTTTTGGTTAATATTTCTTGCTAGAGGTATTTAATTTTCAAATGTCACTATAGCATTCAAAACTAAGTGAATGAGTATAATTTTATTTGTAGCTGTTGTCAGCAAATGCAGAAGAATGTATGTGTGCCTTTAGAGCACTACAAAAAATCTCAGGTCTTGGGAAAGTACACTTTGAGATAGAAATGGGAGACTGTTATAACTTAAAATGCTGCAGTCTGTTGTCCCCAATTGACATGCTCAAAATTTGGGGTTGTTTTGCAGAGGTGTAAATAAACCAGCTTTTGTATTAGTTTAGTTTAAAATAGGTAAGCGTAATACTTACCTTTGTATTGTAAAAGCATTGCAAGACTAGAACAACCATAGGCTTAACTTTTGCACATCACACTTTCCTCCATTCCATTTTTGATGTGGATGTTACTAAGGCTTTGACCAAGAAATTGCTGTGCCAAACCCAAAAAGCGTTATTGGGCCCCCTCTGTATGGGCATTGTGCTAAATAAGTAATTGCTCAGTTTTTTCTAGGAACCTTGCCTGGTTCCAGCTGGAAAGCTGTTCATTGCTCTTCCTTTGTTCATTGGATGGTCTCAGACTTTTCTTGGATTTACATATTAGTTTGGAGATGGAATTAGTAGCTGTTGTATGGATGTAGTGCTTTCCACAATACTTTTTTTGGTTTGGTTTCTGAAGGAGTGGTATTACCCTTGTTCCACAGCGTTTGAGCTGCAGCCTCAAGTGTCCATGGTTTGACATAGCTCCTCTGGGCCTCAGTTGGGGCTGTGAGTGCAAACAGGAGGCAGAGCAGGCTGAAGCCAGGCTATGGTCCTAGGGCAGATAAACTATTGTGGCAGTAGAGCAGCAGTGACACATGCTATCACTTGCGTATTTCTTATCCATCCATCGTCTAGCATGGATGCTTGGCAGGCACCAAGGTGACATGGTGCAGGAAGGTCAGCTGGTAGAAGTAACCCTACTAACCTGCTTTCTTTCCTACCAAACTCACCTTGTGGAGGTCAAGAAGAAGGTGGGGCTGGCACGACGTGGGAGCGTAGATTATTGTACAGTGAACATGTAGATCATCTCTTGGTGATCCTAGACTTCAAAAAACAGCAGGGAGAAAGAAAGTTCTCTGTGGCAGCTTGGTGATGTGTGGGAGATCTGCTGTGTCTCCAGCTCAGCCTCTGCACCTGAGCTGTCAGCTTATCTGCCAGTGGTGGTAAGCTCAGGTTTCTGCTTTGTGCTGAGCTGGAAAGAGATGGGCATGTTCTCAACTGCTGTGTTTTCTAAGTGTTGATAGCAGAGGATGATATAACTTGGCTTCTACACCTAGTTCTTAGTAACTGTTTGTTTCTCCTCTCCCATTCTCTCTTTCTTGTTGGCTCTGTTTTTTCACTTGTGTTTTGACTTATGATCTTCCTTTCTGCAATGTTTTCTTAGGTGACTTGCCTCTGTTTCCTCACTCCTGTCATTCCTGGCTTAGCATCAGCTGTCTAACCCTGATTTCTGGTGTTTCCACGGTCGGTGCTGTCTCTGGTTGAAGGGACAAGTAGACCAGCTCTGGTGCTGGTCAGGTGCTTGAAACACAGAGAACTACTCCAGGAAAAAAACTGGGTTGGGTTAGTTTTCAGCCAGTTCAGTTTGTTACAGCAAAGGGGGTGATGGGCTCAAAAACTAATGGGAAAGGGAGAGTGCAAGTTTGTAGCTTAGAGTGTAGTTAAAGCAAATGAATTTTTCAAAGGCTGCAGGTCTCCGTAATGCTACCCTTCCCTTCTCCTGGCTTCAGCACTGTCTCATGGATCCCAGCTAAAGTTAATTATGGAGAGGCTTGTTTTATGGTCAACAACAGAAGCCTCTCTAGAGGAAGACCTGTGATGGGTGGGATCAAGTCTTTAGGGATACAGAAAAAGACAGCATTGACCCAGACATCTGAAAAATGGTTTCCTAAATTTAGGTGAAACTTACTACTGGCTGTGTCGTTCTTTGTCTGCCATGCTCTCCCTCCTCATTTCTGGGTGTAGGTTTTGTTTCACATCGTTTGAATTGGGCAGTTGATTTCTCTTGGAGGTAAAGCTTGTCAGACCTCTACTCGTGTCTCTTAAGAGACTTGAACTGTTGGGGGGATGTACTGCGGTGCTCAGTCCTTCAAATAGGGTCTTAATTGTTTTACTTCACTACTGAAGTAGTGAAGTGCTGAGGCTGGATTGAATTCTACCTAATTGCTGCCTGTAATTGCTCTCAAGTTCAGTCTGCTTTTGGTAGTAGTTAAGGCAGGTGTCATCGAGGAGTATGCTCACTACCTAGTGAATACTAATAGTTTCACTAGATAAACTACCCAAGGGAAATAATTATATTTTCATGGCAGTGTCTACCCTCAGGTAACTGTGGTGATGCTTGAAGTGAGATATACTGAGGTTTGTTTGAAATAATCCTGATTTTAATATTAAGACAACTTTTTCATCTTCGTGCATTTCTTTTTCTTCTGTAGAACAGGGAGGCTTTGCATTCCAAAAGAGGAAGCCTTGGGTGCCCTTCTTGTGAGTTAATGAAGGATGTGAAATCACAGCATGAAACTCTCTCCTCCTTTGTTTTCCTGCCTTTTAAAAAGCCTCTCTGAGGGAATTTATGCAAGCAGATGTAGCTTCCTCACACGCAGTGAGCTGTGGCTTGTTTGACATTCAGAGAACTTGCTCTTAAGCGATTTGAAGAGAGCACAGCTGCTCACCTGCTCTCATGGCTTGAAGAGTTTTTGACAGAATACCTTGGCCATTAGTTGAGGTGGCACTGGGCAGGACACACTCCTGTGTTGGAAGGCCCAGTGGCTCCTAGTACAGTGGAAGTTAAATTGTTCAGAAAGCACTGGAATCGTGGACTTTAGGGTGGTGAATTGCCATGAAGCAGGACTTGAATTGCTTTGGTATGATTCAAACATTGCATTATAGCTTAACTCCATTTTAAAAGGTGGCTTGAAGTTTGGGATTATGGTTTCAGTGTCTGTCTGAAAGGAATTGCCTGTAAAAGGTAGTGTGGAAACCATTGCTGCAAGCTTTGAGCACAGTCTTCATGGGTGGATTTATTGTTGGGGTACCCTAAAACTAATTATGTTGCAGGGCACAAATATGAAGAGTATGTACATGTACAGTATACATGTATTGTTTTATCAGGTGCGTTGTATTGGGCAACAGTCCAGTTGGTGCAAAATAATGCAGGCTTTTCTAGAAGCCTGGCAAAGGCTTGGGCAAAACAAATTTTGCTTGGCAGATTGATAGTACAGAACAAGCATATTCAGTCAGTTCTTAACAAATGAGAAGTGCTCTTTAATGGTTACTTTGTGTCAGACTTTTTAAAACTGTATGTTTATTTCTAGAGCTACTGTTACTAATTAGAGGTTAAAAAGAGCATTCTCTTGATATTCTTCACTAGGAGTTGTGATCTGTTGGGAAACTTCAATATTGTCCTAACTTTGTTAGCTTCACATTGTTTCTTGCAGTGTATTTGAAAGGGTTTCTCACCCACAGAAGGTGAAATTTTTTTTGTTTTGTTTTTTGGAACACAAGTCACTTTCTTGATGATGTCGTCCATAAAGATAAGATGCTGGCAGTACCATTTTGACTAGCAGTAACATTTTTATATAACTTTGCTGAAGATTTTTAAGCAATTCCAGTTTGTTGGAACCATGTCTTTGCATTTCTAAATTCTTAATTTTGTAACCTGTTTCTAGAATAGCACATTTTACTCCATTATCCATACAGGATGTGATGCTTCCTTTTGCCATGTGCAGAGCACTTCTGAGGCTGGATCTTTGTGATCACTGCCCTAGTTACTGCTTTTAATAAATGACCTTTTGCTTTTCTATTTCATTGCACTGGCATATTCTGTATTAATAAATCAGTATGTTTTGCAGTCTGCATGTCTTGTAGAAGTTGATTTCCAGTACTGTATGACTCTGGAAATAACTGGATCTCTGCTTTGGTGTCACAGCTAAAAGGTTGAAGTCTTGAGACTGATGTTAGTCACATTAGTAATCTCAGCAGGAATTTTACATGGGGTTTTTGGGGAGTGTAATGGAAATAATAATCTGAAAATGTGCTCTTACTTTGGCTTGTTCTGAGACTTGAGCTAAATGCCAGTGTTACAACCATTTATGGCTTTACAATGATGAATTGTGTTTCTGAAGATGCTGTAGATCCACGTGGTTTAGTTGGTATCCTTTTATCTGAAAGTATTATGTAAATGGTAGTTTCAGTTTTAAATGCTTCCCTCTAGGGGTTTCAGTTACACTTGAAGCCTCATCCTTAACTCAGCAAACTTGACTTTGCATATTAGAAAATTATGAAGCCTCCCACAGAAGCCCCATTAGTATCAACTTCAACTCCACAGTATCAACTGTGAAGATGGGTCAGTATAATAATCCATAACTTGTTCTTCTAGACTAAGGCTGACTTTTGTGGTATTTAAATAGCAGAGATTAAGTGGGGAGAAAACTCCCACGTGTTAATTTATCACATGAAATTTTTATAACAAAATGTTACTTCTGTGCCATAACTTTAACATATTGGTATAGCGATATTTGGAGCTGTGTCTTCTTGCTAATCTCCTTGCTGTCATTTAAGCCTAGACATAATTGCTAGCTAATTTTGAGGTGGTGCAAAGTTATGTCAGTGTTTAGGTGGTGCGTTTAGTGGTATTAGCATTACAGCGTTTTCCTCTCTTAATGGTGAACAAGGTTTGTTGCACATCTTTTGCTGTGGCTATGGACTGCTCGTGTGAAATCGGGTAATCCCAATAGTCCATAGTCTTAGACACAGCCCTGCCACTTTCTGTGACTCACCTCGTGATTTTGTGATCTCTGACCAGCTCCCACACTGGAGAGGTGTGGGGGGTACACCTGTGGGAGGCATGGAGTCAGCACTGACCATTGGAGTAACAGGATGCAGTTAGACTGAACTAGGTAGAATGTGCTCTCAGTCTTCTCAGGGGTAACGCCTGTTGTAATATTTCGGTATCTTCCAATATGACAATTTAATTGCTCAGCTCAGATTTTAAATCCTGTAATAATTGTGAAACAATTTGATGCATGGTTTTGAGAATTTGGGGAATAAATGCTAATTACTGTTACTCAAGCAGTGTTTTATGGAGGGTTTTTTTTTGTAGTAACTACACTAGCATAAAAAACTTCTTTTGCCTAACTTAGTTTTGGACATTAAAAATGTAGAAATAGTTTTACTGTCTTCAATGACCTAAGGATAACTATGCAAGTTCAGATCAAAGCTTAGCTTACCTTATCTTGTGAGATGTGGGTCTGTAGTAGTTGCCTGGAAGAAAAGGTAAGAAACCCAGACAACCTGGTGAAAATAGAGCATGATACCTTCTGTTAAATCTTCCCAGCTCCTGACAGTCCATAGCTGAGGAGCTTCTTGTGGAGTCAGGGATGTATCCCTATATATTTAACAGCTCAGTGGATCTCCTCCTATGGCTTATTTAAATAGCTTTCTAAAGCTATTTTGAGCTCTCTTTACCTTCACAGCATCCTGTGGCAGTCAGTTCCATGTCTAAATGACGCATTTTGTAATAATTTGCTTTTGTTTGCTCAGCTGCTGCAGCTGGTGGCAGTGGGTGCCTTTGTTTTTGTGTCAGAGATGATCTCTGTGCTACATGTGAGTTCATATGGCATTAGGGTACTGCACTACATCCCATCTCTTTCCAAGATGAACACATTCCGTTTACTTTTTTCCTCATGTGAATACCATTGCATTAATTCAGTTGGTTTAAGGAGTTTACATCTCTATACCCTTTCTTGTTTTGTAGTATCACAGTGGACCACAGCTGTATTTAGGTTGCAGAAATATTATGGAAATAGTAAAAAAGTCTGTTTGTTGCCTCTGGCTTTTCTAATTTTCCAGTATTGTTTTTCTTGGACTCCATGACTTGGCTGATCATTGATCTGAAGTTGTTACCTGTCATCTTTTACTTGTCTGTGTGAATAGCTAATTCATAACTCATTTCTGCACAAATATAATGATGGAATTTGGGTTTTTTTCCTACTGTTTTGCCTTGGGGTAGGTTTTGCATTTGTTGGCACTGGATTTTACCCCTCACTTTAATGTTTGGCTGTTGACAATATTGTATGATGACTGTTTGCTGTGAGTTCAAGTTTTGACTAATTAAAATAATTTCGTGTCCCCATCAAAGTTCTCTCTTGATGCCTTTTGTGAAATTGCAGGTACATTGTGTTGGATAATGTGGCTCCCAAGCTGGATCTCTATGGGTCACTTTTGATACTCCCTTCATGGTGAAACGCAGTTGTTTGTATACAGCTGTTTGTTTCTTCTGTAGCACTTCTGAATCTTCAAGAGGAGTCTCCTAGCTCAAATTACCTTTGCTTAAAATAAAACCAACCCTTGTTGTATTGTCTTTTCCAAGGATATTCAGATGTGATGTATTAACTGAACTTCCCTATGTTTGGCTAATTGCTTCAAGATGCATGGAAGCATTTTGGAAACACTACTTCCATCTACCAAAGCAATGTTAATTCTCTTCTATTTCCCTATTTGTGCAAACCTCACCAGTTCTGTTCTTTTTTTTTTATTAAAGCTTTTATCAATTTATCAGGCTTAGGCATTTGGTTTACTGGTCTATAGATCTCTGGATCTCTTCCCTTCTTTCCTTCCTTGATCTTTAAAGGCTTGATTCATGTTTGCTGCCTTCCATTCCTCTGCTGCTGAGGCTGTGCCAAGTATTATGTTGCTCACTGTAGTTAAAATTGCAATTTAGTGTCTGAGTTTTTTTACTGACAGGTGTCATGGAGTCCTGGCAAATAACAAAGATGCTGTGCTTGGTCACTCACTATTCTGTGAATTGTGGCATCAAGATGAATTATATTTACAGCAGTGCCCAGGAGAAATGCTGTATTTAAAGGAAATGGAATAGTCTGCCATTTCAAGACTTAACAGAACTTGTTACAAGAAAATGAAGGAATTGAGTCTGTATGAGGTGCAGATAAATTGACTCTTTTGTCAACAGAAGAGATGAGTTATGTGAGGTCGATATGATCTTGGTAACAGGCAATATGGAGAAAGCAAACAACCTTTCCACTATTTCTCCTTGCACAGGAGCTAAGGGTTGCTCAGAAAAAACCAAGCAATTGGCAAGGTTGTAACAAATGAAAGTATGTGATTCTTCACCCTGTAACAGCTGTGCAAATGATTTCTGTGGGTTTTTGCAGACGTTGAAATTGTGAAGTGACTAAAGAAATCTAAAAAATCTATTGGAGACCTTTAGATGCACATAGTCCCTGAGACAAACTGTTGGAAAAAACCTTGGCAAAGTATTACAATGTAATATTTGCCTTTCTCTATTCCTCCTTATTGGCAAATCTGAGATGCAGGTTTTGGGCCTGAACAGGCTGTCACTGATTTTTCTTAAATGCTTGTCCTGGTTCCACAGATGACATCCCTAGATGCTGCTTGGAGGAGTGTATGGCCCTCTGCTAGAAATCCTTGCTGTCATGGAGCAGCAGTTACATCAGCAAAAGAGCTCACACCAAAGCAATCTTTGCCAGTCACTGAATTGTTATAACTTGGAAGAGGACAAGGTAGCATACCTGAATCTTCCACCAGAGGTCCCAAGCTCTTGTGCCTGTGGACAGACATTCCTGACCATACAGGGCAGCAATTACCATAGGCCTGGACTCCTCATCATTGGGTGCCTGCATTCAGGTAGTAGGATTAGGGTATCCCTGTATGCCTGCCATTGCTCTGATGGTGGCTGAGGCTTGCTGTGCTCTGTGGATAGCTGTAGGAAACCCAGGACCTGCTTTCTGGATCAGGATGCTGGATCAGGGCCCAGGCAGCACTGGTGAGGCAGTGTGTGTTGCCAGTGAGAGCCTGGACTGAGGACTCTGTTCTGTGGAGGCTGGAGTGGGAGCAGTTGTGTTTTGGAGGGGGCACTGAAGGTAAGGCATTTGCAGTGGGGGAGGTGATGAGGCTGGAAGAACCCTGGACTGTGGAGATGAGACTGTTAAGAAGGAATTAAGATAAACTGTTGGGCCTGACTGCTCATAGTATCACCTCTAGCTTCCCTTGTCAGCTTGGCTACCCAAGCCCATCTTATAGTATATCAGCTGATGAATCAGAACTATCAAATTCTTGCAATAGCTAGTTTCTTGAAGGAAGTTATCTTTATTTCTTTCAGATTGAATCCCCAGGCATTACTATGAATAAGCAGAATTGGTGTGGATTGAATTTTTGTGGTTGCTTGTAACCTGCTAGAGGGCATCTTTTATTGATCTGGAATGTGGAAATTTTTGTAGATGTTCCCATAAACATTAAGTTTGAATTTCTTACAGAAGCTTACTACTGAATGATGCTGAACGATTGGCTATGGCTGGACTGTAGCTAAGTGTTTGAGAGTATTTTTTGTTTGATTGGTTTTTTTGTCCCCCTTAGATAAGATATTTCTCTCCCATGCATTGGCTCACATGCTGGTCTTGTCTGATACTGGCTCATGAAATTTGCAGCAAGCTTTCCACTTGCTGGATTAGTTTTCTGTGAGTTCACTTTAATGACCCCCTGAGTGAAAAGAGTATAAGGTGGTGTGAGAGAAAGTTTGGGAGATTTTACTCCTGAAATTTTGCACTGCTCTGTGGGCTTGCAAATCCTGAGCAGGAATGGTTTACCTAGACCTGTGCTGCATGTCTCCCCCTGAGATGTCTGCCTCGTCCTTCAGAGAGATGACTTATCTGCTGGCCTGGCAGCTGCTGGATGCCCTCAACTTGCAGGCTGTTGCATTAAACTGGCTTCAGTTTTCTGTCTTCCTTGACCAAAGATATGGGGTCCCCTGGCTGCCCAGGCAGCTCCACCAGCCTTGCCAGGGCAGGAGTGGTTGGTCACCACAGCAGGTGGTGGCGAGGCTTGTCCCTGCTTCCTGGGTAAAGTCCTGTGCCTGCTCTTTCAAAAGGAGTGTTAATAAATGGTGGAGAATGCTGCATCACATTGTTGCAGGTACCTGCGAGAGAGGGAGAGATCCAGCCCTAGGCCCCTTTTTAAAGAGTATTTGTACTGGCTGGAGTCAAAATGGTAAACTATGGATCAAAAAGAGTGTGCTTGAGAGGAGCTGTAGCTCCGGGATTTGCATACAGCTTTGTGTTCTTCTGTCGGTTTTTAAAAGGGAAGTATTGAAATGAATTTACTCTAGTTGAAACCTGAAGTGTTGGTTTTGGGGCTTGTTCATTTCTGCTAACTACTTGAGAATTACTTTTTTTCTGTTTTGTGATTCTAAATTAAATGAAAGTTTCAACAAGCTATATGAAAATTTGGTATGCCTTTATTCTTAATTTTTGGCACTTTCCGCAGTGTATTAAGGAAGCAATTGGGATTTCTGATTAAATCCCTTCTTACCAGAAGGGTGTAACATTTCTTTTCCTTTTTTCTTTCATTCTTTCATTTCTGTGTTATCTTTATCCCCCTCTCCCACTTTTTTTTTTCCCATGTGTTCAATCACACTTAGTCAAATTCTGACTGTTGTCAGAATAACAGTTCTCTCTCAGTCTTTCTTCTTTGGCTGCTAGTATGTATTTAATGCTACAAGGATTGTCCTTTTTCTTCTGTTTATCACTGGTGGCGATATGAGAGAGGGCCTCCTCCAACCTGGGGGAGGCCGAAGAGTCCTGGCCAGAAAGTGAAAAGACGAGCGGAGTCTCCGAATTTCCTGCTTCAGATAGTTGTTTTAATTAGCGTTATCAGAGAGACAGAGTGCCAAGCGTGGCACCCTGTTAGCAGTTCAAGAAAGGCGCGGAAAAAAGAGCTTATCTCAAATTCTTGCCCTTTTTAAAGGTACATCCCCCAATAGAAGTTTGAAACGAAACATATTTTCTTTATTCTGCCAATACTCTATAACCTCAGCTTGAATATCCGGAGGAAATGCAGATATTTCTGTCCAATCAGTCTAAATCACTTTGCTGCAGAATATGGAGGTGTAGAAGAAGGAGAAAGAAGCCTGGAAAACAACAACTGTCCTCCATTTTGGCTTTTTAGCTACTGTCTATTCACTAGATAAACAATCCAAAAATCTCTAGATTTTTCACTCTGGGACATCACTACAAGCTACTCTAACATTCAGTTCAAACCATTTTAGATTCAAAAGTTTCCAAAAGAGTTGGCAGCTTCCTCCATGGGCGGAGGTCAAAATACACCCTGTCCAGGGGGGTCACACGGCTCAAAACAGGCAGAGGAATGTCCTCTGCACTTTGGGTATCAACACTGTTAATATTTTTGTTTTAAAAAGTGTGTGCGCACACAGCAAAATGAGACTCCCAAGCTGATAAGCAGTGGGGGAAATAAGTGCCCTTGAGGTCAGTGGGTCTGTGCTTCTGGCTCGTGCTCTGTCCATAGTTCATTCTCCATTGATGCTGAATCTGTGCGTCATCTGATCACTTGGCTGCACACATTTGTTCCAGATGAAATGTGAGCATGTGATGGCATTTAAGTTGTGGTTAGAGCACGTGGTAGTGTAGTAAAACAACCAGCAGGCTATTTTAGGAGGGAGATGATAACCTCATGTAGTACAAAATTTTTTGCAATAAGATGCATCCTTTCATCCACCTCCAGCTCTTGCTCTCTGACATGCTCTGGGTGTGCCTGTGTCTCTGAATGCTGCTGTTCTGAGACAAGTCTATCTCAGCAATCCTACTGTGTGTCTGTGGTATTTGGACTTCATGCAAATCTCATTTTGTTTTGCAAATGGAGATTAGGATTGCGGGTAACACTCCCTATTTTGGAAGCAGGCTTTCCTAGCTGTTTTTTTTTTCCTGCTCAAAAATTTTCATTATATAAATTAAGCTTTTTGCTTCATTATATAGGCCTGTCTTCATCTCTCCATACAGCATGACTTTTGGAACTAAGCTGATACTTCAGAAATTAGTTGAGAAATGTTGGCAGAACATGCATCTAGACAGAAGGCATCTGAAATCAGTTGTGGCAAGCCATCCTCCCTGTGTTTTTAGGTAAGGGTATGGAGATGTTCACAGTTTAGCTGTTGTGTACTTTTTTTTTATTTTAAAAAATAAATCTAAAATGCAAGTATGCCAGAAGCAGATTTCTCCCTTCCTAATGTTTGAAACCTTGTTGAAAGCTTCCTGAATATATCAATTTCCTCTTTCTTAGGAACTGGTTTAGTCTGAGCCTTAAAATATGTATTGTGTCACTGCTCAGTTCAGCCATTGGGAAAGAGATGATTTCATTCTGAATGCTTATGTTCAGTAACTACCTCCAGACCCTGCCCAGGCCCTTTGGGCATCCTGTTTTGGTAGTCTTAACCAGTGCCATTGTTGCTCTCCTGTCATTTTGATTTCTTCTGTGACTGACTGATCTGTTTCAGGTCATTTGATACTTTTCTAATTTTCAGTGCTTCCAATACTTTTAGTTAACGTAAGTGTTGGTCAGGAGTTTGTACCAGAGCCATTTTTTAGATTCTTTCATTAAGGCTTTTTCATAACTTGTTTCTTTTTAGCTTATTATTGGGGAAAAAAAGAAAAGTCAGGAAGAAATTGTAGATATATGAAAATGATGATGCTATAATGTATGTTTCTACTTAAAAATGGGAACAGTTTGCAGATTCTGTTGCAGTAACCTTGCTTGACAGTTTGACATTCATCTATGGATTATGGAGGAGAAGGTGGGATACCTACCTGTGAACTAGTACTAGTACTTCAGGGCATGTTAGACATGCTCTAAACTGAAACTCAGGAAGGCTTATGTGCTCCATGCTGCTCCATCATGGCAGTGTTGAATGGGGTTGGTGAAAGGACGGGTGCCCAACAGAGTCTGAAGTAGCAGAAGCTGTGGAATGAAGGAGTAGCTTCCCGAAATCATGATCTAATACTGTGATTTAAAAAAAAAAGTGCAGCCACTCAAGGGCAGCTACTCCCATTACTCGCAGTTGTTCGTGTCTAACAGGGATTGTAGTCTCGGGAAGGTGCCCAGTTGATAGTGTTACAGACATGACATGAATTTGGAAGACCAAAATCTGCCAGATCTTTTTTTGTTGTTGCAAGTTATTGACAAGTAATTGCAAGTTATTGACAAACTTACTCAGTCTCATTACTGGCAAAAACTGACTTCACAGGCTTTCTCCTGCCACATTGATCTTTAATGAAGTAGTCATACAAGAAGCCCCTGGTTTCATGAAATAGAAGTGTCTACTCTCAGAATCAGCGTCACAGTCCTGGAGTAGATGTTAGCTTTGTTTTTGTGATGTGTAGCGGTGGGGGGAGAGTAATGAGGCCTAGAAGCTGCTTTCCTTCTCTACAGTCTATTTCATTTGGGAAAATCCTTTACCTTGCTCTTGTGGTTTTCCCCAAGGCAATGACTATTTAACCATTAAACCATGTTCTTGTTTATAAGATGTACTGGCAGTGTCTGCATTGTGCAATTACCAGTGAAAACTAAGTTTTACCATATTTATCACTGACTGCTTACTCTGCTTGATAGCAGAGCTGTCTGTACTTATTTCCAAATGTATACTTGTTTTTTCTTTTTCTCAGTGCTGTATGTCTTCTTACTTGGACACAGTATTCCCTTTGCATTTTGGCCTGGATTTCCACAGCTGTGTTTCCTGATTTATTTTAGGAGAGTAGCTTACATAGTTCTTGTCTATATATCAGGAAGAGAGGTGGGTTTTGCTGTGCTGAATCTTTCTCAGGGTATATTTCTGGCCAGTTTTCCTGTTGAGGTGCCTCTTTTCATTGGCACTAGAAGGTGCTTATGCAATTGCTGTGTTTCAGCCAAGCATGTAGGTGTAACCTGTTACATTGGCAAGAACTGAGACATATCAACTTCAGTGTCCCGATCAAATTTTCTTTGGTTATTTAATTCCAATGACTTTTATTTTTGCCTGTACTTCCAGGAGTGTGCGCTTCCTTAAGCCATAGTACTCAACTGTGTATTAATACTGTGTGCCACTGAATGTCTCTCTCTCTCTGTGGCAGCTGAGATTATCACTTTGTGATATCATCTATAACCCAAAACCTACAAAGCAGTTTGAAAGTGTTTTAGGATGAAGGTGTGATAAATGTAGTTTTCGTTTTGCTATGCAGGTAGAAATTTGGAACAGGGTTATGTTCTTATGTTTTCTTACTTACACAAGTGTAGGCAGTGCTAACCTTTCTATTTCTGCTTTTTAAATTACATCTTGCTTTGCTACTACTAGGTGTTTATGCTCAGAAATACTAAATTCTACGACTTCTTACAAAAGAATTCATTTGAGGATACTAACTTGCACTGTCACATTCTTAAAACAGCTTTGGAAAGCTTAAGAAATGGTACAGTTCATCTCTGAAAGGAAATGTAGCATTTCTTTTTGTTTCTTTTTTTTTTAAATGCCATTTTTTGCTTGTGTTGATAAAAAATAGGTTGTGTATGTTTAGTTTCAGCAATGTTTAGAAGTTTACTTTGAAGCAGTTTCTTAGGTAAAATGTTTCGTATTTGAAATTAATGTTCTGTAGGATCCTTAATGCTTTGATGTGTCTGTTTTGGGCAAAAATTCTTGGAGCTAGAAAGCTTTAGGACTCTAAAACAGGTTTTTTAACTTTTGTCCTCTTTGGATTTATGTTTTAAATGTGTATCTGGATGCATGCACACACAGACTCTACAAACTTCCATATACATTTTTACAGCTGGTTTTGCTTGCTTTTGTAGATAACATGTTATGTCTTAAAAGTATTACTAGTTGCAGGAATTAAAGTTTTTTAGGTGATGTGGTGTTTTTAGTACAGTTAGGTTTTTACTTTTGAGGAACAGTTTTATATGAACAGCAAAATTTATTCCAGACCACCAATAATTTTTATTTATTCTTTACCACTGGCATTTCTCTTGTGAAATGTTACCAAGTGTCACAGAAATCTTGTACTGCAGGTCTGTTCTTACAGTTATTTTCAAACCTTTCCTTTTATCTTACTCTTAATTTTTGAAACAGAACTTAATTTTTTTCTTTTAGCTCTCCCTTGTGCTGTACAGTGCTACATTTGGGCAACATGTATGCTTCATAGAGATTTCCAGAACATTTGTAATCATCTCGTTTCCCCTCACCCCATCCTTTTCTCTCAGTTGTCATAGTTCCCTGCTTTTCTTATCTCTCCTTTTACTGCTGCAGCTTTCAGATGATAATGCACAGCTCGAGGAGCAGCTGCTGCATAATAGCTGCAGCACCACTTAGAGCTGACCTAATGTGAGAATAAATGAACAAATCCGTGATTTGCATGTGGGCTTACCTACAGGATTTTTTTTTTCAGCTTGGACATATTAGGTATCATCACGGGAAGGTGAACTGTGGGTGTCTTCTTCTTGCCAGCTGCTCCAGGGATTGTGCCACACTGGGGGTGGTAGAACAGCAAAGCAAGGTGTTGGGATTCTTAGTGTTTTTTAAGATCACCTGTTTCTAAACATGAGTTGCTTTTTTTCCCCTACCACTTCTTTGTTCATGCTCCCGTGGCCAAAAGCACTGCAGCGTGTGCGGTAGGAACAGGTGGAGGGACACGTTGCCGTGTCACGCTGTGCTTTGTCAAGCCACTCTGCTCATTTCCTTTCATTTCCTCCGGGTGAGTGAGCCAATGTTCTCCTAATCTTCTACGTGAGGGGCCCGAGGCTGCAAAACTGGGCTGGAAAGTGTCCTGCTGGTTTGTGTAACAGCCCAGGGGTTACAGCTTATTTTGGGGCTGGCTGGTGAGGTTAGCAGCAGCTGCCCTGTCTGTGCTGCACAGATGCCTGGGCTGCTCGTAAGGCAGCTCCTCAGCTGCTGCAGTTGATGATGCAGTACTGGAAAGAGCTGCCACCTATTTTTGTCAGATGCTTAAAGTGTTAGTGCCCACTGGGAATAGTGTACCTGTGTATATTCAAGGCAGTAGTCTAGCAAGGAAAAACCTTTCTATTTTACTTTTAACCAGTATATGAATTTTTCTTGCTATGATTGTTAGATACAGCCTTACTGATGCTCTGGTGGTTTAAGGATACAAGCAAGTTAAGGTTCATAAAAGACATATTAGAAGAAAGTGTGTCTGAAGAAAGCTTGACTGAACTACCCCTGACCTTGCTTTATCAGGTGAAATACCTTTATTTTAAAAACACTTCCTCCATAACTGGATTCTGACTTTAAGGTCTAGAAGGGGGAAATAAAATAGTATAAAGGTTACCTGAGGCCTTAAAACTGACTGATTTGAAGAAAAGAATCCTGCTGCAGGCTTACTGCATGCTGTAGTCTGGTCTCACCAGGTATATTTTCAGCTTTATTTTCTCATTTCCTTTTTCTTTCATCATGTTCTTGGGTAATGTTTTTCCTTTCAGTAGGTACTGATTGTTGCAGGGGTATGAAGGATAAGCATTGTTACTTTAGTTCTATTTCCTTATTGCTATTAGATGAGAAACACTGTTGGAGCAGAAGTCTCCATCCACTGAGGGTTAGTGGTTTAGATGACTTAAAATGGCCCTAATAATACATTCACATAATTTTGAATGTTACGGAGTTTAAGCAGATCTGTTCAGAGTTTAGTCTTGTTTAAAATCAGAGGGTGGATGTGGTAGTTGAACAGCCGGTATATGGACAAAATAAATCTCTAAGGCATTTTGTTTGGTGTTGAAGAAATGTCAGTGATGGAAAAAGGAAATGGCTCTCATGAAGTGAGTTTAAAAACTGGCTTATTAATAAACTTTATTATGATTCCAAACACAGAATGATCATCCAGTGTATATCTTGCTATATGGGTTTTGCTGCCATTTGTACTTGACCACGTTATGTAACATTTCATTAATGACCTGGAAGAGGCCATAAAATTGTTTTCAATAAAGTCTGTAGCCAGTTGAAATCTGGGGGCATAAAATGCATGTATAGTTGTGGGAAGCCAGGCTTGTGTGTGTGTGTTTGGAATTAGTGCACTGTGTGGAAAGGGAAGCCAGGATTTGTGGGTTAGGGTGGGCAATTGCCAGGCTTTGGCAGTCAGTGACCAAAAGTGCCAGAGTGCTCTTGAGTATTACACACAGTGTTGTTTATAGGTCAGTGTTAGCCTGATCTGGTCTGCTTTTAGAACACAGTATCCATCTGGGATGTTGTCGTGGTTTAACCCCATCCAGCAGCTCGGCCCCAGGCAGCCGCGCTCCTGCTCTTCCCTGGTGGGGTGGGGGAGAGATTTTGAAGGGTAAAAGTGAAAGAAAACTCACCAGTTGAGATAAAGACAGTGTAATGGGTACAGCTGAAGCTGTGCAGGCCAGCAAAGCAGAACAAGGAATAAATCCCATGGGCAGGCAGATAGATGGTCAGCTATCTCCAGGAGAGCCAGGCTGCATTACTCCTAGTGGTCACTTCGGAAGACAAATACCATTGCTCTGAACACCATTCTCCTTCTCTCATCTTAATGCTTATGTAAGGCATATCTGCATGTGGGCAATTCTGTGGTATTGAAAAACAACGGTATGTTAGTTAAATATTTTGTTCAAAAGATTTGGCTTAGCTGGGTCCTCATCTGATCTGATTTATCATGGTTTTATTCTTGTATTTTTACTGATGTTTAATCTGACTGTCTTGGTGGGAGATAAGGATTGAATGAACAAGACGGGGAACTTCGTCACAGGTAGAGTCTCTACACAGTTAAAAATGTTGTTTGCCTGGAAATCAAAGGCATATTGGAAATATTTTTTTCCATGAAGCCTTGTTTAATGTCTAGATATGCCTGCTGCATACTGTTCAAAAGACAAATATTAATATTTGCAAAGTAATACCTTTCTAAGTGTTTGTGTTTGAGGTTTAAAGAGCTGTAAGGATGTGCAAGTTTGATTTCATGTTGTGCTTCTGCTGTGATTAGAAAAGTGGGTTATGCCAGTATTATAGAAGGTAATTTAGCATGCAGACCTTATTATTTGGTAATATGTTATGTTATAAAAATAGTTTTGCTTGATATTTGGATCTAAAAATTCAGCTTCGATTTTTGCAATTGCAGAATTGAGAGTGCTGTATGGAGGGGGGTTGTTTGTCATCCAGTGTCACTGAATGAGAAGGTACTCTTTTTAACATCAAGAGAAATGTTAAGAGTTAGTTCTACAGCTGATTTGTCCATAAATACCAGAATGAAGATTACAGGCCACATGTAAGTCAGACTTCTCTTGAAAACTTGCACTGTTTTCTCTGGCTACTTGATGCTCTTACTCTGTCAGAGTTTTCAGATATATTATGAAATGAGCAAATATCCACTAAGATGGAAAAAGGCTGTAAGTGGTTGGCAGGAGGTTTGTTTGTTTGTTTGGGTTTTTTGTTTCATTTTTTGTTTGCTTTGGTGCTTTTTTTGTTTTTCTTTTATGGGTTGTGTATTTCTTTGGTTTTTGGTGTGGTTTTTTTTTTTAGAGATAAGTGTTTTATAATCAAGAATTGGACTCAAAACTTTAGAACACTTAGGTTTTTTCCCCTCACTTTTTACCTCTCTAGGTTAGTTTTTTCTTAGACATTTGTTAAGTTAGGAGAAGATCCCTCTGGAGGGTGTTGTGTCCCCCTCCCCCTTTATTGTAGGCTGCTGAACATACTGGCCATGAGCTGCTGAGGGTGGCTTCCTGTCAGAATTGCTTCATGTAAAATCACAAGGAAGCAAATGTTTCTCGCATCCTCCCATTGTGTTGTTTCCTGTGGAGTAGCAGACTGGATGCATGTCCTGGATACAGGTTTTTTATGGCCCTATATGTGTTGGGATGATCCAATCAAATTGTTCTTGGTATCCCCTATAGTCTCAGCGTAGCAGGAAACGAGGCTTCCTCTCAACCTTTTGTTCTCAAGTTAGCCTGACTTTGGAGAGCTCTTGGCTCCATCAGAATCCAGAATGAAGGTGAGCTTAAAATGGATTTTGGGTTGGGTTGTTTTTAAGTTTCTGTAAGTTTAAACTATAATTTTTAACCTTTTTTTTTCATGTTCCTTTTCTTAGTCATTCTCTTTCTTCCTTGTCACTTTCTGATCCAGTTCTGGTTTCTGCGTGAGCACCTGTCTCATGTATTTAATTTTTTTAGGATCAGGGCCAAGCTTTTGTGATTCTGTTCACACTTCAAGTTTACTTTTTAAAAGCTACCACAATAAGCTTATAGTAACAGTGGAAATTTCACACTCCTAATACTTTCTTGTTCCATAGCAGCTTAATTTTTTCCCCCAATTTGAGCAGTGGTTAAGCTGATCTCCAGCCTAGTTTTGAGTTTATAAGTAATGCTGTTAATAAAATCTATCACGTCTTTGTTAAATCAGATTATTTCTTATTTCCTTAATGCTTTTTTTGTGTACATAGTCTTTTAATATTCCTTATATTTGAGGAAAAGCCTTACAAAATTCACATCTAGGCAATTCCCTGGTGCCTCTCCTTACTCCTTACAGCTTCAAATAACTAAGAGAAGACTTTTTAAATTATTTGCGGTCCAGTGAAACCTGTTGAAGTAGTTATTTGACTTAATTTATGGGAGCAATAACTGCTTGGAGTATACTGTGTGTGGCTCTGACTGCTTGATGCTGTGTGTGTTGCGTGGCATTGCTTTTCTGAGCTGTGTAAATGCTACTCGAGCTTGAGAGATGTTGGCACCTCTACAGCCCGGGTAGAACTGCTGCTTTCTGGGACCAGAGATGGTGTTCAGTCAGAGGGGGGGAAAAATGAGCATGTTAATGTGTGCAAGTACCTCAGATACTGTGGATGCATTGGGAGATTTTTTTTTTTTACTGATACTGTCATTAATTTTTTCCCAAATCTGTTCTACCTTTACTGTGATATTACATAACCAGTCAGAACTGGTCTGGCAGCCCCTTCTGTGGTTACTTTTGGTAGCTGTTGTTAACATTTTCACTTCTCCTGGGTTAAACTAGCCTTTCTTTGTTCCTTTCTTGCTTCTCCCCTGGGATTATGGGTTTTTCCTCTCCTGTTTATGAAGGCTGTTTTCTGGGTAAGGACTTTCTGATAGTGCCTGTGGGGTGGGTCTGTTATCAGGAAAGTGAACATGTTTTTGTTGACTTTTTAGATAAAAACTGCTACATTGCAGAAAACGAAATCTTTCTGTTTCTTAAATCAGTTGGAAGAACTGTAGCAGCTGTCTTTTATTGTCAGCTTTCTAGTCTTGCACGAAGGAGTACTGTGACTCCCTTCAACCTATGCAGAATCTATTGCAAGAGCTATTTTCATGAAACTTTGAATGTTTCCATTACCTCAGGCAAATATGGGTTTGTGGGTTTTTTCCTTTTTTTAAAAAATGTCCTCTTTTCTCCAAAAAATCCAGATGTTTAATGTCATCACCCAGTGTTTGAAAGTTGCTGGAGTGTCTTCTGCAAAATAGTTCAAGGTTTGGATCTCCTTACCACACTTAAAAATAAAAATAAAATAAACCTCGCCTTTAATCCGTTCCTTTCCCAAACCTCATCCTCGATCTAACCTATCCAGCAATTTCAGTCTTTTTAAAACTCATAAATGTTCAGGAATGGTGCTGTCCTCTGTGTTGTGTAAAGAGATAGCATGTATGTTGTAGTACTACTTAAAGTATTTGTAGTAATTTTAAGAGTACCTTATGAAAAATCAGGTACAATGCCTGTGCGCTGCTACAGAAAAAGAAGAGTATGCCAAGAGTAATGGTACCCAGGAATTTTTTTTGTCCAAAATGTCTTAGGAAAACTTCTTCTGATACTTGTTTTATTCAACTTTCTCGTAACTTAAATGATACTTGATATTTTTACTTTCTGTTCTTCAGTTTTTTTCAAATGCAGCTGTTGCTATATTATCTTTCCATTAAAAAATATCTTAGTTTATTGGGGTTTTTAAAATATTTTTTTAAGGAGAGACCCCCCTACACTCCCCCATTTTGCTGGTTCATAACAGCCACTAAAAGACTGATACTTTGAGCATGCAATAGCTTCTACAGTTGTGGTTTGTGTGCACAAGCTTAAAGGCTTGTTTCTATGACTTAACTACATGGTTTTTTATTTTTTTTTCAGACTTTTGATGCAAATGACCTGTATCAGGGACAGAATTTCAGCAAAGTTCTCAGCTCTCTTGTGGCTTTAAATAAGGTGACTGCAGGTAAGTAGACTGCTCTGCCTTGTGCTGGCTTACAACTACTTTCAGCTTGCATCAGTGTACTTACTGCTGTATCCATGATGAAATGAACATGTGAAGCAGCTTTTGTTGGAGTTCATGTTTTTAGAACTTTGCAGTGGCTCTGGGTTCTCTAGTCATGTCTTCTGCAGTAGGAAGTTTTGTGGTAGAGGTAAGGATAAGCCTTTAAGCTGGCAAGCAATTTAGAAAAAGAGCCTGTTTTTTATTATTTTTTTTCCTCCAAGTTTGAAATACTAAAGTTGACTTTTGCTCCATTTTGTCATTCTCCTATTTGAAAAGCTTTGTCAAAATTTTTGCCCTCCCCAGTCTCCATTTCCCAGCACTATCCTTTCTTGCCAGTAACAAAAGGATATCCAACGTCTTTGATCCCTGAAGCCACATATTTCATTCCTTTAGCAGCTAGAAGTCATGAACCGCTTGCCTCAAGTTCTTTGGTGGGAGGGGGGAGAGAGCTGTAGAAGTAACATACAGGTGGGAGGTGTCCATCCGTCATTGCAGGGTGAGGCTGTGCTAAAATTATGTCAGCTGGACCCTGGGACAGTCAAGAAATGTTAACATTGGCCCTTTTGGTTTCTTCCTGTTCTACCACCAGCAGCAAGTTTCAGTACTGGTCGTCAGGTCAGAGTCTGAGAGTCTAAAATTGAACCATACGTGTCAGTTTTGTGTGAGGAAGAAAAGGAAGATGATAGAAAAGTCAGTGATGGATAAATGTTATTGCATTTAATACTAATCAGATAAGTATCTTGTCACATTTATAATACTTCTCTGGGCTGTTTCAAGAGAGATTTTGTGGTTTTGGTGGCTTATCTTTTTTTCCTTGCATTAGAAAGCACCCTTTAAAATTAAGTTTTGCAACCAAATTCTTAGTTTTAATGAATGGGCATGGAGTAATACCATTGACTTCTTTGATGCTGTTTAGACCAGTTGGAGATACTGCTTCTCACCTCAAGTGTAAGTGCAAATACAAACCAGAGCAGTCCATCTTTAAAACTGCTGTACACTGGCCATCACTGCCTTTGCTGTCATTAAAGTGGAGAAAAAGTGTGGCTGTTCTGTCCACATGTCTATGGATTAATGCCCACGTCAAAAAGCCACAACTCCAGCGGTCAGAAAGGACTTGGGGCTGATGCTTTTCATGGTGGGGGCGTGTGGTGGTGGTATGGAAACCAAAAATCAAAGCCACATGCAAACTGTGGTATTGTCTCACTCCTAGGAGCAAGCATAAACCTTCTTGTTCTTCCAAACAATTTTCATTAACTGGGTAATTGTGTAGCAGGCATTTTAGACTCTCTCTGCTCTAGTATTGGAAGATGGCTTTCAGATCCCCATGTGGGTCTGCAAGAATTTCAGGCATACACGGGTTCTTCTGAGATAGGCCTTCCTGCAATATGAGGAATGTGAGTAATGGGCATGATCACTCATGAAAGATTGCTGTGGATTTTCACTCCATCAAAGCATTAATCTCTGGAGTGGTGGGATCAAGGAAGCAGTTGCTGTTTGTAGACAGATGAGGGGAGAGGAATTGGTATAGGAAAGTTGAGATAGGGGTACGAGGGAGAAAGGGTTTTACAAACACTGGAAATCTTAAAATGGATGGAAGAGTGAAGTTTGTGAGAAAATTACCAAATTAATATTTGTTAAACATGCACATTCTCTTGCCATTCAAGATTCTTGAGTTTTTAGTACCAGAGTTGATTTTTTTTTTTTTACAATAATACCATTGAGAAATTCATTGAACATGTTTATTAGGTATTTTAATAGCAACTTTAATGGATGCATGGAGTCTGCAAGCCTTCTAGATGTATCAGCATTTTAGATTGGTTTGAAAGTATTCAGTTATTAACTGTAAAAATACTTTCAATTTGCATGTGGTTTGTTTGTAATAATTTTGTTTTCACCTCAGACACATGCAGTTTCTAATTCAAGCCTAAAAAGGTGCTCTTGTGTTGGTGCTCTGCTGCTGCAAAATTAGAAAATTTTAGGAATCAGTCCACACTTAAATTCTAGATAGCGTGTTAGAGTTGCCCAGAAGCTGCAACACACTGTCATAAGTCAACCTGATCCTGTTTTTCTAGACAAGCTGTATCAAGGTATAATTCTGGATTTGGTGGCTGTCTGTCCTTGAACTTGACTGCACTTAGGAAACGTAGCAAGCTGGACATGGAGATGTTTCAGGTTACTTTTAATCCTTAAGCTCTATTAGGTAATAATGGTTATGGCAACTTAAAGGTTTCTGGGAGCACTGGAGTTAGCCATATAGTTATGATTTACAAACTAAGCCCATAATCCAGTCCCATTTCTTTCCTGGTAGTCTGTGAAAACATGTAATGTATAACTTTTTTGTAATGGACTATAATCACCGGTGTTTTTCTGAATACCACGGCCTTTAAATGCTTTTAGGAAAGCAGTTTCACAAAGTGTCTTTTATTACTTCAATGTGTAAGGATACTATGCATACAAAATACTCAATTTAATATGTATAGTTCTAATATTGCACCATTTAACTGGGGAGTGTAGATTTATAGGGGTGTTTTTGAAGGATGATGGTATTTGAAGGATATGAGTGAGTCATTTAAAAAGATGTGCCAGGGAAGGTGTTTTCCACTCAGTCGCTGTGGACTTGGAGCATCCTTTGTCAACACTTCTGTTGACAATCTCAAACCCTTTCCCTCCTCCTGCATCTCTGCTGCTGTTGGATGCTGTGCTGAAGTTTAAAGACTTTCCAGTTCAGATGAGTTGCCTCTTCAGGTTTGTTGTGGAACAGGAGATATGCCTTATTCACTGGTGTCCCTGGATCTGAACCTGTATACGTTATTTCCTTTGGACAAAAAATAATTTGGATTTGCATAATCATGGTCTACTTCAGTCTGAAAGTAACTGTTAGGAGACGACAGTTGTGTGTGTACCTCAATATGGAGGTCAAACTTTGGAAGAAAAGTGAACTACTAGGAAAGAGAGTAACAGGCATAAAAACCAGGAGAGCAGCTGGGAGCCTTCTGCAGTCTAGTGAAGACATCTAGGTTTGGGACAGAAAACACTGTATTGCTTTCAGGGCTTCTTAAGCTCTGATGCTCACCGAGCAGTTTCCCTGTATATGGAAAACATGAAATAAAGGAATGACTTGCCATGCTTGTGCAAAGGAGTGAAGTTTGTCTGCTGCCCTGTGCAAGGGTCCTGGGAGCATCCCACTCCTGGGGCTTTGGCAGAATGGGGGACACTGGTGCAGCCAGGAGCAACCGCTGTCCCCCTGTAACGTGGGGAGAGGCTCCCAGCAGGGCTGTGGGAGACTGCAGCCAGCAGTGAACCTGGCTCTTGGGAGCTGCTTTTGGTGCATCCCCTGGCTGGCTGTGGCTTGCTAATCCACAAGACACATCCCTCCTGTTGGCCGGCATTATCCCATCCCAGGCAGGTGCCAGCCCAATGTCCAGGGCTGGGGCTGCCCTGCTGCCCCCAGCTGCCCCACCCCTGGCTGGGATGGTGGGATGAGCCTTGTCCTGCTGCTCCCTCGGTGCCTCCCAGCCTGCAAGGGACCCCAGCAGCCCCTGATGGCACATAACCCTTCAGATGAACATATCACATGGGTGTGCTTCTCAGAGGAGAGACAAAGGGAAGAGGGGAGATGTTTTGGGAGGGTGTTGTTTACTTGAGGAGCAGCATTTTCCTTTCTTCTACTCCTAGTCCTCCCTCCAAAGAAGAAGAAATAGCTTACTGGGCAAAAAAAAGGGATGAGACAAAGGAATGTAGGAGAAAAGACAGTGGAAGGAATGTTTTAATTGAGAAGGAGATGGGGGCTGTGGGAAGAGCTAAGAAACAGATGTGGCTGGCTTCACTTCAAGCAAGTTTAATGCATTCAAAATTCTTGGCTGCTAGCTAAAATGATGCTGGTTAATTACCTTTAAATAGACTGGTAGTGAGTAGGAATAGAGAAATACAACCCTAACCCTCCTCTCTCTAAACAGGCCAAGTTGTTTTCTTGTCTGTGTGGGGAAGAAATTGTAAATGTCTCAGGGTTTTAGGTTATTTATTGCTATAATTTTTTAAATCTTGAATTACTGTGTAACTGCAGATACATCAAATCTGCTTTAAGCATGTGAGTTTTGCAGAGGTAAGCAGAAGTTATAGATGCAGATTTTTCAAATTCTAATATTTGCCTTTTTCCCCCACCCTCCTACAGACATAGGGCTGGGCAGTGACTCTGTATGTGCACGTCCTTCATCTCATCGGATAAAATCCTTTGATTCTCTGGGATCCCAGTCTTTACACAGTAGAACTTCAAAACTCTTTCAGGGACAGTACCGGAGTTTGGTAAGTTCTGGAAGAATGAAACATGCTGTGGTGTGTTAGTTCTTTTAACCCTTTCTTTCTGTTTTTTTTTTTTAAATGAGTTTTGTAAGTAAATTATAGTGTAGCAAAGTAAATGTTTCCTGTCTTTCACTTCTGTATTTTTAGACTGTGAGTTTGTTTTTGCAGCTTTTCATATGATGTTTCAAAATACATGCAGCTTTTTGTGAACTTCTAACTATTTTTTCCTCCTTTAGTGCTCCATGTTGTCTGCATAGACAGTATCTTCCTGGATTTATGTTTCTCTTTTTGGTATAAGGACCTGCTTTTCCAAAGGCAAAAATCTCATTTTCTCTCTGAGTTTAGGAGTGATGACTGAAGGTTATTCAAACCTCTGTGAAGGTGATACTTCTGATGTTGGCGGTAGTGGTAGTTGTTCCTGGTTTTTTTTATATTTCAAGGTTGATCCTTCAACTGGCCTTCGGGTAACTAAGTGGTATGGGCCACTGTTTTATAGTACAGTTGAAATCAGGGTTGTATATCTCATGGAAAGTGTGATAAAATGTGCTTTTAGTCACTGACAGTTTGCAAGGAGGGTTCAAATCCCTAACGAAAGCTGCTTTTTCTGTGGCTTTCTTAGGTGTGGTGTAATGTGTTTTCTCTGGTAGCAGAGCCTGTGCAAGTTCTTGCCCTAGGCCACTAATTTGATCTCCTGTTCTGCTGTTCACAGCCCACTCAGTTTTGCAGATGCAGCAGTTGGTGGGACTAGCTGTTAGCTGGATCCCTGAAGTAATCAGAGTTTTCAGTACTTCTGTCACTTTGGTGATCTGAGTTGCTCTGTGCAAAGTTAGAGTAGAGAAGTGCAAGAAGGAAGGATAAAGAGCTAGCGGCCAAATCCAGGAAATTCCTAGTTTGGTTTTGTTGCTATAGATGGTCAGTTTGGAACTGTTCTCACCAAATTTGTACTCATTTCCTCTGCTGGAAAGCCATACTGGCAGAGCATAGGGATTGTAATTGATCTCACTGTGCAGTATTTCTGCTTATTTTGTGGCTTTTTTTACTGTTCCCTAAAGCAAAACATTTTCTGTTGTTGAGCAGAGCACATAATGTACAAGCAGAGGACTAAGGTGGAAGCACTTGTTTGAAAATGTGCCAATCTAATTGTCAAACACTGGGACTTAGACTATCTTGGGGTTTTCTGCATATTTTCAAAGTTGTGTTTGCCCTCATTTTCCTGTAGTTTCTCAGCCACTAACTCTGATGAAAGTTATATTGAGTTGTGATACAATAGCATGATTGCTGGCGTTATGAATTAAGCTGACATGTTATAAGAACCTTGTGACAACATGCAGTCTTTTGATCATCTCAACTATATAGGCAACATGTAGGTGAAATTCTTCTACCTGGATAGCTGACTAGGAGTGGTTACAGTAATTTTCTCACTAAGTTACTTTCTTAGCTGTACAGGTATTGATGCTTAGTTATGATAGAGACAAACATGGTTTGTAGTGCTATTCTCTCAGTTCCAGTGCAATGTATTTAAAGTTGTCCAGGTATTGCACTTCTTAACATAAAAGTTTGCCCAAACTCTCATGAAATGCTTGTATGGTGCAGATACCCAAAATTGACATCCAAGGACAAAATGCTGAATTTGAACATCATTAATTCTAAAGACTTACTAGTTACTTCTAAGAACATTCAGATGTTAGGACAGAGCACTAATCTGCCTTCACATCCATGGTAGGGCATGAGCATGCATACATAGTGTTATATGGACAGCTGCAAGTCTGACATGCTGTAGGCTTCCAGCTTTGCTAACCTTGAGAGAAACGATTCAGGAATACTTATTCAAGGTAAGTTGCATAACTCTTTTGTAGGTTTTGTGAAAGAATATTGTCTTTCTTCGTTGGCAGGTTATGGAGGCTTGCACATTCAGCTGTGGAAGCCTCCAACGTGATCTGTTACAGGAAAAAAGAAAAGGAAAAGGTTTTGAGCTGCAAACTCTACATATATCCAGAATTAGGCCCAACTCTATTTCTCCCTCCTTGCAGCACAGAAAGTTGTAGAAAAAAACTCTCTAATGTAAAGCCTTTGTTTCTTTGTAGTTGTCAAAGGCAGTTTCAAGTTATGCTAGTTATGGAAAATGTATATGTTTTCTTTTTTTTTTTTTTGTGAGAGCAATAATTATTCTCATTTTAGCTCTGTTAACCCCTTCAAATTTGAAGGGACTGTAATAAGTAAAATATATGCTCCCATGGCTGATAAAAATCTATAGATTAAAAATGACAAATACTGGAAATGCCAAATTGCTCCTTATAAAGGCTTTTGAGTAAAAATGTGTAGGGACTGTTTTGTGTGGAGGAAAGGCTATTTCCATTTTATGGACATTTTTGGTTTGCTCATGGAAATATTTTCAAGTCTCTAGTGATCATTTTATTCTTTGTTTTCTCTTACTAGGACATGACAGATAACGGCAACCATCAGTTGGTGGTGAGAGCCAAATTTAATTTTCAACAGACAAATGAGGATGAACTTTCTTTTTCAAAAGGCGATATTATTCATGTTACAAGAGTGGAAGAAGGAGGCTGGTGGGAAGGAACTTTAAATGGAAAAACAGGGTGGTTTCCAAGTAACTACGTACGAGAAATAAAATCAAATGGTGAGTTTTGGAGGGGAGAGCATATTTGCAGAAATTCTTGCATTGGGTAGAGGTTGATGGTTGATTGATTCATTGAAACTTCTAATACTTTTTGTTTAAGCTTGACTTTATGTACTGAATGTCATTCACAGCAATCACTGATGCTCAGGAACTTGCACTTCTCCACCCCACTTCACTATATAGAGTGCTCAGAGGCTTCTGAATTAGCAGTAAGCCTGCAGAAAACTCCCCATTCTGTTTGCTTGTCTGTCACATTTGGGCTGCTCTCACTTCTTTGGTCTCAATTCCTAGAATATGGGATTTTGTCTCAGATGCTGATATACTTTGAATTGGTGCTTTGGGTTTAAATAGTGAGAGATTTCCTACAAAGACAAAAAAAAAAGTGCAAGAAAAAACCCTTCAACCAACCAAAAAATTACTCAACATGTCCCATTACATAGAAGTAAACAACTGCAGGAAAGAAACCCAATTCTATCAAAATCTACTTTTGAAAAATAATGTGTTTGTGATTTTTTTTTTTCTTTCTTGTTCATATGCCTTCAGCTTTTCTTCATACAGGCTTCATCCTTCCACTGAAGTTTTCTTTTGAACTTTATACAGTGAAAGTGCCTTCTGTAAATGTCATCTGAATATCAAAAATAGCGTTCCTTTTTAATCCAGTAGGACATTGCTGTGGGTGACATAATTTCTGTCTCCTTTATTTCCTTTTTTTACCCTGTGTCTTTCCTTGTCTTGGCTTATTTTCAGAGATTAGGGATAAGCCTGATAGGATAAAATTACCCAGGGTCTCTGGAAGGCTTTACCACTCTTTCCTTTGTCACAGGTCCAGTGAAAACACACATTTTTTGGGGCTGTGCTGAAGTCACTGGCATGGCTCTTTAAATTTTTTTTCCACATTATGAGGCAGCTGTTTAGATGCCTGATTGCAAAGTGAGGTTGTGGGAGCAAAACTCCATTTTTAAACATATTTTCTCCTTTGGCTGCATCCTCTTTATTTTCTTCCTTGATTTGCTATCTCCAGTGTGTTGCTGCAAAATGCTAGTCTTAGATCTGCAGCTTTGTTGTCCTTTTCAACCAGATTCTTTCAGGCATAGTCGCAATGTAAGACTTGGCTTTAATGTTCTTTGGGGATCTCTCAGATGCAGCTTATCCTGAGAAACAGTTCTCGAAGCCTGTTTTTGGTTTGTAGTGTTGTAGCATCAGCCATGATGACTGTCTTGTCCCATTGTTACTCATTTAAGTCATTGCTGCAGAGGTCTTGTGTGGATTTCATCAGTTTTGATCTCTTCCAACTCCTGGACTGGAACCTGGGTAGGCAGTTAGGCTCCAGAGTAGAAATGCTTTAAGAGTGAACATGCAAGAACCAGAAGATGCCAGTAACTGGAATTAAGTGGTTCTTGTTTTATTAAGAACCCTGCACTTGGGTGAAGTAACTCTTCTAAGTAGGAAGAGACAACAAGCTGTAGTGCCAAGGTCAGTACCAAGTGTAGTCTTGATGCTTGCAACTCCTTGCAACCCTGTCTCATCCCCAGGGCTGACATGGTTTTTACTTTCACTTCTTGCCCTCAGAAGAACTTTCTCTCAAGTCCTTTTCTCTCCACGGTACAGGTGTATTCTCTCTGCCACGACAGTTTACCCCTTCTGGCTTCTGCAAGACTTCTTGCATTCTTGGAGTGCTGTCTCGTATGTTCAGTTTCTCCTATGGAAGTTTCTTCTGTATGTGCCCATGCTTTTTTCTTCTCAGGAAGCTTAGTTCATTGAGCGTTACAAAGTTGAAGTGGCTGAGCTGTAGCTCACTAGCTTTCTCTATTTTCCTCCTTTTTAAAATTACTGTGATTGGCTTTTTTCAGTACTTTATGGAACTTCACTTGTCCTCTCTGGTTTCAGATACGGATATAGCTAGTTCTCTTACTATCAAATCAGCACATCAGGTACTGTGTAATTTATCAGAATAGTAATTTTAACCTGCTTTCATGCATTTGTAGGTATATGTTCAAGTTGTGTGAAGTTGACTTTTTTATGAGGAGGATGGGGGGTGGTAGAAGGAAGCATGACATACCAAAAGCTGCTTAGTGTGTTATTAACTGTGGAGTTGCAGATTAGCTTTACCCCTTCATGTGTCTATGCATGCTATGGAATGCTTTGTTGCTACCCTTATGACCATGTTAGCTGTATTTCAAATGGTGACCTGACTTCTCCTACTTACTTTTGCTTCTTCTTGTGTGTTTGTGGTCAGTGTATATATTTGTGATATTTGCTCCATGTCAGTTTGCATCTACTTTTTCTGTTCTTTCTTTGACATGCTGCTGATTTTTAAAGGAATTATCATTCTTATGAGCCTTTCTCTGCTTATGTTGTTACTAGTGGGACTTCTTTATTTACCCATATTTTTAAGTTTACTGAATTTTTCTTACTTGAAGTCCATTGTTGTAATTTTGCTGCACTGTTTTTTTAATTTTATTGGTTGTTTCCATGAAACTTGTTATGAATATTTCTAATGTCACCTGGGTTTTGCTTTATGGATAATGTTGAAGATCCTAGAGAGAGGGCTTTTCTGGAATTCTTTGCCCTTCTGTATCCAAGTGCATTACCACAGTGTCCTGCTGTAGGACTTTGTTCTGCTGCCCTTGTTGAAACAAGGATGTAATGCTGTTTGTTACAAGGCTCTGAAGTCATTTGAGTAGGTGGGCATTCATGAGAAGCTTCATCTGGGTTATGTATATGGCTTCACAGTTGCTGTTGCCTTCCCTTGTCCCTGCTCTTCTTAGTTTGTCTTCATTAGGAGAGTTGACATTTCTTGAGTTGATAATCTTACACTGTCCATTTTTCTTGACTTTCTAGCAACTACATATACCTCACTTCAGGGTTTTCCTAATTCAGAAGTATTTTAAGTGCCTTCATGCCTTAAGCATGAGGTTGAAACATAAAAGTGCTCTTTTTTTCTCTTATGTATTTTTAAAGTAGTTAGGAGTCTTGCTAGCTCAAATTCTAAATGTGGTTTTGGTCAATGTTACAATAGATTGATTTTAAAAAAAAAATCCAGATAGGGTTGTTGAAATACTCGCTCTTGATTAAGGTCTCTACGAAAAAAATGTTCATCCTGGACATCTCATCTGTTTTCAAAATACTCTTCAAAGTGTTCTGGCATTGAGAGTATGATTCTACCCATCTTTCTTCTCTGAAATGTAGCTGAAAATACTGCAAATAGTTAGAAATTCTGTACAGGATGATGCATTATATGGAGAGCTCCCAGGACATGACTAAATAAGCTCCTGGATTTGACTTAATTAGATCCCCTCTGTCTGGTGTAACCTGACTTCTACAAATTGAGTAAAAGAAGAAATGAGTGAAGTTATTTATGCATGTGTGTTTTTGTTTTAATTCTCACAAACTTTGTAGGCATTAGATGTTTAGATAAATGGATTTTTGTTCTCAATGAAAATCCTCTAGTGTAAGAAAATGGTAGATATGTCATCTTAGCTTGTAGGGTGGCTCTGAAGTTAGATATTCCAGGAAGGAAGGAAAGAGGTGTATGGGAATGGAACTGCCTTTACCCACATTGATTTCTTAAAGATTTTAGGAGAAAAGTAAGCTGCATTACATGAATTACCCAAGCAGAGCATATCACATAATAAAGTATCTCACAGTAGTTGTGCCCTGGTTGTAACCTGTTTGTTTAGCTGTGCCAGAGTGATTAGAGTTAGCACACAATGCTAGTACATGAGATGAGCTATGAATGGTTGTAGGATACATACTGAGATTATTGAACAAAGCACAGCATTTAGTTTTCCTAGGCTGGACAATGACTATTTTGGGGGATTTGGTTGAGATGGAAAACCAGCATTGTTTTGCTTTTGAGTGTTATGTTTATTCTGTCCCCCTCCCTAATCCAAGGGGGAAAAGCGGATTTGTTTAAAGTTGTGATAGTTATGATCAAACATGTAAATAAAAAAAAGAGTAGTATTTTCTATTCAGGCATGTGCCTACACTGTGAGCTTCAAAAAAATAGTCCATTGCTCTCTCCCTCCCCCCTGTGCCTATGTTTCCATTTCCATTTTCAAGCCCTGTAACATCTTACCTTTTTAAATATTCTTTGATCGCTAGTCAGGAAGTACTTTGAAATGAAAGGATTTTGTTTTCATCCTGCTCTACTGTTACGTGTGACAGAGGGTAAAAGATAAATAATGTGTAAACTTGTTAAGGTATTTAGCAGAGTGGCCTTACTGAGGTTGTTTTTGCTTACATAAAATGGAGTAGGAAGGGGTGAAGGTGTAGGTGGAGTCTTGTCTCTTACACTGCTGCTTCTGTCTCACACAGTAGTTAGACAGATTTGGAGACCTAGTTTTGAGGGTTCCCTTGCAATGAAGAGTGGTTACCCAGAATGGGATGGACTTACTTAGCTACTGTCAGATGTTAATCAGATTTTTAAAAAAATTACATGGTCAGTTGCTGAGTTTTAGCCAAGCATAATCCCTTTAAATGGCATGAGGTTATGCAGGAGGGAATATAGCTTTGTAAAAACTACATTTAATATGTCAAAAACTTTATTCTAATTCTTTGCAGAAATTAATGTGTCATTACTGCCCTAGCCTCTGTTATGCTTTCTTGACAGTTGTTAATATCAGGCCCAGTGCAAATTACAGTGATAGTGTTTCTTTTGGTTGGATGTTAAAAAAACAAAATGACTGTGGGGAAAAGGTCAGAATATAGTGGAGGAGTAGAGTGTCAGCTGTTTCCATCCTGTGGTGCATGAGAGTAGGAGAGATTACACGTTTAGCTTTGGAAAAAAAAGGGGAAGGAAAAAGTAACTAAAGCCCCATTAAGAATGTTAAGTTTTTCTCTCCCCAACCATGTACACTCAGAAGAGTATTTTGTTCTCTTGTCAAGTGTAACTCTACAGGTGTAAATAAAATAGAGGTTGGGATTGTGAATACTATTGGGGCAAAAGTGTTGGTTGTGTCCATGTTTCAGTGTGGAGCACTGCAGCAGTGCCTGAGCCATCTTGAGAACTGGGGACGAGTTTAGGTCTGCCCTCCTGATGCTGGACTTGAACTGATTAGGCTAGGAATATGGAGCTTGCTTGTAGCACTTCACTGATAGGGACCACATAGCTTTTGGTGTCCCCGTTGGCACATCTTTCCTCCTCTAAAGTAGGATGAAATAGCCCAAATCAGATCTTTTTATTTAGATTATGCACCACAGTGCAGTAATCACAGAAACGTGTGAGGGTGTTCTTGTAGCAGTAGGGTCAAAGTGCTTTAGTAAAGTATGTTCTGAAGGGAATAAATAATTTGTGAAGTAGCATGAAGTAGAGTGTTGCATGAAAATGAATATGGCATAAACTGAAGACATGATGGAGGAGAGAGATTGTGGGAATGTCAAGTAATTTGAAGGCATGTAAGTTAAAATAGAAACAAAATATTGGGAAGGATTGGGTAAATTGTCTTTTTACAGCCAGTTAGTAGACATTTGTAAAGAATAAGATAACTTCATTTTAGAGAGTGTGTGGCATCTGATGTACTACTTAGGGAAAGGTTATAAAAGCAGTTCCTTCCACTGAGGATAATTATTTGCTGGGAGAGTCATGTTAAAAAGCCTGTGCTACCCTCATTCTCCACCCAAAGATGATCTGTTAAGTGAATTCTGTCTAGTTTATCCCTAGCCACTAGACGCATCAATGCATTATCAAGCGTAGCTGAGGGCAGCTGAATGCAATGCTTTGATCACAAGAGAAATGGACAGTGGTAACTTAGCTCTTGGTTTCAGTCACCAGTGGGATACCATCTCTTCTCGTACTTGAGCAGATGCCTGTTTGCTTTGGATTTGATCATATGCTGAGCCATGTTTGTTGTGCTTTCAGTGTTAATATAAGGGATACACATTGTGACTGGGAGAAGAGTGGGGAGATGCAAAAACCTTCTGTGTGAGAAAAGCTGGTGTCTGGCTCAGGTCACTCTCTTCCAGTGCTTTGGGAAACAGAGCCTCTGTGGAGTGGGCAAGGTGCCAAGGATTTTGCTGATGTTTCAAAAACCTATGGACTTTACAGACATAGACATAGTGTGCTGAATGGGGGTGGCACCTCCTTGAAATGTTTAATGAAATATGCTCTGTTTGCAAAAGTACTTTAATGTTCTATTACCAAGGATAATAAATGACACTTAATTTAGCATAAACAAAGAAAGTGGTTTTTTTTGTGTGTAAGATCAGGATTTTCTTCTGTGTAATGCATTGTGCAATAAGCTAATTGCAACAAGACTGTTTCTTATTCCTCCTTATGAAGCAAGGCACTGCTTGGAGGCAGAATACCAGACATGACAGACAGCTGGACTAATTTGCTGTGTCTGATTCTGTGTTTCTACAATAGAGATGGCCTTTACATTTTAAAAGCTAAATGTTGATTATGACTGTTCAGGCAAAATTATATGAATGTGTGATTCTTTTTTTCTGTCCTGTCTTTAAATCTGAATTTGGACATGTGTGTGTCTTTGATGGATAACTGAATCAGCTGAACAGCTGGCAATATAAATGACTCTATACATTTCAACAAAAAAATCTCCCACTTCTTCAACAGCTTAAGGGAAGAGAGGTATTTTTTGCACCCTTTAAGATAACAAAGAGCCAGAATTCTGTGATCAGCCAACTTAACAATGGTCAGACATCTGTATTATGATAAATTCAGTGACAAGTATTTACCTTTATGCTTAAATAACTCTCATTTCTCCTTTCAAGACATCTGTATTATGATAAATTCTATGACAAGTATTTACTTTTATCCTTAAATGACTCTGGTTTCTCCTGTCATCTTTTTTGGCACATGATTAATAAACCTTTAGGTATTTAGTAAACCTGAAAGTCACTATAAATTGTAGGATAAGTCCAAGAGCTTCCAGGGAGAATGAAAGCAAATTACCAAGTTTTTGACAATGACATCATTTTCATCATTCAGTACAAAGAAAAAAAATTAATTGTCCCATAAAGAGTAGCATTGTAGATGAATATATAAACGAGTAGCCATACATGCAACATGATTTTAGGTTCTTTCACACTGAGTGTTTGATGGCAAATCTGCTTGAGTTTACAGCTTCGTTCTAAGGGAGTGGGAGGAGTCCTGTCATTTGGAATTACTTGGCTGTATAGCAGAGCACATGTGTACTGCAGGGCTGGTGGCTGAGAGCATCAGTGTTCTCAGCTGGATAACTGCTGGGTCTAATAGTGTTTGTGCTGTCTGTCAGCTTATATCTGACGTGGAGTGGTTAGGCAGGGGATATTAACCAAAAGGATTTTACTGTCATCCCTGAATGTGTAAGGAGAATTTTTTTTTTTTTGCTCATGTTTGGCAGTTTTAAGACTATATTTTATTTTTAGATTAGCTTCTTTGAGGGTAGTTTCGGCGCAACACAGAGCAAATCCCCTTAAAGATACTTGCATTTGTGTGCTCATGGGGCCTGAGCTGCTCTTCAGGGGCTGTTATCTAAAGCCTCTGTCCCACTGGCCTGCCAGGCTGTCCTGGTACCGGAGGTGAAAGGGTAACTTGCACCTGGAGTCAGCTTGCTTGGGATAGCATCATCCATGTGCTGCAGCTGGGCAGCCTGAAGAAGCACTAAATTGCTCAGGAGAGGCTGTTATCACAGGGAGTGTTCTACTTTTGACTGTGCTTCCCTGGTGAGCTCTTCTGTCCATGGGAATTTTCCATAGCTGGCCTTTAGCTTGGCTTACTGGGCTTCTCCTGGAGAGGTGTTTGAGACTTGCATAATTTATTCTTCGCCTGAGGTATCAGGTAAACTAGAGTTTAATTATTCATATATCTTTATTAAAACGTGCTTGGAACAGGAGCTTGCTTTTAAAATAAAGGTAGAACCTTCAGTGGGTATGTTTTGATGATGCTTTTTTGGTTTTCTTTGGGGCAGTTCAGTTGACAATTTGCTGTTTTGTAGTTTGGATGCAAATGACTCAAATGCTTATTTGACATTTGCATATTAGACAAGCATAATTATTTAAAAAACAAACAAAAAAATAAACAAACTAAAACTTAATGTCCTGATAAACATAGTCTCACAAGCATTCCCAGTTGGTTGAGTGCACAGTCAAGTGTGAGAGATCAAAAAGAGATGCTGTAAATCTTATTTGCTGTTTCTCCAGGATGCAGCATGTTGCTTTTGATTTTTCTCTCACCTCATGTTTGCTCCTCTGTGATTGACTTAGAGGAGTGGTAGTGGTGGGAGGGAAGACTTTAGGAGTGTGTTTTCTCTGCCTCTCTGTTCTGAGCCAGCACTTGGGTAACACTCAGGACTGGTGTTTTGATTTTGCAGATTTATACTGTCCTTCTAGGAAGAGCATGCATTACTGAGGGATAGATTCCCTATGGGATTATAGGAAGGATTCGTTATTATGAAGAACCCTGTTCTCAAGTGCATAAGCAATTTTATTCTATACTTCATTAATAGCAAAAGATAATTTTTTTTAAAAGATTATTTTCTGGGCATAAGGTAAGTCACTAGTATAGTGTTTTGAATCTCTGTTTCGAGACTGAGTGTAATGTCTCACGTCTGGAATGTTCAGCTTTTAATTGGTCACTTGCTTTCACAGAGTTCATTAAATCAATATTAAAACTTAATACTACTTTTGTTTGAAAGTGTGTATATAGTTTGGAAATGCCTATTACTGGGGGTTTTTGCTTGTTTGGTTTTTTTAATTGCAGTGTATGACAACATTTTGGTTTAAAAAAATAATTTTGGAAAAGCAAATTTTATTAACCCACTTTCTGGTTCTAGGAAAAAGAATGGGAGTTTTTCTACTTGCCTTCACTGGGGCTAGAGTTTCATTCATTGTGAACATATTGAATCTTTACTAGTAATTTCAAGTACAATTATGTATGTTTCTCAGTGAAGCACCATTTCCACTGTATTTTGTGATAAATATTTTAAAGCAGTTTGTTTGACCTCTAGTGTTGAGCTGTGAAATTGCACCCCATTGACCCTAAAATATCTTATATTTCAGAAAAACCAGTCTCCCCCAAATCAGGTACATTGAAGAGTCCACCTAAAGGCTTTGATACATCTGCAATTAACAAAAGTTATTACAATGTGGTGAGTGATTATTTTTTCCTCCATGTGAGCTGTTATATACAGTAGAATGTCATTTAACTAAATGCCCTTATCTGCATTAAAAAAGGCAGTCTTGCCAGGACGTACCAAAACTAGATAGGGGTGTTGGTGGATTCTCATATAAACAAGATCATTATTAGTTTAATGGAATATCACACATATGAATTCTTAAACATGGTGCAAAATTGTCTAGAGTAAGTGAATGATTGGTATTTATGTAATATTATGTTCATTTTACTTGTTTTGCTAGTTGTTAGTTTCCTTTTTCTCTCCCATTCCCCACATGTGCCATCAATGTTCTCCAATCTCTATAAATTACTGAAATTCTGCTGTGTTAAAATGATTAAGTATATTTTTGTCTCTTTTGTTGAATAAGATACTGTTTCAAAATGTTCAGTATTCTTCCTTTGTGTCCATGCTTGTAAATCAACTCTGTTGTTAACTTGAGGAACCTCTCTCTTACACTGGTGGATAGATTTCACATCAAGGCACTACAGCCAGTGTGTGCCTTTAAGACACCCCCAGGAATTCTTAACCTAGTACTCAGACCTCTTAAGTAGATGCATATAAGAAACATACCCATCTTTAAGAATGTTGGAACCATGTTGAGAATCGTTTATTTATTGAGTGGATACATTGGGAAGCATCTTACATACAAAAAAGCATCTTACTGTGTTTGTTAAGCACTGCTCCCTGCTGATGTAAAACCAAACGACAACCTTTCTTTCCCTTTTCTTTGAAGCAGCTGTCATGGGTTTTCATTTTATATGTCAGTTTTTAAAAAGGATCATGAAGCATCATTTCCTGCTTTCATCTTGTGTGGTTGTGGCATGAATAGCACCTGGAAGAACAGAGCTGTTTTGTCTATAGTCCCTAATTGAAAGCTATGAAGCAACGTCCTGCTCCTCCATCTGGCTCGGCTCCTGCCTGTGCCAGTAGCTGCAGTTCTGTGCTGGAAGGAGGGCTGCAGTTCTTCTAGGCACAATGGAGACTGCCTGTGCAGGCACACCCTTCCTTCAAAGTGCCGGAAGTAATGATCTTGCTGTGGGATATCCAGTGACAAACTAGTGGATTGATTTCATTTATATTTTTTTCACTGTATCTCTTTATAGTCTTTTTTTCCCCCAAAATTGTTGTAGTGTGTAGAAGCAGATTGTTGTTTTGATGTTCAGACATGATTTTCAATGCAAGTAAACTGAAGTGAAGGCAGGACAGGAGAGGATTTAGTTCCTTCACCTGGTAGGAGATTGGTCTTACTTATGCTTAATCTGTATCTTTATTGAGTTTTTAATCAAAATAGATTGGCAGCTATCTTGAACGTCAGTCCTTTAGATTTGGGGGTTTGGTTTAATTAATTATTTTATTTACTTATGTAAAGTAATTGGTAAATGCATGAGTCTTTTACAGTTTTATATTTTTTTTTCTGATAGATCTTAGCATGATGAAAAGTAAAAGTTTCAGCTGTTTAATTTGGACTTAGCTAAAACTTCAGTATGACTCTGACCAAAATTAATTGAACCTTGTGGTTGCATATTTTACTTTGTAAGAGTAACATAGGCAATTTGAGAAGTGATAGTGTACTTCAGTGAAAATAATATAAAGGAAATGTTGAATTTGTTCAGGCACCTAAGTTATAATATACCATACAGTTTTGAAATATCACCTTTGATTTGTGTGATTTTTATAACTGTTCCCTGGATAACCTGTTATAATCATGGAGGCTCAAGCTACTATACTTTGGGAAATACTGCTATAGCTGGCTTTTAAAGTAGTTTAATTAAAAAATAAACAAAAAACCCCCAAACCCTAGTGACCATCATATACCTACTCCTAGAATTAGTGTATTCTTCATCTTGCTCAGGTGCAACTTTCTTGGCGCACTTAACCTGATGTAATGAGATGCCAACTGTTTTGGCTGCTAGTTACTTATTAACTGTTGATGACATTGTAGGGGGTGAAAATGACCAGTTCATGATAGTATACAGATACGTTGTAAATTAGAGCACTGGCCCGGGAGTGCTGTTCTTAAGTCTGTTTGCAATAAATTGGATAATTGCCTTGTTTTCACATTTTTCCACAGTGTGGCAAATACCCCAACTTTTTTTTAACTCTGTTTCATTCTTTTGGTTTAGAAAATGAGAGGCTGTGCTGTAGAGTGCCTGTTGTTTCAGAAAAGTAAGACTGTACTGCTATGTCTGAAACCTAAATTAGACATGTTGACATTTAGATTTTCTTGAAATACATTGTGTGCTTCTGATGGCAATATGTCTGTAAAATATTTTCAGTTATTATTAAATATGTATGATTTTTTTATATGCTTTACATGTAGATAAGACAAACAGTAAACCTGTTCTCTGAAGTGAAACCTCAGTTTAACGTCTGAGTTGAGTTTTTGTTCTGTCTTAATGCGTAAGCTGCAGACATGGGACTTCCCTGTGCCATATGTCATCAGTCTGTACTGGTAACAAAGTTGAGGAAAAAGCAGAAGAGCTCCAAAAAAACTTTTGGCAACTGGTAGCTGAAAGGATGTTGCTTGAGTGAAGGAGTAAATGTTAAAATCTGTGTCAAAGGCTCTCGTGACAACCAATTGAGACTGGTACTCTGAGACCACATAGTATTTTTGAGTAGTAGCTGTCCCCACATGGGGATGTGCTGAGACCCTGTAATCTTCATGGTTACTTATTGCTGTTTACCCTAGGGAAGGTTTTGTGCAGGCAGCACCTGAGGGTATATCTGTTGAACTGAGGACAAAATCAAAGAGCAGTTCAGAAGGTGGTAGGAGAGGTTCCCTTTCTGGGAGGAGGACTGGGATAGGCTAAGGGAAGGGTACTTAATGTGAAGAGGAGACTGCTTTCCCTGCATTCTTCTGCTCTTTGCCCCCTTGTGAACATGTTCTTTATTTCTGTGGGTTCACAGCTCTGTCTGGAGTTCAGGAGACAAATCACATGCCTTCTAGTGTCAGTGTGCTTAATTAATTGCTCCTTGCACTATGTGTTGCTGAGAAGACAGGCATTTATTATATATCTACATTTGGCATGGTTCAGGAATTCAGGTTTGTAGAGAATGCTGAAGTTTTGTCCTACATAAAATGGTACAAATCTACAGTAGTGAGTAATATGAACCAGACTTGTGATGAAGTGTTTTTCATGTAGAAGTAATTTAGTAGCCTATTACTGAAGAAGTGGGTGTATTGTTGCAGGTTATTCCCTGAAGACAGAGCAGGCATTACTCTTGAGTTTTATTTTTACTTGAGATCCCTTGAGAATTTATAACTTTGTATCCAAAATAAAATTAGGTTCTCTCCATTTACAGTTGCTTGGAGATTAGGTAGCTGTTCTAAAAGCAGGTGAAGAAATGGGCAAATTTCTCCACAGTTATGAGTATTTGGATGACCTTGTTTCCTTTTAAGTGTTTGAGAAGTAGTGGAAAAGAAACACTTCTTTTGAGGCCACAATTTTAAAGTTGGATCAAGTTGTCTACTGAAGTTCATATAAGTTTTTGAGGACCCTCAAGATATGGTATACTTGTGCAGTGCTTTACACTGCCCCTCTCAAGGGCCTATTTTAAGGAGTTCATTGTGCAAGTTCTCATGATCCAGGAAAATTACATACTGATCACCATTTTTTCTCAACTGTGTGATATTTTGAGTGCCATACTACTGTGATAAAATGTAAATGTGCTACAGGATCATACCCAAGTGTATCTCCGAACTCTGCCTTTTCTCCCACTGATTTGGAAGGTGATCATCTTCATGTGGGTCATTTTAAATCCGTTTTTGGGTGGTAGTTATGGCCTTAGGGAGATGGCTGAGATTTTGTGTGACAGGATTGTTAACCATGCTTGAATTTTCCATGCTGTGTGATTGAGAGAGCTGGTGCTGTGTGAGCTCAGTTGTCTGTGCCTGCCATTCATCAGTGCTACGCACTGCAAAAGCTGCCACTTCAATGCTGCTCTTTTGGTACTCGGTCGTGTCTGTGCAAATGTTGTGGTGGAGTTGTGGAAACAAGGTCTTCGAGGTCTCATGGGGTCGTGCAGCAGCCAGAATGCTCAGAGAGCAGGAAAGGGAAGAAAGGTGATTATTAGATCATGCGGACGAGATGTGGATATGAGGAATGTAAGGGATTTCTGGTGCCAAAATACCGAGTTGCAGTAATGACTACTTGTCACTTCAAAGCACAGTCCAAGAGTTTAATCCTCCTAGCTTCTCAGTGAGGTAGGTAAGTCAAGCTGGAAGAATGCAAGATACCACAGAAATTGTGTTCTAGAGCTGTATAAGCAAAGTTATTCTTTAAAAAATATATTCAAAGTAAAAAAAAATGTTGTATGCTGTGGAAACTGTACTTGTTAAAAAGAAAGAGTAATAGATTTAATGTGTTCTGGGGACTGTTAAACTGTGTATATCTCAAGTATTGTGTAACACTGTGAATGACTAGAATAACAAAGATGTGTAAGTGCATCTGGTACTCTGCACAGGTTTTGTAGCATAGTTTTATTTACAGTGACATTAATTTTCCTCTTTACACTAATTGTCAGGTTGCTAATTCTAGTTTTTAAGATTTCTTGATATTACCACCCCCTGCCCTAAAGTCTTTTTCCTCCAATCCCATGCTCTCCATATGGCAAAGAAAATCCTCAAAGAAAAATCCAAACCAGCACAAGGAGAATAATGAAGTGTGTCCAACATGAAACTAGTTTTATTTCAAGCTTTTCAGACAGCTGTTTATAGCACAGAATGGAAGTGGTCTTTGAGAAAATGGGGCAGTGGTGCAGTCTTTCAAGATCTCTAGCAAATTCGTTGATTTTTATATTTCAGTGTCTTTTACTACTGTTTCTTCATCGGGACACTGTGATTTTGTCCCTGGTTTTCAGTCTCCTTTTCCCTACTAATTTTTCCTGCCAGTGTAATGACTTTGGGCTGGGAGATTTTTGTGGGAAAAACCATATTGAAAAAGATTGGTCTTGCACTTAGTTTTGAACGTCATGGATGCCAAGTGCTTTTATACTACTGTTTGAACAATTTGCTGTCTTTGTTTTATATATATAAAAGAGAATATGGGGGTTAGTTAGTGCTATGATTGGCAGAGATTTTATTTCCCTGGTCTAAACAGTCAAAAAAACCCCTTAGCTTTTTTTAAATTTGTGTGCCCATATTGTACTTTATGCTGTAATTTCCTAGTTAGTAGCCATAACGTTCCCTGTGACATTCTTCTGTCACAGTGTTTAGCAGAGAATGGAGACATTTTAATCTTCAGTTCAGGATTCAGGCTTGCAACAAAAGAATGAACTCAAAAATGGTTTCTCTCTCTCTCTCCCCAAATGAATAGAAGCATTCAAGGAATAAGCAGAATCAATGACACCAATGAAAGGGACAGTGAATTCTTCATTGACGTACTGAACTATTTAAAGTTATTTCATCAGGTTTGCATTTAGGAATGAATGGCTTTTTTTATTTCCTAAGAAAGAGTATTGACTACAACAGTGAATAATGCACTCACTTACAGTTGTTTCTATAAATGCTGAAATGAGATATTACTGTAGGCTTGACAAATATGGCATGTAACAAAATGAGGTTTGTGGTATGGCTTATGACCAGTGAATAGCAATAAGTTTTCTAAGTTCAGCTCTGTTCACTAAACTGCATTTAATTCTGATGATTCTCTTGCTAAATTACTTTTTGGAGGCAAAAAATAATTTGCCTTCTAAAAGCAGAGTAGAACCTGATGTGATTATATTGGAGGATATCCTAAAGCAGGCTCCCAAGAGATGGCCCAATAAAATGTTTTCCTGTATGTACTTGGGGTTATTCTAGTTGTTTGATTTATATTCAGCCAAAACCCAAGTGTATGCTGTATTTTATAAATACCTGGCTTCGCATCAATCTAGTGTAATTTTCTTATGGTAGTGTGCTCCCAGTGTAAAGTTAGGCAGCACTATTTAAAAATAATGTAATAGTGCTAATTGTGTTGGTAAGTGAAGTTGGAAATTACTTGATCTTTGTAAATCTGTTAATATTCAAGTGTTCTAGCAGGTTGTTTAGTGCATCTAAACATTGTATAGCAACATTAGTTGTAATGTGTTGTAATTGAGACTGAGAAAATGACACTTCATTTCCCTCGCAACTTCTATTGTGCTTTACCATCCTCTGATAATCTGTGACTGTTCTGAAGTACATAGGAGGAATAATTACCCCTGACTTTGGAAGAAAGCTGTGTAATTCAAATTTTGCAGTAAAATGTGTAGTGATAATCCTGTTAGCTTGCCATTTTTTTGTACATGGCTAAGGGATGGCTCATCATGTGTGTAGTGGTTTTTTTTCCCTGTGAATTTCATAGATATATAGTGTTCAGTGTTTTCTTGCTGATATTTGCATTTTTAATGTAGGAACTCTCATTGAAGTTTTTCTCATGCTAAATAAATTTTAGTATGCTTTAAAATTGGTATTGATATATCTTAAAAAGTACCAATTAGCAATTGTCATTTATTGTAGGTGCTACAAAATATATTAGAAACAGAAAATGAATATGCTAAGGAGCTACAAACAATGCTTTCAAACTACCTGCGACCATTACAAGCCAGTGAAAAGTATGTGAGTTTGTCCTGTGTTTTAAATTAAGCTTGAGATCTCTTATGTATTGGGGAGGGTTAAGGTGGTCAAAATGTCAATGTTAGTATGAATTTACCTCTGTGGACTGTGTGATTCTTGAGGCAGGGCTTGCTTTTATTAAGTTTGCTTGATGACTGAAACAGTCTGGTCCTCGATGGAAGAAACAGTAAGCATTTTCTTTTCATGCAATAGATAGTATTAATGCACAATTAGTCAATAGCTGCAAGCCTAAACATGTTTTATTTGCTTTGGCTCCAGGTTAACCTTGACAAATACTTCATACTTAATGGGAAACCTGGAAGAAATAAGTTCTTTCCAGCAAATGCTTGTACAGTCTTTAGAAGAATGCACCAAGTAAGTACCATGCATATGGGATAGAGGAAAATTCTAACATGCAAATATCTTCTATTACTTTACTTGTTGCATCTTTTGTTGGGCATAGATTTTTTTTTCTCTCACTATAAGAGTTGTTGCCAGAGCAGTACAATAATATATGTTTGGGGAATATATTGATTATTTGTACAGATATATATTGGCCCTAGGATGCACTTGCAAAGGTAGAAATTTTGATACAGTTTAAAAGAAATTTATGAATTTTCATGATGCAATTGCGTACCAGTAGGGAAGTGGTGGTTTTGGTTTTGGGGGCATGTATTTTAAGTATTTGCTTCAAAGTAAGAGAACGAAAAAAAGAATAGAGGAACCTTATGTGATGGTGGAACAGTGTAGAAGGAGGTAAGTGACTTGGAAGAAGGACACTGTAAGAGAATGCTTGTGCTTGGTATTCTTCTGGCCTGAACACAGGTGGTCATCAAAGTGTGCTGGAAGAGGTCTGCAGGACAGGCAGAAAGAGCAACCTGAATTAAATAAAACCCCTCAATGCTTGTCCTGTACCATACAGGCAGCATGGAGCACAGAAAGAAGGGGATGAAGACACTTGTCCCCTTTCCATAATTTAGGCTGAAATGATAATTTGGTATTTTTCAGCTTGTTACCTCAGCACTTGAGTGTAAAAGAAAGAAGGTGACCATATTGCATTTGGATTGTCCTAACAATTTTCTGAAATTCCACTGAAAGTGTAATTTATGTTCCTAACCTCAGTTGTGTCATTTTCCTTGCCTATATTCTGGTTTTGTCTGACCACATGGTGAGCTAAGGCAACTTCCTAATCCAAATTTTCTTGGTTTCTGCCAAGTTAGTAATTTGAACTGCTACTGAGGGCTTAGACAAGTTTCAGTTTGCTGTGAGAATGAATTAATGTCTTGAGTGGAGGAGAAAATACCTCTTTTGGCAACAGTAAGCTTTAGATCACCTCAGTATGTCTTGTTTTGACCTCTCCCTCCTCTCCCCTGAGCTTCTCTATGAAGAAGCAGCCTTGTCATGACGAAGTACAAGCTGCATCTCCACTAGGCAGTAACATATGCCTGGTACTGTTGCTGACTTCAGATCCCATGCCTCCTACCACCTGCCTTCTGTCCCTCTCTCCTGCCTCTAGAGAGCTTAGACCAGATAGAGGGGAAGGGAGGATGGTGTGTAGTTCAGATGGCAATTCAGCAGTGTAATGGAAACATTTTTAAAATGGTCTGTCTCTCATGCTGTGAGAAAGAATGATAATCATTCTGGCAAGTTGGACTTGATCAGTTAAATGTCTAAATCTCTGAAAGTGTCCATTTGTTGACATACTGAAATCTTTCCTTTTTCTTCTTGTCACTGCTCTTTGTTGTCTTATTTGGTTTTTTACCATGATTTTGTTTCTTTGTGTCAGAAGTTAGGGAAATTAAGTACTTTGCATGGAACAGACTGTCATCTTTTAAAACATTTCTTTTTTAAGGTGGTCTTAAAAATGAGAGGAGAAGAGTATATACCTTTGAACAAATATTAATGCAAACTTCATTTTAACCTGGAATGTCGGTTAATGTGATATCACAATGGAGCTTCAAGCTCAGAAAGCTTAATTAATAACTCTGCTTGGCTTAAACTCTTTTAAAGCACCTTTTCTTAATATCCTTTATTTCTTCTTTCTGCTAAATGAAATGTTGCTGTATAATAAACTAGGAACATGCTGAATACTAGTAGATGGGCAGAGAAAGTGACGCCCTAAAATTACTGAAGCATTATTGCAAACATTTTGTCTTATTTTCATTTCATAAATATTCTCATCATGCCAAGTTGTATTTTCAGTTTAATTTTCATCATAGCACATTAACTTGAACATACAGCATCCTCCTGTTTGGAATCTAATCCATTAATCCATTATGATTCCCATCATGTAGAAAAATGCTTGCTCTGCTGCCTTTTTTTTTTTTTTTGTCATTTTGCCATGTTTTTTTGGCTGGTGAACCTGTTCTGTATACTCAGACTAGCTCCTGGGCTGAAAATAGATTTATCACCTTATTTTCTTTTTGGCAGAGAGCTTATAATTCCATTATTGAGGCACTTTGTATTGCGACATCCGGTGTGGTGTTTTATTCTAACTTGACATGTCAGTATGACCAAATGCTGTCGTCCTGCCAATTGTAATGTTGCCAGCCTACCTTGCTTGACAAATGCCTTTTCTTGGGCATAAGAGTTCAATGCTTTTTGAATTCCACACCCACCTTGAGACAGTTTGTCATTTGAGTCTTCTCTTCAACAAATCCTGGCATGTACTTCAGTGGCAGAAACTTTGCTATGCTTTCCTCCTTTTTGCCTGCACCACTTTGGCTTATTTAATCCTCGTGGTGTTAAATTTTTTGTGGGTTTTTTTTCAGAACATATGGTGTTGTAGTGGGTTCTTAGTGTGTTTCGGGGGAAATAGTTGTTTGGATATGGTTTGGGTTTAGTCATGTGCCACCCTCCCACCCTGCCTGCAGCCTTGAAGGTCTTCTGGTTCATTGCTGAAGGTTTGTCCTCTTTGAACTTGTCCAGGTTGGGGTTATTTCCACCTTTGTAAGTTCTCTTCTTAGTTTACCAAACAAAAGTGGCACATGGAATAAATCTAACTAGCACCGAGTGAGAATCTTCTGGCTGATAGGCTTCAAATGTGCTTTTTTTGGCTGATCAGCTTCCAGTGCACTTGGTTCATGGATGGAAAAGAACTGCAGCACACAAGGCAGAGAGATGCTGTTGGAGTCTTCAGTTGCAAAAGAGCAGATTTCTGACAGTGAAACAGAGCAAGAGTGCTCCGTGCTCTGGTCTCTTGAAGACAAGAAGTGGTCCAGTGCTCTAGCTCTCATTCCAGGTCTGTGGTCCTGTGCCAAAGATAGTTCTGCAGCAGTTCACACAGCAGAAGACCTCTGTGAACAAAGTCAGTGTCCATCAGGTGATCTCTGGCCTGATCTAAATTATCTGTATTGGAAGTGTTGCTCTATGGGTATTTTTGTAGCAGGAGATTGAACCTGATTTGATCTCCTGCTCCAGAAAAGGTTCTTCCACTCACCTGGAAGTAGAAGCTGTCAATCCATGGCTGTATTTTTCAGTAAGGAGGGGCACATGACACAGGCTGACTTGTGACACTAGCCTATGTGGACTGCTAGGTGTCTCCTCTGTAGCAAATTGAAGTCCTTTATGTAGTACCAGAGACTTGCCTTCTTGCCCTGTAACAGCCACAGCTAGGATTTCTCTTCTCTTTCCCATATGTCCCTACTGTTGCAGTCACAGTAACTGTGTTGTCTTGTTCTCTGTTTAAATGCAAGCAGATACTTCATGTTTGGGGATGATCCTGAAGTGGAATGAAATTTAAAAAAAAACCCAAGCAACAAAAACACAGGGGAGAGGTCAGAGTGTGAGGGGGATACTATTTAAATATGATCCAAAACTCATTACTATTTCAGGTTTGGTTTTGGAGTGCAGATACACATTAAGTCTGTTAAGTCCCAGTATCATCCTTTATTTTTGGTCATCAGGAGTATCAACAGAAATAAGGCTATCAATATGAAGGGAATTTGAACACAGTGTCTTTAGATACCCTGAAACAAACATGCATAGTAACTGATGTCTGAGAGCTAAGAGAAATAGACAATTAGTGAAAGGTGTGGTAGTGAAGAGGGTGAAAATTAGACTGAAGGATTGTGAATAAGCTGAACAGCACCTCAATTTGTGCAAAGAGTAGCTTAGAAAGTTGCAAAGTGGACCCTTATTTCAATAACCTTGTTAACTGTGAAGCCTCAGGAGATGTCTAACCTTGTTTCTTCACAAACTGCATCCTTTGGAGTCATTAATCTCAACTGTTCCATCATAATTTTTACAGACCATTACTTCTCATGGGTCTTCTCTGCTACCAGCTTTTAAGTTCAAGGCATTCTTTGTACTGACCTCCTGCAAACACAGCAAATTTACCATTGATGCTTCATCTCCTTCAAGAGCTGAAATTCTGCTGTTTGTCTTTGTGTGGGATGAGATGGAGAAGAGGAGCAAATGCCACCCTGACAATTTAGTTTCCAGGTTGTGGCAGGTTCTGCAGGTGGCTGTCTGTATAAATATACATATATTTATGCACACACACACATATGTATAGCAACATAGATTCCTTCATGAATGACACCCTTATGGTAACTACACAGTCAAATGAAATTTAGGGAGATCTGCTCTTTTCCTTGCAAAAAGAAAGCATAAATGCTGATTTCATTTTGTTACCTACTTTTCTTTTAAAATTGCCTCTGTTAGTTCCTGTTTAAAATTATTTGAATTAATCGCAGTTTCCACAGCCTTTCCCAGAACATTGTAATGTCCACTGATACCAAAACTAAGGCAGGTTTCTTTAGAACACACGGGACATGATTAGATATTCTGTATTGTCATCCTTTTTCTGTCAGCTGCCAGTATAGCTTTAGTCCAGTTCTGATTGCTGGTTTTGATCAGTCTTAAAATTAACCTTGTTGTACACTTACTTTTTATTCCTCTTTTCAAATTACCATGCACTGGGCACCCGTTGTAAGTCTGGAGAAAGAGAACTCATAGGTGTTGGATGCAACTCCCAACAAGCAGACAATGTTAGGTAGTTTAGATGTTGTCATATGGTGATTCCTCTATTATGTGTACAACAGCAGAGGCTTTGTTGGGGTTCTTTTACATTTGCAAATAGAATTGAAACATCTATCTGGCCTTTTTTTAACTGAAGTTGGTATAACTTATATATGTGTAAATATTTATATGTGATTCCTTTTTAATTAAAGTGCCAAATATGAGAAGAATGTTGGGATGAAAACTCCAGAATAAATTGTAAAATAACTATGCTCTTTATGGAACACATCAGTTACTAAAAGGTTTATATGATGTGGTGATTGGCATTAAATTAGTATTTTTCCAGCAGGTAAAGCAGGTATAGATAGTTCATCTGCTGAAAATAGTAGAACACTTGCAACTAATGCATGGATTAGAAAAGTCAAAGGGGATGAGTTACCACCCCCTTATAAAGTCTGTTAATTATCTTAATTCAGCAAAGAATGTGCATTATTAAATGGCAATGCATGTGCAACATGTGAAAGAGAATAATGTCAGTCTTTGATTCTGCTGAAGGAACAGCAGACTGAGAAGACACAGATGCCTGCTTGGTGCAAACAGCCACAATTCACCCTCCACCCCCATAACTACAGTATGAAACGGGAATTTAACCATTTTTAGTAACTGTTTATTGGAGCCTCTTGCTATTTAATACTGAGTTATATGCCTTAAGCATGTCTTCAGAGTTTGAGACTTCGGCTGCATCTATTACTCGAAGAATGTATTATTAGCTCATGCCAGACTTATTAAAGGGGGACAGCTGCTAGGCAGGAAATGCTTTTTGGCGAGGCTGTAAGAAAAGCATTCCCTCAGTGTGCTGGGGAATGCCCTTGGTTTTCCCCTAAACACCTGCAAAAGCAGCCACTTTATTGATTTCAGAATTTAAACTTCAAAAAAAAAAAAAGATGCAGACTTAAAATATGAGCCCTAGCCTTTAATATAAGGAGTGTTGATAATGTGTTCAGAGTGTATCTGGCATGATGTGTTAGCTGGGGATTCAGCTGTCATTTTCTGGGTGTCTGTAATGAATGTTGCTTTCAAATCAGGGAGTGTGTTTCCCCTGACTTGCTTTTGGAACACCTCTACAGTCAATTTTTACTTTATTTTGAGTAGTCTCCCATACTGTGCAGAGGGACTGAACAGCTTAGTAGGAGACAGACTTACTGCTTTGAAACTTGGGGGAGAATTTCTTGGGATGAAATTTGAATTTTGACTGCTATGAGCAAACCTAAGGACTGGGACAAGATGACTGTGTTTGAGCAGAATGGGAACATCCCCTGCCTGGAGGAGTGATTGTCCTGGAAAGCTGAACGGTTTCTTTCCTACTGAAGTTCACTGGAACATCTCTCACTTTTTTTCTAGAGGGAATGTGCTAAATATTGATGTTTAGGAACTTTATATACTTGTCTGGGACAACTATAGAAAATACTGACTTTAAAAAAAAAAAATCTTTTTCAGTAAAAAAAATTTCTTCCAGAAAGAATTATTGGAACTAATCTTGAAATGAAGCTCTTTGACTGTGCTAACAGTATGTGCATTGAGTACTTAGTGAGGGCTCATTTAGCTTTGCCATTGATATGAAGAGTGAAGTACTGGTTTTAAGAGTAGTTAAAAATATAACAACAACAGCAAAATCCACTGTCATATCTTGCAAAGAAGCAAAAATTCAATGTATTTATTTTAGGAGATGCAGCCTTTACACAAGGAGAGCAAGTGCATGGAGAAATTGAAACATTTCATCTTGCACGTGTTGTACAGTGGTTTAGACAAGGTATCAGGAACAAGTTTGTAGTCTAGGACTGATGAAAGCTTAGTGGCCCATCTTCTGGTTAACTTCAGTGTGGGTTATACAGTTGACCATACAGCCTTCTGCTTAGTCCTTCATGTGGGAGCTGCTCTGCAGAAAAGAAGAATTTCGTCCCTTCTGTTGCCCTTATGTTATTGCACAAATCCAAAACATGGCCCCCTACCAGCCACTGTGAAGAAAATTACCTCTACCCCAGCCAAACCCAGCATATGATATAGACTGCTTTTCCAGGAGTTCATTTATTTCTCTGCCTGGTTGGTATTACAGCATTTTCATCTTTATTGCTCTGTTTTTAGGTTGCCTGAAGCTCAGCAGAGGGTTGGAGGATGTTTTCTAAATTTAATGCCACAAATGAAAAGCTTATACCTTACATACTGTGCCAACCACCCATCAGCAGTAAATGTCCTCACAGAACACAGGTATGTTAACTTTGTGGTCTTTGAGTCTGATAACAAAAACGTGTGTAACATACACTTGAGTTGTAAAGCTGTGATGTCGCTTTTGACATATTTGGTGTGGTAGAACTTGTTTGAGAAAAAAAATTACACTTTTTTAAAAAAGACAAAATACCCCATAAAACAAAGCTGTTTCATGTGATCAGGACAGCTTGTCACTGTTGGTAGTGTATTATCAACTATTTGAGAGAATTTTTTCATTGAAAGAACACATGCTGGACTCTGAATATGTGAAACAAACTTTACTGATTGTCATCTTTGTTTTAAAAATGTTAAGATCAAAACAAGTTTGTGAAATTATGGCATAACTGACATGACTTAGGCTTCTCAGACCACTGGTGCATTGTAATTTAGCCCTGTAAAAGCCTGTGTATACTTAACTTCATAATGGTATTAGACCCTTAGCTTTACTTTTGAGTGATATGAAAGAAGTGTGAGTTTGACAAAATTACTCTTTTTCTGTAAGAGGTAGGATGCTTGGTTAACACAATGTAGGTTGCTCAGCTTTTGGACAGACCTTAAATTGCATAGAAGATGTCCTGTATCAGTCACCTTGAGGGAAAAGTATTGAGGCCAGAATTTGATGAAAGAAGTCAGCTTTCCCAAGCTTTTGCTAGGTACTTGTGTTGTGATGACCTTCGTGCTGAAGCAGCTGTTGGTCTGGGGCTATTTATGCTTGCTTGTGGTGCAGGACAGAACCATGACTTCTTCATGGAGATTAGCTATAGGACAAATTCTCGCAGGGTATATGTTCTTTTTGCTTCACACACCCCTCTCCTTTTTGTCTTGTTGAGTTGGACTAAAGTAAAGATATTTTGAGTACTCTTAACATTTAGAAAACAAAGAGGGTCACAATACATTTTTCCTATAGTGTTAGCTTCTTTCAGGAACTCAAATTTTGTTTTAACAGCAACATTGTGGCATGTTTGTGAGCTTTACTCATAATATTATGAAGATGAAAAGCCTTCTAGTTACCAAATACTCTGAACTTTCACTTACGTTAGTAATACATGTAACTATATTCCAACCCCAGTTGGAAAAATCAAGCTGCAAATTCACATTACAGTATAGACAAAAAGAAGGTAAGTTTTTGTCATTAAAATTCAGCAAGACAAAAATGTTTAAACCCCCTTGATGAAATCCCTATGTGTTTGCTTTCTTTCAAATGACCCTCTTCTAGTACCATTTTCTGTTAATGGTTTTTAATACTCTTGGTCTTAGATTTTTTTGAGTCTTTATGCTCTTTCCATATGGAGGTCTGGGATTTAACCTATAGATGGAAGATGGCATGCAACAGCCAAGTGATCAACTGCATTTCTTTAGATTTGGGGATATTGTAAAGGATTATCCTAACTTACAGAACTCAGAGAAACGGTGATAGAAATGTGAGGGAGGAAAGCTGTTTGTTCTACAAATGGAGAAGAGAAGCATTTCTTCTCTTTCATGTTTCTTATTGTGTAGGTTGTCCTAAGAAAAAAAATTCAGCTTCAGGTCTCTAAAGTCAGCTTGACATCAAATCCTGGTGGAGACAATATAAGTATCATAGAGGAGTTAAGTGATTTGGATGTGGAAGTTTGTTTGTATGAGATAGCTCAAGGGAAGAGAAGTTGAGCTAGACAGTTTTCTGTTTAATTCTGTCCTGTTACCAGGCATGAGTCAACAGAATTGCATCCTATTCTTTCTAATTACCCCACTTTTGTTATTCTAATACCTTAATTTGTGTTGTTCAACGTTACTGTAGGTAGCAAGTGGCTTGACTAAATATTCTGCTTGAGACAGCTGCCATGAAGAAATCAGATGGCTTTAAGCAGTTCTGAATCTCTTCCTCTTAGAATGCCAAAAACTTTTAATTATGTTATTTCAAAGTAGGAGGAAAGAGAGAAATAACAAACTGGTTGGAGGCACGAAGAAATGGAAAGTACTCAGAACGGTCTCTTTGTTTAGCTGAGATGATTTTAGCATGTAAAAATTTGCCTATAAACCTGAATTTAAAAATTGCTGTGAGGTTTGAGGGATAGCCATGATTGTAGTAATGGTGAAACAATTACTCTGCAGTTCATACTGGATAAAATACCAAGGTTTAAGGTTTTTAAGAAAAGGCAGTATTGTGTTGGCTGTTTTGTCAGTATAATTTTAGAAGAGGATCCAAACCCATGTATTTTAATACTAGCAAAAATAGGGCAAAGAAATAGGTGTATGTGGAATACTTGGATTTTAATATCATGTTTGTAGTATCTGTGCTATTCAGTAGCATTTTAGAGAGGAAAAGGGAACTGTTTAATTTGGAACATAAATTCTTATTGTCTACAGAAGATTATTTCTTGCCATGAGCTCTGTGCAATTCATAAACTGAACACATATGCAATAACTGTACCTCTGAAAGCCTTTTAAAAAAAACCCTAGCAAATAATTTTAAGTTAAATTCTTATATCACGAAATTAGTGCTTTCTGCTCAGTTTATTAGACTGCTTCTTTTTCTGAGAACCCATACCAACAAAAAAAATCTTCTAGATAATTGCTCTAGATGAAGACTTAAAAAATTCTATAAAATGCACTATTTTTACTTCTTTTTTCTGTCACCGACTTAAAAAAGCTTTAAGGAAATTGGCTGAAGCATTAACTGTATTGTTTTCTTAAGTGATTGGCTCACATTAAAATTGGCTGGTTTGGTGGAGCATTACACCTGGGGGTTTTATATGTCATTGTCTGAGCTATCAAGGGTATCATTGTTGAAAGACTTGTTAAAATGTTGTTGACACCTTATAAAGGCTCTGTGTGTATGTGTATGTATATGTAAAACATGATTTTAATGTACTCAGAATTATTATGCACTTCTAGACAGAAACTTTCTTTGAATAGCATTCTTGTGAAGTAGATTGTAAATAGCAGTACTTGGAATGGGGTTGGAGATCTAAAAGAGGCATTCAATTGGAATCTGTCTTTTTTTTTTTTTTCCTTTTTTTGTTTTTAAATGCCATCCAGTATGAATGCAAGTCTGTTTCCTCTTTATCTATCAAAAGATAAAGAGGATCATATGCAGCAGCAACATGGGGGCTTTTATTCAATTAATACAGAATAAAGGGTTGTGTGTGTTCCTGTGTGTTCATGTATGTGCATGTTTATGTAAATACACAGTCTGGGCCAAAGAGGGTAAATTATGTTATTTAAAGAATAAGACATTTATCATGTCCAAATCTTCAAAGCCACAAACATCTTTCATTTCATTAAGTTAAATTATTAATAGCCAGACTATTAAAAGACTGTTAGAATCTTTGGAGACCTGAGTGTATGTGAACATGAAGAAATGAGAGTAAAACCTAATGCAGCCCATACCTGAGTTCAGGTTCCAGAGCTATGTGTTTCTGAAGTTGTATTTGCCTCTGATAATCACAGCAACAACAAAATCTTTCTATTAAGTTTGGGAACAGATTCTCTTCTTGGTTCCAGTTGTGGGTTTGTAAGTTTTATCCAGGTGTTAAAGTTGGTATGCAATGTAATTTCTCCAATTTTATACTGTCTTGAAATTTGCTAGGTACTTTTTGTCTCAGGAATTGTTTTGGAGCTATTGCATACTTTTTTCCAAAGTTTAAATTCCTTCTGCTTAATGAATCAAGAATTTTGAAGGATGAAGTAATTTTTCCTCAGATCTGACATTGTATCTTGTTAATTGTGTCTTAAGCCACTGGCTAGAGCTGAAGAGCTGGAGTTTGCCAGGTACGGTTGGGTGGTGCTCTGGCAGAGTTTCGCATGTTGCCTTCTCATAGTGCCTGTAGTGCCACTGTACACTATCCCTGTTATATTTACTTTATTTCACAACAGCCACAGCTTTTTGGCTCCATTTTATCAGGTTTGGTTCTACTATCTTAGTTTTGCTTGAAGATCCCAGTTCAAGTCTAAGGGTAGGTGTTCCAATATACGGTATTATTTTAGGAGAGAATTCTGCTTGCTGGTGAGACCAGTACTGCCTTGAGGGTGTAGAGTTTAGTCAAACTAGCACTGTTCCCATGTGTGATTCTGATCATAGACATATGCTTGCCTTCCAGTAAGAGAAGGAACAGAATGAGCAACCGAAGGCGTGAAAGAGTGAATTTCCTGCAGATTAAAAAACCCAGTTGGATACAAAGTACAGAAATGGGTAATTGCAGCAGAATAAGGAGTGCCAGGAACATGAAATGTTACCTAGCTGGGAAAGATCACAAGCAACAAAGTTCAGTGCAACAAGAAAGTCTAGCAAAAAAAAAAAAAAAGATCAGGCAGAAGCTAGGACTGGGACTTCCTGTGGACGATATCCAAAAAAATGACAAGAGGAAAGATATTTGAGTATGGACTTACTGAAGGTTGGATAATGTAATTTTAAAAAGCAAATGTAACAGTCTCCACTGATCAGTGGACAAAAAATTTCTTTTGAGGAAATATGGACAGTACAGACCTAATGTAACCAGCATCAGGTACGTAATTTTGGAGGGTTAGAGTGGGGTGTTAAACTTTTTTACTTTGTTTAAACAGCAGTATGTTTATTTTAAAGCAAAGAGAAGAAAAATCTTCGCAGAAGAAAATTTAATTTGATGAAGAGGCAGTTGAAAATTACTAACACACACCTGCTTTTTTTTTATTTTGCAAAGTGACAAATACCAAACCAATTCTCAGCAGCAAGAAAGCTATTCACAAATCTTTACTTTTTGAAACATTAATTTTGCTAGATTCTTCTGTCCTCTTAGATAACATGTCCCCAGCATGCATCACAGACCTAGCAGTCTGGATAAAATTTGTGGAGCTGGAACATCACAATTACTCTGAGTAACTGGAGCATGGAATACAGATCAGCTTGAGTCAGAAAACTCTTTGTGCCTCCCCCACTTTGGTGGATCCCTGAGCCTGCAAGTGTGCAGGCTGATGTCATACACCGAGCAACAGTCCCCGGGAGAGGAGCTTGACTGGGAAGTTTAGCCCTAGGAAATTAAAAGCTGCAGCTGAGGGGTTGCTGAGCTAAGCTGTGTCACGACGCTCTCAAAATGCGGTGCCTGTGTGCAGTCCTCAGACCCCTCAGCAGTGACAGCTCGTGCTCCATCTATTACAAACAGAGACCTCCTTCAGAAGTGTAAGTTGTGATTTTAAATCTATACATTTTTAGTTCCTGGATCTGCTTTCCTCAAGGTTCAATGGCCTTCTTTTTTTTGTCCTTCTGACTTGTAAGCACGTTTGAACTTTGTTTACTTCTCTCTTCCATTTTGATTTGCAGCTTTTGATGCAGCTGTACTGAGAAAGATTTGAATATATTAATAGGGCTTAAAGACACTTTTCATGGTGACCTTTAAAATATCTCAAGCTGTGAACTAACTCTAGTCTGGAGTGGGGAGAACTCTTCAGCTTGAGATTTCAGAATAGATGAAGCACAGCACTTTTGTATGCTTCTCTGCATTTTATTGTGTAAAGTGACGCAAGTAGTGAATTGAAGTCTCATCTGCCTCTTTCTGAAAAGCTACTTGCTTAGGCAGTTGTGACTGAGTTGATGATTTCACTGTTCAAAAGATTTTCCTGTTCAGCTAAATGATAGCTTTTTTATTAAAACATACTTTTAGCTGTGGGCTGGAGTTTCATTTAGCCTATACAGCCTAGGAGAGTTGTGGTACTTGCAGGCATCAGTTGAAATTGTGACATGAAAGAGCCATTGTCTTTGGCAAAGCAGCTGACACAGACTTTTTAAATGCTGCAATTAATTAAAAAACGATTGTGAGCTGTTGTCATGTTTGAACAGTATTTTAACCCACTCATATATTTTTGAAAGTAAACCCTTCCATTATGTCCTGTACTGTATTTGTCATTTGTGACTAAATGAAAGACACTCACTTTAAGCTTCGAGCTACAGTAACATCCACAGTTTGATGGATATTTAATGTCTGCAAAGCTGCAGAGGTGCCAGGTTGGTATAGCATGAGTAGAATGCTAAGGGGGGTCTGCATGATGGAACTGCCCAGACAAAATTTTGCGTATTATTGTATTAAAGAAATGTGTGCCTGTGTTCAGACTAGGGCTTGAACAAGCTGGCATGTCAAAACTTGTCAGAGGGAAGCGCAGAAGTAAGTGTATGAAAGAAAACATTGTCCTCTTGGGAATGTTGGGAGGAAAACGACGTCATTCAGTTTTAATTACACCTATTAACACTGCTCCCTGTAAAAGGCTTCCTGATGATGTCATTGTTAAGCCTGTTTTTCAGGACTTTGTGTAAGTTTCAAGTGAGCTGAGGTTTAAACTTGCTCCATAGGTTCCTATATTGTGATAAAGTAAAAAAGGTGATGATCATGTGTCACTTGAACAGAGAATGGCTTAACCACAGAGTGTGTTTCATTAAAGGGATTGCAGAGTAGACAGTGAAAACAAGATAATATCAGGTTTTTATTTCAGGTTTCCAAGAAGTTGATTTTAATTCAAGCTATAGTGATTTTTTTCCTGTTTTTTCACTCATCTATTTCATAGTGCTGAAGTTGAAGAAATGGAACAACGATAATGAAAATAAGAAATGTGAATATGGGTGAAATGGTGACCAAAGTTCCTCCTACTGTCGAAGCATTGAAATAAAAAAAAAATGGAGAGGGGGAAGTGCAAGCATTGTCTGAGTGGATAACGCTGCAAATACTATTTATATAATGCATTTGTATGCACCCAACAGTATGGAGATGGCTGAAGTAGTTAGGAATGGGGGGTTTTGCCCCTTAGCAGTCTAAGGGCAAAAATGAGCACTGTTCAGAACAGTGTTAGATTGAGGGGCCTGTGCTATTTGAGATTGGCTCATCCTGTGGAAAATGCGGCGGTGTTGGGGTGAAAGAGAATCTGTGTAATACACTTATGGATTGTGCTGCCTGAAATGGGGAAGAGTAGGAGATAGTGTAAAAGGGCAGAGCTGGTAGAATTAGGCAGCAGGGACTGTGTCTGACTGAAGCAAACAAAATGCAAAGAATGAGTTTAAACAGCTACTTCTTCTTGGTTCTTGTAGAAAATGTCTTTAAGAAGATGAAGTATCAAGTACTATGTGCAACCTGTATCATGCTGAAATGGGTGGGGGTGATTACAGGTGGAATTCGTGGATAAAACAAAAAAGCAACGACTTGCATGTGATCAGTGTCATATATGTAGGGAATTGAAATTTAAAACCAATGAGTGCCTTCTGACAGAAGGGCTTTCACAGGTGAACTTTGGTAAAGCTTCCTGGGTAAACTGGGTGTCATACCTTTATTACTTACTGGAAACAGTTTCTTTCCTTTTAACTGAGTCAGGAGAGGAAGTGCCACCACATCGTAGCCATGCAGCCTGATGTTTCAGGGAATTACCCTGAATACTTGACCTCGAAGTAGCTAGTAACACCATAAACCCAAGACATAGTTATAAGTCAAAATCTTTATTCTTGTTTAGGGTGCCCGTGCAGTCAGCTGTCAAGTTCTGAAGTGGTGTGATTTTATGCTAAGCAAGGGCTATGACTAAGAAAGCATTAGGCAAAGTTGGTCTTCAGCCTCTAGGTATTCAGACCTGGCCAGCTTTACTTAATTTTAAATTTAAGCTCAAAAAGTATTCGAGTTTATCTGTGTTGCATTATTATAATTCTTTATGCAAGATATTTGTAGCGGGTTTAGTTCACTTTCCCGCAGCTACGTGGAGGGGGGAGGGGGCAGTTCTCAGGAGCCCTGGCTGGATATTGCAGCTACTTGCAGTGAACACAGTTGTTCCTCAGCTGCCGGGCTCTGAGGAGATCGTCCCGCCGGCATCCCGGGGCCGTGTCCCCGGCACCGGGGGAGGGAAGAGGCTCGAGGCGGCTCCAAGGAGCGAAAACCTCGGCCGCCATTCCCCCCCCTCCTGCGGGACCGGGCAAACCCCAAAGAGAGAGAGAACTTCCTGTCCCTCCAGCCTTTGTATATGGAAATTTCGAAAAGCGCCACTGGTCAAACGAGCTGTCCATCAGCTCAGGCTCAAACCATCACAATATTGTAGGAGGTTTTTCAATGTGTTTTAATTTTGGCTAAAACCTGTTTATGTCACAAACTCATTTAGAAGGCCTGGAGTTTCTGATATATCCTGCTTAAGAGGGATGCAAGGTCTTTCCCAGGTGTGCCCAGCCTTTCTCTTTGCATCTGTAAAATGCACAGCAGTTGTTGAGAAATCCCCTCATCCTCTGTCTCCACTCTGTAGTTAAGTGCAGCTGAAATAGCACAAATACATACACTGAGGAGTGCCTGGGCCTTGTTAGAATGGGGACAGAAAGCTCTTGAAAAGAGGTGGTGTAAAATTATGATGGACCTGACAATTCAGAAAAAGTGCTGGGTATACATAAGCAAAGTATTGTAAGTAAATTCCAATTAACTAATCTGAAGACAAGTAAACTTGGAGTAAATTGTATGGAAAAGTACCTTCTCTTCTGTGAACTGGAGGAAACTTTGGTATCTGGGAGGTGAATGATCCAAGTGGGATGATGGGTGAAGCACTTATATTGGGATGGGAAGGTCACAGTTCAGAGAACTGTAGAATCATTTAGGTTGAAAAAGACTTTTAAGATAGAATTCAACTGTTAGCCCAACACTGCTAAGTCCACCACTAAACCAAGTCCCTAAGCACCATGTTTGTGTTCTTGTTCTGTTGTCTTCATCTATTTGGACAAATGGCATTAATATGCAATGTCACTTATTCTGAAATGGGAAGGAGTGTGTGTGTGTGTCTTGAATGCAATAAGAGGTTAGAGTTTTAATAATCAACTTTCTGCATTTCCTTTATTTAGGTTTTGCCTTTAGAATTCTGTGTTCTTTGGCAACTTGTATTTTATGAAGCCTGGCAATCAGCCCAGATGCTGCCATATCTTCCGTTCCCAATGGAGAGGGCTCATTTTGTTCTTGGTAATTTAAACTCTTGAAAAGCTAGTCCTCCTCCACCATAGTCCTCTAAAATCTCTGCTTTATAAGCAGAAGATGTAGCTATTTTGTTTCCTTGATAGCAAAGGGAGCTGAAATTCTCACATCTGGTGCTTTAACTGAGTTGCTGTAAAAAGTTGAGGGGCTGGGCCAGTTCTGAATTATTCAAATACCAAAAAATATCTGGAGAGGGGAAGTAGCAATTCATGGTACATGTAGAGAATGGATTTCTTACAGTGGCTTTGCTCTCAAAATAAGTGTGTTGTCTAAGTCCGCACTTAATGAAACGCTAGCTCATTAAAAAATAGACTGTGTGGTGATTATTTCTACCATTTGTATGGATGTTGGTCATTTTTTTGCAGTAACACCTTGGATGTGAGATGAGGTCATTGCGCATGTAAGTGTGGGAGAGAAAAAACTTCTGAAGTGTTCTGTCTTCTCGTTAGTGTCTGACACCATAAAAATACCTATTTTTTATTATATATGAAGCAATTGACTCATGCTTGTGTATTACTTGTGTGAACTACCTCTAAGGTCGTATGTAATTTTACTAGAATAAAGAGCTGCATAATAAAATACAGCTTTTTTCTGTAATTGTTGCTTGAATGGTGCAGCATTTAGGAATTGTCTTTGAGCACTGGTTGTCTAGAACAGTGAATTGATCCTATTTGTGTTTTTCCCTGGATGGACCTCAAATCTGCAAATGGCTTTGTTCCTGTATTTTATTTAATGCACAAACTGGTCACAGCACTTAGGTTGTATTTGAATTAATTTTTATTAGGCCTCCTGTTTTATTGGCATCTTCATTGCAGGTGAAAGACTGGATCATGAATCCAATGTAATTTGTTTTGATAATTTAATCTTAATTTGCTTAAATATCTTGTGTACACAGTGAGGAGCTAGGAGAATTCATGGAGATGAAAGGTGCCAACAGCCCTGGGATCCTTGTTCTGACCACGGGCCTCAGCAAACCTTTTATGCGTCTGGATAAATACCCCACGTTACTCAAAGAGCTTGAAAGGCACATGGAGGTATATCTTATCAGCATTTATGTTCCAGCTTAATGATGATTTGACAACAATTATTTTAAAGGTACATGTCAAACATGATGGGACCCAAAATTACATTTGTTTGCTCTTCCGTCAGCCTTCTAAACTACAGGCTGCAGTGGTTTACGTAAAAGTCAGTGCAGTAAAACTTCCTGTAAAAGCTCAACATTTAAAGTAAAACTATCCAGAGAAGCTAATCATCATTGCTGTAATAATCTTACCAGAGTCTCTAGTTGACTTGACATTGAATGTGTCTCCTGCCCACTACTTCAGGCCACTTTGTCTTGTAGAGGGAGTGCTGCTTCTCACCTCATCATGTCAAACACATTGGCAAAATAGTCCCTCTGACTTCTAGTGAACACTGTCCAGAAGTGATCTTTACAGGACGAGAAGGTGTTTGAGGACCTACTGTTTTCACCTTTTGCATTTTATAGGTTAGATGTTTGGAGTGTGGGAAAAAGAGGGAAATAGAAAGCGTGGGGGTCTTGTCACACAGCTTGGTTTGTCAGCCAGTGACAGCAGAACATGCTAGTTAGTCTGTAGGGAATCACCTTTGTGACAAAGCTAACCTGCCAAACAAAACTCTATAAATACTTTCCTCTTAGGATTTCAAAACCTCTTATCCACTAGGTCTTGTAAAACTTCTGTGGCTCACTTTTAAGTATAACTAGGATTGTGCTAAGTAACTGCAGTTTTACTAGAAGCCAGACCCACCAGTGTTTGATATAAGAAGGCCATGAAGAGACCAGATCAGTCTACAACTTCAATTTTGCAGAATTGTTTATTTGTTTTTAGTTAAGCCTCTAACATTTTTTTTAATTAATTTTGCTAGAACTGAACTTTTGATGTATGTTTTCTCCATTGTTTTTAGGATTATCATCCGGATCGTCCAGATATTCAAAAATCCATGACTGCCTTCAAAAATCTTTCTGTAAGAGTGATAAAATAATAGATTATATATTTTAAATAGAATGTTTTCTAATTTCATCTTCCTTTATTGCTTAAAAAAGTGAGGCTTTTTTTGTAAATGTGTAGTAAATTTTTAAAAGCCTGTAAACCAATGTATGTGGGCAGAGCTAAGGATGGTAATTTGCTGGGGAGTTATAGCAAATAGACTATTGGTGTAAGAGTTGTGCAAAGTATTCTACACCTCTTTATCTGCTGTCTCATCATACTTCATCTCCCTTTCTACTAGTGCTAGCAGGACTAGTGTCCTGAAGAAGAGCTTCTTTACAACAAATGAGTACATGTTCTGGTTTATTTTTTCTAAGTGCATTCCTTCTAGGGGAATGGTGTTGGATTTGAGAGAAGTTGAAGAGGAAAGTGCTAGTGAAGTTCAGAAGATGCAAAACTTCTAGTAATAATTGCAACAGGAAGCCTAATTTGAGCAGATAAGATTTGTCTGCTACTGCCTTCACAAAAAATGAAAAACTATGCCTCAACTGCAACAAGCAGTTTTGCATCATTACATATAATTAATGCAGTCTCAGTTGCAATAAGCTCAATGTGTTGTGCTTCCTGTTAGGAATGTGTGCTGATGATAACCCGGCATTTTATTTTTTAAATCAGAAATTTAGTGTTACCAATGTTCAGAAGAGGTTTGTGGATTACATCCTGTTGGATGCTATACAAACAAGAGGAAAGAATTCTGTTAAGAAAAATTCAAATGAATAGAAGTAGAGCAGGTTGAAGTTACTTAATGAAAGTAGGAACATGAGGTTATACACACTCCTGGTTTGCACAGGTGGCACGTCTCTTTTTACTGAAAGAAGATGCTTTGTTGTATAGACATGTATTTCTGACAGCTGTGTTACTCTTTTTTGCTGAGCACGTCCATTTTGGGTTAGTCATACCAGAATTTGAAATATAAAGGAAGGAGAAATTTGAGTTACAGAGCTATGACTGAATTTGGAATAGTAATTGAAGTCAGTGTGTTGAAAAGTCATAATACTTAAGTTAGTAAAACTAGTTTATAAAAAATATTGGTAATAGGCATCTAGATGAAAATGCTTCAAGTAAGGTGTTGTCTTCTGTGTATAACAAGCACTGCAGTAAATACAACTGCAGTGGTATTTCTACCCTTAACCCGTTCCAATTTGGTAGAGTTTATAGAGATGATGTTTTTCCCTGTGTGTGTTAGGCACAATGTCAAGAAGTACGGAAACGGAAAGAACTTGAGCTGCAAATACTAACAGAAGCTATTCGTTGTTGGGAGGGAGAGGATATCAAAACACTTGGCAATGTGATTTACATGTCCCAAGTCATGATTCAGTGTGCTGGAAATGAGGTAATGTCCTCATCTTTACTGTCACTCTTTCAAGAATTTTGAATAAAATTCATTGTAATCATTATGCAACAGAAATAAAGAAAGTGCTTCAGAGATGGTAATCTAAGCTAAAATCTTTCTCTGTTGATTTAAGGCATTTTTTACAAAACCTGCAATAAAATTCCTTGAAGATGAATGGTCTCATCTGTAAAATTTACTGAAAAGTGACTGAATACAGCAGTTATAAATATTGAAAGATGATTTTTGCAGGAGTTTTTTCAAAGTGCATAATTAAACAAGATTTTCCATGTGTTATGTTACAGGATCATTTTGCATAGCAGTTATTACAGTGTGTTTTAAATAGCAAAAGGTTTAAAGTTTTGTATTGTAAGGTCTCTGAGACAAACTTTTTTTTTGCTGTTTTGGGCATCTTGCTCAAGTAGTAAATTTTGAAATACAAGCTTGAGAACCAAATGATCTTTGAGAAATAGAATAAGAAGATGCATTAGAAAGTTGAAAGTAACAAAGTCGGATTTTTTTTTTTAACCACAGAAGCAAAAAAAAACAAAGAAAAACTTGTCTTACCAGAAATAATGTTAAAAAAATCTTAAAAGCAAGTGCTAACAGAAAGGCAATGTTGTAGAGGTTACTGACATGTTTTTATGGCTTGTTGTTCCCCTGAAAAATCAATGAGGCTTTGAACCTGATGAGGGCTTTTGAATTGCAACCTCATTCAGTCCATTTCCTCCCTTAGAACAAAGAGGCCTATAAATATGAAGAAAAAGAAAAATGTTTATGCAACTGATTATTTAAAAGTTAGTCACTTGATATTTTTCTCTCAGATATTTTGTTAGGTGTTAAAGTAAATAAGATTCAGTAGAGCTGATAGTGCATCTTCTGCAGTCATGTCTCTTTTTGAAGCCTTCAAAACAAAACAAATCACCATCCCCTACTCTTAACATGAGGTAAAATGTCAAATGTAATGGACTTCTAGAAGTTTCTGTGTAGCATTACAGCTTTTTGGCGAGATACACAACAGCTTCATTTGTGTGACAGCAACTGGGTTGGGTTTTGTCTTTCTGAAAATGATATAGACATTTGCAAATGTTTACTTAAAAACATTAAAACTTGCTAAGGCGTTGTAATTTTTCAAAGATGCTTGAAATTAAGATGGTGACTTTGTAAATTGATATACTTATTTTGTCATTAAAATATTGCACTTTAATGCTTCTCCTTTTGTTGTCTGTAGCAGTAGATTCACAGTAAACTTATTCCTCCTTACATAAAAATACCCCAAAACAAAACCACAGTGGATAACTTCATACATGAAGCCAGCAAATTAAAACCAGAGCAAAGTAATGAGTGCTTTTGTTGTGACTGTAGGAATTATTGCTTTGCTTTTTCTACTTCGGGGCATAATCCATGATTTAAAAATCTGATCTCTCCAGTTTGGGAGACCACAGTCTTGATATGACTGTAATAGTATCCATCTGAATTATATGAAGAAATAGATCCAGTGTGTAATTTTGGTTTTACTGAAATGGGCCAAACAGTTGTTATCATATTAAACAAGGTCAGTATTTCACTCAGACTGTACAATTCCTGTTTTGAAATACTAGGCTGTACTCACCAGGAAGAAGTATAGGCATGTGTTAGTAGCACTTTTCAAATAGAAAACAAATAATTCTGTTGTCTTTTTTCCTTTTTTCTTTTATTTTTTTTATTTTTCTAAATTCAATGGAGAGATAATTTTGCACTGAGCAAATATTTGTGAAGTAATCATGCAGTTATAATGCTGATAGCTTTTAATAATATAAAATTTTAAAAAATGGGAGAGGGGAGTTGTGATGGTGTATTTACTTTTTCATTTTCTTCTTTTAACAAGGAAAAGAATGAAAGGTATCTTCTTCTCTTCCCTAACATTTTGCTAATGTTGTCTGCCAGCCCAAGAATGAGTGGGTTTATCTATCAGGTAAAGTAATACATTTACATATGTGTAAAAATGTGCTGGGGTTTGTGTTCTTTCCAAATGATATTTCAGATAGATAGGAAACTTGGAAGGATTATTAAACTTTTGCATTTATAAAGATAAACAGTAGTATCTGCAATAAGAAGTGGTCATCTGTCTTATAAAATTCTGGCCTAGAAGCCCAGGGTTTGATTTTCTTTGTAGCTGTGACTATCACCAAGGAGACTTTTTTTTGCACCTTGTTAGTAGCAGGTGATGAGAGGAAGTATTGGTGGCTTTGTAGATCTATGTAGGAAACCAGTGCTGCTGCATGGGTTTGTTAGTGCTCTTTGACTGCTGCTTGAGTCTTAACAAAATTGCACAGCCCCCTTCAGCTTTCGTTAGTGTGAATTAGGCTGCTAGCATCAGTTTGTTTAGATGCATCCCCATTAGTGCTTTTATCTTGGACTCAGTGGCACACTTTTTAGATTCATCTTTTAGTTTTTTCTGTTTAATGAGCACTGAGTCACAGAGTAGAAGTTGTTTTGGGGCTTGCAGACTAGATTCCCTCTGGATGAAGCTGAAGTGGGAGGCATGCTCTAAAAGTATGCTTGATCCTAGCAGGAAAAGATCAAGTGCATGGACTGACATTCAGTCCCTGGCCCCAGCCTTGGGCTCCCCAGTGTAACACCACCTGAAATGCATACAATATGGCCCTAGGGACCTTAGCATGACGTGTTTCACTTCGCAGATCTCTGCTCACAGCTGGTAGACACAGCCTTTGAGCTCTCTCCCAAGTTTCCTAGTTGAATACTTGTGGCTTTTGCCCCACAGGCCCATTCCAGAGGTGGAACAACTGCTGTAGTGCAGGAGTGCCATTTGTCTTGGCTCCCTTGTAGCTCTAGGCCGTGTTTCACAGAAGCACTTGCATCTTGGGTGTAAAATTAAACAGTCCTTCAAGCTTTATTTTGCCTATTGTATATCACTTGCATTTCTTCTTCCTACCTCCCAACTTATCCCCTAGGTGCACTGCATTGTTCAATAATTAAATAAATAAATAAGCCATTTTCTATGATTTGTCTTCAGCTTCTACTCAGAATGGCCACATCCTCTTCTTAGTGTTCATTATCCAACCATCTCTTGAAAGCAAAACTCATAATTTCCTCATAACCTCATGTGTGATAGTCCCATCACTGAGAATGTCTCAAATTTTAATGACTACATATTTGCAGCAAGGTGAAATTATTTCATCAGTGTTTGTGTCTGAGACAGTTCTTCAGAGCCCATGTCTAGAGTTTGTAATGTGGGCATCCTGGACATTTTTTCTGAGGTTCACATCTCAGAACTGGGATGGATATGGGCAGAAGATGATGCAGTTTCTTCAGTCATTCTCAGGGAATTAGGCCACTGGAGGCATCATCCAACATTAACACCTTCATTGCATTTCTGAATTGTTGTCAGGCTTCAGATTTTCTGGTTGATAGTGCTCATATCTACCACATGAGCTAATGGGAAGAGCTTTTAGCAGTGGTAAACTGAAGTCACAAGGAGCAAGGACCATATTTCTTAGGAGGGCTACACAATTCTTTGTGAAAAGAAGGAGAATATAAATGATTCACAAGTTCAGTTCAATTTTCTCTGTTTGCTGACTGTACTTTTTCTTGCCATGTGGTTCAGGTGATCTCTGTCACCAGTCTTGCCTAGTGTACCCCCATATTCCCTTCCCACCTATGTTAGCAGTTCTTGCACGTCTTTTGTTGTGGCTGTATGCTGTGTTATTCGTGAAGCAGCAAACATGGAAAAAAAAGGAAAAGAGCAAATTTTAGCTGCATTGTGTTGTGCACATAGCCACCATGTTTCCTTCAGTGGGGAAGCTGCCACAAGAAAACTCCTCCTTTCTCTTTGGTATCTTGGGCCTGACATTCCCTGTGCCTACAGAATACCAAGTGATTTTTCATTTTCAAGCTTCTAAGAAACCTTTGTCCATTCTGCTGTCATTAGGAAAGGGGAAAACATAAAGTTGGTTTTTAATCTTTTTGTTCTTCTGGAGCCAAAATTCCGTAGTACATAGTATTTGTGCTTTCTCCAGCATTTGCTGAATAGTTTTTCTGTGCAGGAGAATACAGGATCTGTCTTAAAGAACTTTTATTGAAGTTTCATTTTCGGTAAAGCCTTTCATCCCAAAAATACTCAATTTTATTTATTCTTCTGTGTTTCTAAAGGGTGAAAAAGTTATTCTAAACTGACATTTTTTCCTGCTTGACTGACTTTAAAATGGGATCTTCTGCAAAATTAGTATGTTCTTCTGGAGAAACTTTACAAATTTGAAGGTGTTCACGGCCTTTTTTCTCCCCCCTCAAAATATTTCCATGAGGGAATTTAGTAGTGGCATTATTAGAGAAATAAATCTTCTGTATATAATTGATGCATTTATTTAGTGAAATACTCCTTTATAAATTTACTTGTTCTACAGACCTTATTCTGGGAGCTAATCAAACAGTTTGTAAACAAATGTGCTTAAAGAAGAGTCACTATTACCTCCAGTCATGAAATATGGATGACCCTGAAGGTCTCAGTTTCAAGAATCTTAGACTGAGGAATGATCACTCTTAAATTTGTATCGATTTCGTAGCCTGAATAGGTATCAGCTAGACTTACTGATGTTATAGATATCATTTGCAGAAGTTGGACATATGAAAAACTCCCCTTGTGAGATGTCTGAATGGATTTTTAAATGTTTTTAAACCCATTGGGGTGTTTGTATGAATTTACTATGAAGATCTTTTTTCAGAGCTTAAAGTTAGTATTTTCTTTAGTTGGGAAGGTCTTTGTGTTTTGTATTTAACATCAATGTTACTGTGTCTTTTTTTTTAAGGGAAAACTGCCCATGACGGGAATGACTATTACAAGACTAGAAGATAGTGAAAACCATAAAAATGCCTTTGAAATATCAGGTATTGCCCATGAGTATTTTTATTTACTAGTTATTCCAGGATATGCTGTTTCAAACATCAAATGCTTGCCCTGGACAGAGGAAAAATTTTTTTCATTGTGAGGGTGACCAAGCACTAGTACAGGGTGCCTGGGGAGATCGCTGTCCTTGGAGGTACCGGAAAGCTCTCTGGCCCTGATCCCAGGCAGCCAGCTCTAGGTGTCTGTGCTTGGCCAGGGGGGAGTGGGATCTACAGAGGTCCCTTACAGGCTGAGCCGTCCTGTGATTATACAAACTTTGTAACACAGCTGCCCAGAGCCTCACTTGAAGATTGCTTTTTACTGCTTCTCTTAAGCAATTAAGGAGCTCTTTGCATGGGATTCATCCTGGAATTTCTGTATCTTAATGAATGGAGGCAGTAGCCTTGGAGAAGGTCTTTTATAACGAAGCAGTTCAAAGTATGCTATTTACTGAAAGAATAAAATTCAAGAGGCTCTGGAAGAGTTTTCTTCTAGAAATTCTCTGCCTCTTTCCTGAGAGACCTGTAGCATCTCTGATGTTAGTGATTGTTGCCATTATGTTTATATTGGGTCATTTCTATCTGCTTAGTCATTCATTTCATCATGTATGTCCTTAGGTAATTTAAAGGACAGTGCAGGGTCCCCATGGTGGAGCTTCATACCTTCATTTATTTCCTGGATCATTTCTACCTCCAAGCAGATTGCATTTAAATAAAACAATTTTCACTGTCTCAAGTATGATATCAATGCCATGAGGCACAGGGGAAAAAGTTGTTAATGTTGAGAAAAAAATGTTTTTTTTGAGATAATAGCTGAACCTCACAGGGAATGTGATGGGTTAAATGGTGTTAAGTGCAGAAATGAAAGTTGTCTTGGGTTGAGATTACATTCCCAAGTGACTTTTGCCTTAGCTTTAATTTTATGCCTTCTTCTGAGAGAAGATTAGTGAAGTCTTATTTTATAACTTTTCTTGTGTTGTAGTGTACAGACTCAAGAATGACATTTTAGGCTATATACTGGCTTTACTGGGGAAGATGGAGAATCATAAGGCTGCTAGATGAGCTTGTCTCCTACTCTTGTCATTTAGGGTTGTGCTTAATTACTAGAGCTGGGAAGAAAAAAGTAGAACTCCTGGGCTAAGAATAAATACATCAAGGCAATGTGTGTTACAGCCTGGAAAAGTGGGATATTGCACTGAAAATACAGTTTAAATTTTTGCTTAGTACTGAGAGGACATCATGTTTTAGGAAATGAGTGCCTTTTTTAATCATGTCAGATTTACTAAGTTGTTCTTTTTTCATTTCCTGTGTCTTTCTGGTATCTATCACTTAGGAAATATGATTGAAAGGATACTAGTATCTTGTAACAATCAGCAAGATTTGCATGAATGGGTGGATCACCTGCAGAAGCAAACCAAAGTCACAACTGTTGGGAATCCCACCATTAAACCTCACTCCGTACCATCTCACACGGTAAGAAAGAGCTTCTGGATTGAAGTGAATCAGCAGAATTAGGTTATCTGGCAAATATAACACAATGGGAAGCCTTATTTTTTTAGCCGTTAGTATCAAGAACTGAATGTTGTCACTGTAGTTTAATAGGTAAAAAGATCATTCTGTTTTTAATTGTGTGAACAAAGAATAAAATGCTTAAAACTCAGTGTAATAGTTTAATGGGGTGAAAGAAAGTTCATTATCATTACTTTTTCTACTGTGACCAAATGCATACATCACCATCTTTTAAGTATACTTAGAACAGTAGGTTGTAATTGGTGATGTACTTGACAGGCTGTGGAGAAACAGTAGTTTCTTTTGGGTTCTGCGTTTGAATTGTTGGGTATGAATGGATCTAAATTTAGCTCCACCCTTAGTGGTGAGAGAAGTGCTTGTAGCTATTCTTTCTTTAGTTTGTGCTCTGTCTGTTGTAGACAATAAAAAAATTTTAAGCTTTTTTTTTCAAAAAATAATTTAGTGTAAAATTTTTCAAAGGCCAGCTGTAATAAACAGAAATGCTATACAGCAAGTGGGATTATTTCACCAGTCCTTGATGGCACTGTCTCTCCATTATGATAATATGCTTTCTTTGCTTTCCCAATATGTTTGACAGCTTCCTTCCCACCCAGTGACTCCCTCCAGCAAGCATTCAGACAGCAAGCCTATACCACTGACTCCTGCCTACCACACTCTCCCTCATCCATCACATCATGGGACTCCACACACCACAATAAACTGGGGACCACTGGAACCTCCGAAAACGCCCAAGCCTTGGAGTCTGAGCTGCCTGCGGCCTGCACCTCCACTACGGCCTTCAGCAGCTCTTTGCTATAAAGAGGTGAGATGCAGCAGCCAAGAAAAAGGACAGTGTGGCAGGCCTTTGATAGGAAGTTTTAAATTTTTTGTGGTGGCTGTGTGTGTGTGACTTTCCTTTAATTTTGTAAATCTCCTAAACAGCAGGGAAAAAGTGAGAGTTGATCTGCAGTGCAAGATTTGTATTGAGACTTAGTTGCTACAAGAGGTTCTTCTGTTTGGCTGTGTTAGTTTGGCTGTACTATATGCTGATTTTGTAATTTAACTTAAAATCCTTTCAGGCTTTCATGTGTAGGCCACTAATTCACCAATGTATTAAAATTTCAATCATCTTCATAGTGTTTAGCATACAATAATGTTCAAAATGTATCTCGATCATCTTTGGTAGGTCCTGCTCAGTCATCTTTTTACTTTCTTGTTCTGTATTTTCACAGATGATGTGTTGTATCCTTAAGGTAAAGAGTAGACCAGCATATTCCTTTTGTTTCTGAAACTTAGTTCCTGTAAATTATCATGACCACATTTTGAGCAGAAATGCTGTTGGGTTTGTTGTTTGTTTGTTGGTTTGGGTTTTTTTTTCTGTAGAGTTCTGTAAAAACAAACCTAAACTTTTACAAATTTTGGCCTTAAAGAGTACACTACCTGCCAAGCTTTCATGTTAGGTCCTTTTTTTACCTGCTTCCCAGTAGACAAGTGAAATAGGTTGTCTCTTCAACCATTCAGGAAAAAGACCTGTGTTAATGTATTCCTGCCTCTTCCCTTTACTCTAGCTCCCAAATAGGCTGAATGCACCAGGTTTTATGTATATTTCTGTTAATAGACCAGATAAAGTACTTGACTTTGTGTGTAGTTGGAGGAAGGGTAGACAGGAAATCAGCCAATTCAGGCAAATTGAACATGGCAAAAAATATTAGTAAACCGTATTTTGGTACTGTTAAAAGGTTTTTAATTAGTAATTCCTGTATGCATCTTAGAAGTTAAATTTTTGAAATAATGTGGAGAAGCTCTACTCGTTTCATTTTTCCTATACAGGATCTCAGTAAAAGCCCTAAAACCATGAAAAAGCTGCTTCCCAAACGCAAGCCAGAACGGAAGCCATCGGATGAAGAGTTTGCCCTGAGAAAAAGTAAGAGAGGCTTGAACAAATATCTGCACAATAAAAAGGCTGGAATTAACATCAGTTTAAATTCTGTGAGAATTAGGTGTACTGTGTAACCAAGTCATCTGGTTTCCTCTCTCATGTCAGGGGAGAGGAAACCAGATGGTATCTCCAGAGGATGGTTTGTTGTATTCATCTTAGATGCTTATGCTACAATGGTATTAGTTGCTTTGTAGAGCTTTACTGATTGCTGCCGTGGATGTCTGCTTGTGAAGTGCTTATTTCTGTTTGTTACAGAGGGAAGGGAGGTTAACCAGAGAGCCATGTAAAGTTCAGTAAGGTAAACCTGTCTTTTAGTACTGTAAACAACATCATGAAGATACTGTCCCACTCTTGCAGAAGGCTTTGTAGCTATGTTTTTAGATTGGTCTTGGTAGGAGCTTCTTTTGTCCTGGTGTTGGAAAGCTGGTTATTGCTGCTGATTTGAAGACAAGTTGCTTCCACAAGCACTCCTCCTAGGATCCAACAGTCTTCTCTTATCTCCTACAAATAAAGTAATTTGCTCGTGTCTGTATCTAAATAAATTGCAGGTATTTAGGCTGCTTGACATCTGAAGAAAAACACTGATCTGAGAGAGACTGATTAATGTACAGAAAGAGAGAGATCAAAATCTGGATATTGGGATAATTTGAAGTGGAGGAAGCATTAATGTTATCAAGCAAACACAGTATTCACTTAGTTGTCAGTGTCGCTGCAATTCTTCCTTAGAAATTTGTGTGAATGAATAATCTGATTACTTGTATCAATAAAAGGGTGTTTTATTGGATACATTTTTGCTTCTCTGTCCTTTGCTCATGGGCTTTTTAAGATAGAGTCTGTGCCATGAGTGTTCAGTGCATGAAGTGTGTTATTGTGGCAGCTGTCTCTCACAGGCTTATATAGAGTTGGAGAGAAAAAGCTTTTCCTCAGGGTGCTCTTGGTTTATCTAAAGTGTTATTACTGCTGAATGTTCTGTGAATTTCATGTGGCAAAGGTTAAGGTAGTAAGTAGAATGATTTTCTGTCCATGGATTTGCAGGTGGATGTTGTAGTTCAGGATGTTTTATCCTTACGGGAAGGTATCTGCTTAGGAAAACAAAAGTACTGTAATACAGTGTCATTTCAAATGTTGCAGAATGGAGATTCGGTAGTTGTAATGATAGTGATAAAGCTGACAACTTGCAGGTTTAGCAGTTTTTAAGGAACACAGTGGGAGGAGTTAAGGGTTTTTACCTGGGGGAAAGAAGGACTCTGTAGCTTGCAAATACATTGTTCTACTCCTTATGAAGTAACTTCCAATAAAAGCTATTTTTTGTAGCTTTAAGTCAAAGAGTGATACTTACAGAAATTCTTACAGGTTCTTGATATTCATCTTCCCTAATCAGTAATTAGAAGATTCTGTTAGTGTTCCTTCAACTTTCTCGACTTTTTTCTGGAGCTATAAAAGTTTCTCACTGAGGAACTTTTATTGAACTTAGAGCATATTGATAGATAGATCTGGGTTTTGTTACTTCCCTTGTCAGGAATCCCGAGGGGCTGTGTTTTGAGAACTGCTGTGTCAAATTAGCATTTTAACAGACAAAACGGAGGTGTTCCAACTGAGTGCCCTCAAAATGCTGTTTCAGAAGTGTAGTATTTGTCCTGCTACTGTAATAATATGGTGCTGCATTCAAACTATGAAATCCAATTATTTTTCCTGCTTTGAAAGAGGGATAACCCATAGTTTGGAGTTCCTGTATCTCTTAAACTGTAAGAAAATTATATTGGGTAAAGATAATTTCTGCAATAGCTACCTTATCCTGTCAAATGTTTGGAAAGTTGGCTTTGTTCTGGTGATAATAAATCACAAGAACCAACAGGATGCATTGGCTGGCAGAGAATACAACTACATTTTGATGTTGAAGGCCACTCAGATTCGTGTGGCAGGAAATCTTCAAACCTAGTTATTTCACAGGGTAAAAGAGGAAAAATGCTTTTAAAACATGAAATTGCCTTGCCTTGCACACAGACAAGTGGTAGGTTGGTTCCATCTAAACTAATGGTAGAGGTACCTCTAGGTTTCTGATTGGAATTTCACTCTGTTACAAGTGAACGGTTTGACAGTGTTTTTACTGAGTCACACAAGGAAAAGATTTGCTGTGGAGCTTTACCTTTTGGAAAATGTTGCCATGTTAAGCTTGAAAAGTTAATTTTTTTCCATAGTGCTGTTTCTACATTGAAGTCTGAGTTGTTTGAAGTAGTCACTTTTCACAGATACATGTACATGATTAGTGGCATCTTTCCTACTGCACGCTGGACTGAAATTGTACTGAAATTATGCTGTTAATTCTGAGTTTTATTTTCAATTGTGTGCTGTTGAAAGGGATAAATCTGATCTTTTATATATATATATACCCCCACACACCCATATATGTACAAATGCCAAAAGTTTTCAAGATGTTTTCTGTGAATTAATATTCTATCTCTTGATTTCTTTGATTAAATAATGAAACAGTATGCATATTGAATTGTATGTTTATATAATAAATTGAGTATACAGGGTTTTTTCAGTAAAATGACTGCTTTAGAATGAGAGTCCTCACACTTCAAAACACATTCTGTACAGCATCAGATGCTCAGAAAATTTCTTGAATGTGTGGGTGGTTACTCTGAATTGAGTTTTTTTCTAAGCATTTCAAAATACTATTTGTCTTATTAAACTGTTACTTTTGTTCATTGAAGTTTGATTTTTAGAGTGGTATGATTAAAAGAATTTTGAAGGGTTGATTAGGCTGAACTTTGGACTCAACTGAACTGTACTGATTTACAAAAGGCTTTTCTATATTAAGAAACATGCTCATGTTTAAAATTCTCTTTTTCCCATTGATTCTAGGTACAGCTGCTTTAGAAGAAGATGCTCAAATTCTTAAAGTCATTGAAGCGTATTGCACAAGTGCCAAAACACGTCAAACACTAAATTCAAGTAAGTTAGAAATTAATGAAATGGGTAGAAATGGCTAAGTAAAACTCCAATAAGATAGTTTGCAAAAGAGAGTGCTGTATGTTCTCAGGCTTTTGCAAATAGCAAGTTGGACCTGCAAATAATAATGACCTATTTCTGGTTTAACATCACTGCCAGGTGTTTTTGTATTGGATGCCAAGGGCTGTGGTTAGAGACTATTATTTTTTCAGTATTTTGCAACAATCCAAAACAACAAAAACCCAAAAGTGACTACTTGTCATGGTTTAGAATTGTACTAAAGCTTCACCAATGAATAAGAGGTGTCTGAACTGAATATAACAGCTAATCAGTATGCTTTTGGATAAATTTCAAGAAGCTGGTAAGTAGAAGGAATGAAGAAGTCATCGTAATTTTGGAGGACTGTATTTTTGTTGTGTTCTGTTCAACAAAGACTTTCTCTGCGGAAAAGTAACCTAGACCTACAAAAAATGTCTTTAGTTTTATTGCCACTAGTTGTTTTTAGTATTCATTACAAATTTTAACCCCATCTCATAATTTCAGGAGAAATTGTACTCAAATGTGTGTTGCTTAAAGCCATTTTTAGTTTCTCAGATCAATACCTAGCATATGAAAACCTGTAACGTGCCTCTGGGGTCCTACTTCATTTAATCCAAATCAAGGTTGCCATGTGGAGTTCCTCTGTATTGTAAGTAAAACATTGCTCAAAGCAGGGGAGTCCACCAGCATGTGTTCCATTTACACAAGGAAGGAGAAAATGCTGTTGCGTTTGTTCCTTTTTGCACTGTTGAATACAGATTTAATTTGGAGATCCTTGGAACACAGTATAATGATCTTGAAGTACTTGGCTGGTTTTGCTGGAACTAGAAGACTGGACATCATAACTTCTTGTCCACTAAATCTATTTAAATTTTGCACTATTAATCACTGTTGCTGCTGTCTACAGTGCTCTGGGCCTGTTTTGCTTCCAGGCAAAAGCACTTCATGCTGACAGCTGAAGTCTTAAAATGCAATTGCAGACTTAGTTCTTGAATTTTCCTAATATACGTTCACTTGCTATTGTCACCTTGAAAAAAACACAGCTACTTTGTGTTCCTATGTAACTTAAAATGGGAATATGGCAGTTGTATCATACTATAAAAACTTTTCAAGTAACAGCAAAAGCCTTAATTTTGATTTTTGTGTCTCAATGAACTGCAGATCTCCAAGATCATGAAATTAGCTACTACTATTATTTTTTTATTAGTACTAATCTTTTTTGTAGCCCTACAGTCATTACAGTAGTGTGTTTAATTGGATAAAGGGAATGAATGAGTTCAAAGTTCTGAAGATATACTGTTGTTCCAAACAAAATCAAATGAGATGATTGCTATTTAAACACCTCAACTGTGATCTGTTATTTCCAAGGATAATGTGACAAGAAATGGTTGGGAAAACATTTGCACTTGCACAGTAGTGTGTGTGCAGATATGAAATGGATATGATTTTTTTTTGCTTGCCTATTTTTCCTTTCTATGTATATTTAAGAAATATACATAGTGCTGTGGGTATCATTGCATACATCAGAAGTCAGCAGCTTTTATTTGTTCTTAATTACAGCAACAAAATTTTGTATTGATTCGGCACACAGCTGCTTTGTTTGGAAAGCGTAGTGTTGTCACCTAAGACTAGGTTTCAGAAGGTCCATTTGAAGACTGGAATTGGAAATGGGGAAAGAACCAATAAAGCTGGAATTGCTTCTGTTGGAGCAGTAGTCAGTGTAGAATAATAGAATGACAGAGTTGCCTGTCATCTGTGAAGTATACTGGTTTTTTACATACTCCATTCTTACCTCCTTGTTAATAGTCTGCCTGTCCCTCACAGCACGCACTGGGCAATTCCCCTACCTGCACCTTCATCTGCTGCTTTTGGCAGTGTCAGTACAGCAGATCTATGGCACCAGTGAAAACTGGTAAGGTGTGGCATTAGAGGTAGCAGAGCAGCCTTTTATGAGTTGTTTGGGTGGGAAAGAAGTGGGATTTAATTTGGTAGATAGATGGAAATGAAGGAGTAGAGTCTGACTTTCTCATGCTTCTTGAACACTGAGCTTATTTTGCATTTCTGCTTCAAATGAAGACTTAATCTTCTGCAATATCACGGGTATGGTGGCTCATAACATGGCCACTTTCATGGCTTCAGTCCTTGGATATTGCCAGACCTTGAAAAAATAAAAAACTGTACTTACTATGTTTGACCAACTACCCTAGAGATCTAAAAGTATTTAATTGGGAGGATGGACTCAGGCATGTAGGAAGAGGTGTGTGAGGGATCAGAATGGGCTAGGCTGTGTCACTGTTAGCCTCTTGGCCCTGTTTTTCTGTGAGTTAATTTACCACATGGTTTAACAAATAACAAGGGGTATGGGCACAGAAAAAAAATGTACTTTGACAGTCTCCTTCAATGGGTGCAAGATGTTGCTGCTGATTTAGAAATCAGCAGCCCTGCTCTGCATGAGAACCTTTGCTTTTTTTTTTTCCCCTGCATTTTCCTCTTCACGGTGGTGACACAAACACTTCTGTTGGCTGTGTTGTGAGCTGGTGGAAAAATTACCTGCTTGAAAAAACTAACCCTACAAAAGATTTTTTCATCTGAAGCTGTTTCCTGGCCTGGCTCATGAAGCAGCTGTACAAAAGACTGTGTCATTGCAAGGGAGGGAAAGGATGAGGTACAGATATGTGATGGGGAAGGGGCTGTTGCTTTTCACATTGGTGCTGGATCATGCTGGCTTACTGTGTTTGTTTACTGCTCTGTGCCCAGTCAAATCCTCCCCAGACTAGAACTGACTCTGTATTTCAAAAGAACCTGACTTCCTCTTCAAAAAATTCTATTTTCAAACAATATTTTGTTACTCAAAATTCTCAACTGAGACTGCCTAGAAACTTAAAAACCACTTCAAAATTGTATTGTAACCGTTCAAACATTATTATATGCTGAGTGTAATTTATACCTAAACCCCAAACAAATTTAAAAAAAAAAAAGAGAAAACCACCCCAACTTTGGTACCTTTTTAACAATATTTTCTCTTTTCCTTCTCTTCCCATCACCTTTTTGCTTTTATTTCATGTGTTTGGTTGTGGCTATTCCTTACGTTCTCCTCCTCATCCCACCTCTGCCTATCCACATCCACCATTTCATTTCACCTATACATCCTTAGCATGGCAAGGCACTGACCTGATGCATAATCACGTCTTGGCTGATGATGACCAATCAAGTCTAGACTCCTTGGGTCGTCGCAGTAGTCTTTCTCGTTTGGAGCCTTCAGACCTCTCAGAAGACTCTGACTATGACAGTATATGGACAGCCCATAGTTACAGAATGGGGTCTACATCTCGTAAGAGCTGTTGCTCATATATCTCTCACCAGAACTAATGCACTTCTGAGCTTTTTCTTAACAATTGCTTGTTGTATCACAGCCTGCTTTTCTTAGATGTTTTCTTGCTGTTCCTTGTCTCTTTAATGTGATATTTTAACAACTTCTGAGGGAGCTCCTGAAACTTCAGTTATACCTGGTGGAAGGCTCTATTGTCAATTCAATACACGTACAAATAAGTCATTCTAAAAAGTGTATATCCTGTTAAGGATGATACTTCTTGAGGGTTTTTTAACTGACATGTTAATTTGTAGCTCTGAATGGTCTTTTTTTTCTTTTGACTTGGTCAGTGTAGGAACAGGTC
>VZTH01013897.1:78418-93418 GCA_013397815.1 Aleadryas rufinucha | reverse complement strand
ACCCACCTCCATTTTACTCTTGCCTTAAATGGTTCCTGGACAGGCAAGGTCTTTGAACATAGGCAGAAATTTAATAACCAGTTCAAGTGGAAAGGTTTCTGAATTTCATCTGCCTTTTCTTACTTCCCTCCTGCAAAACTTCGGGACTCCCTTCATACTTGTCTGCTAAGTGATTCAAAACAAAGGACCAGACTGTTTACCAGTACAGCTCTTTCTAAAGCCTGGCTTCTGTCGGGAACCAGGATGGTTCCATATAAAAATAGCATGGTGCCCAGAGAAATTGTGGATGTCCCATCCCTGGAAGTGCTCAAGGCCTGTTTGGATGGGGCTTTGAGCAATCTGATCTAGTGGAAGGTGTCCCTGCCCATGGCCGGGGGATTGACTCTGTGTCAACCATTTTGTAAGATGTCAATCTCCTTTTGGGGGAGAGTGAATAAAAGGCTGAGGTTGTGAGTTAGAATTGCAAACAGCTGTCAGTGAGAACCTCTGTGGCATTCAGTCTCTGCTATAGTATCTTCCCAGTTTGGTGTTAGAACTGGCTAAATTTGCTAAACCCACAATTTAGGGTATAGTATTGTCAAAAAGCATTGTAATTCTTTATTCTCCACTCTAGAGCTGAGAGATACTGATATTGAATAGATACCTTTATTTTTTGATGGAATTTGATTTATGGAAACTTAGCTGAATCTTGATTGTAGCGGTCAGTTATTTGCCTTAATTATTCAATAGACTTCTAAACAGTGGGGTCATTCTTCCAAGATTTAAGAATTCCCTGTTGAGAAGTTAACAGCAACTTGCTTGGCCTTAATATTTGTTTGCCGATCTTGAAGTAATTGTTTGGGTTTGTCAAACATCCTTTCTTGTCCCATCCACCTTCCTTCCCTCAATACCCTCCCCCTGCCAAAAAAACCCCAAAACCAAATGAAACCCTGTTTTGTGTAGCTTGGGTTGTGGGGTGTCCATCTTTTAAAAAAACCAAACCCAAACTAAACCAAAAAACAAGAACAACAACAAATCCCCACACAAAAATCCCCAACAAACTAACTGACTAGTACTTGTGGTTATGTTGTCTCAAGGTGAATTAGGCAGTTGTTTGAGGTTAATTTAAATATAGTCATTTGGCCTTTTTGACTTGGAATAGTGTCTTGTAATAAACTTCAGTGTGAAACTTGGATGCTTAGGATTGAGGAATAGTAGATATGGCAAACGAAAGTAACTTGATTCTTCCACCCTATTTCATGAAAATGTGGAGTATGTCTCAAAGGTGTTTAGGGTGATCAAAGCTGCTGGAACCTCCTAGACTGTCCTTTCAGTATTAATTCAGTGGGAAGTGCCCACTGTACTGTAACACGACCCTTTCTTTGTGTTCTAAAGCTGTAGCTTTTGCAGAGGGAAATGGTTACACAGAGGATAGGCATAAAGAGCCTGATGAAGGCACAAGGTGCAATTTAGGGGATATTGTGGAGTGCCAGTGATGAGATGACTCTGCTTGAAGTTACTTCCAGATGTGTAATTGCAAAAAAAAAGCACCTTAAAAATAAAAAGGATAGCTGCTGGCATAAATGGTAGGCATAAAAGCAGGATTTTGAAATAGCTTCCTTTTGCCTTTAGAACTTGACACCTCATGTCTGATCTTACTGTGCACGTACTCATTTGATGACCGGATCCTTTGTGGGAGGGTAGATGTGCTGTGTGTTTGTACTTGTAATACTCAGCAAATGCTTGTGGGGTTTAGGAAAAAAAAAAATCTACAATAAAGAAAATCCCACCAAAGCTCACAAAACCCAAACCACGATCAAGGAGAAAGTGTGGGGGTTTTTGTATAAGTACAAACTGTAAGAGCAGCAAGAGTTCTGACATACAAATAAGAGTTTGTATTACCAAGGGTATTGGAGCAATGAAGGCGAGAGTAAGACTTGTGTTCCACAGTAGTTACTGTCCTATGGCACAGGAGGGTCAGTGTTCACAGCAGCAGTTTTGCATTGTGTGTGTTTGTGTAGCGTGAGGTCTCCTTGTGTGTGTAATGTTGGTGAACTGCTTTGTGTGCCTCAGCAGTGTTGTGTGCTGTGCTCTGCTGTACATTCATCAGGATACGCTGCTGTAGACATCGGCTTCACATGCATGTGTGTGTATAACTAAACAGCTGGGACATTTGTTGTCAAGCTGTCTCCTCCATGCTCTTGGTGCTTTGCAAGGACCCATGTTACCCTGCCCAGGCAGACAGTTGGATGCAGCTCTATACAAAGAGAAAGATGATGTGTGCTCCTTTTGGGTGGAGGGAGTCACGGGTGAGAAACGTGTGGCAGTTCTCTTCCCCCTTGCTCAGTGTCTCCCTTGGCCTGTGCTGGGCTGAGGTGTGCTCCACATCAGCACAGAGACCCAAAATGCAGTGATCTGGTAGCAGCTGCTGCCAACTAATTCCTAATACAACATTTAATTCTGTTCTGTTACCTGCAAGGCTAATAAAGCAGAGCAGTAAGCAATTGACCGAAATAAACCTAAGAGAGCTTTTTACAGTTAGAGATTGACAGCACAAACAGGGAAGTGTCCTTGAGCTCCCTACAGAGTTATGGATGTGTCTGTTTTATAGGTTGTTCCTCCTGGAAAATAAGTGGGAGTGGAAGTGTATTAACCCTTAAAAGATCTCTTCACTCCGTAAGAAGAACTTACAGCTTTCAAGGACAAGATTGTTTCTCAAATCTGCCATTATCTTTATTCTATATAATTTTGACAACCACATACTGATACATTAGATCTTTACTGTGAGCTTAAGGAAACTGTTTTCTTCATTAAAAACATTTGTTATTGTTTGCTAAAATAGTTTAAATAGCTAAACATGTACGGCTAAGGTAGGGTCCAAACATGTACAGCTAAGGTAGAGTCCCTACAAGCTCACTGTTCAGAACTCAAGACTGCAGCTGTTGCGGAAGTCAGTATTTTTTAATGAGTGTGACTTATTCAACTTTTTTATTTGTTTATATTATGTATTTTACCATGAACCATGAAAGAAAAGCGCTGTTATCACAAAGCAGCTGTTCAGCAACTGATTTCTCTGCACAGGCATTTGCTCTGTAATACCAAGTTACCAGTTTGAACTGTTTGAGACTTAAGAAATTCTGTTTAATGAAAGTTCACTACAGTGAATTGGTAGGCAAGTGTACCTTGTTTGTTAAAACCAATGTCTTAGTTAAAAAGTGTAAGAACTTTAATGCTTTATATGCAGTGTTTGAATTCTGAACACATGCTTAGACACCAATTTATTTACAGACCTTCTTAAAAAAACCAACCTTGTAATTTGTTGCAGCCTAATTAAATAATGTTTATAGAATACATACTTTATGTACTTATGGGTGCACACTTCTGGACTGTAGATTTTTCTAGCCAGAACTATTTTTTTATAATATATGTTTTATCTTGATATTATAAATTGTAATGTGTGGAAAAAGTTATGAAGATACTGGAATGTTTTGAGTTTTTATCATGAAACCATGAAGTGCTTTTTAAAACATCTTTTAAATATAAAGAGTGTATTTCATTTGGTAGGAATGTATTATAGGACTGAAAGGCTATGTTTAAGAGTATTTGCATGTATATGTGTGCACACACAAGTGTGGTGCTTATAGTATTTCGGGGAAAAGAGTTTTCACTTCTTTTTCTTTAATTGCTGTGTCATTTGATACCACTATTCTGCTCCTTACTGACAGAGTAATGGGTTTAGAGCAGAATTGTTTCTTGGATTTGTATCAATGTGAGATCAGAATCTGTCCTTGAGGCTTAAATCGCTGTTACTTAATCACAGCTATGTCTTTCTCAGTCTGCCATGGGGAATTTGCACAGCTTTTACTGATGACTGAATAATGCACTATTCCTTGAACATGTAACATCCCTGTCAGTGACTCGGGGGTTATGTCAGCAGCGGGATAGGAGTGTCAGACAACCTTTTGTTGTTGTAAGGCTGTGGTTTCAAAAGTAAAAAATATGTCAGTAACTCATGTGTAGTAGAGGGAAGGGAGAAATGGAAAGTGGTATACCTTGGTCATGGGGGTGTATCATGCAGTGAATGAAAGAATAATCTTTAAAATGCCTCAGTGGTATTTGTGAGTTGCTCATTTTGTAATGTATTTTTACAACAGGTTCCCGTAAAGAATCAGCTCCTCAAGTCCTGCTTCCAGAAGAAGAAAAAATTATTGTAGAAGAAACTAAAAGTAATGGTCAGACTGTTATAGAAGAGAAGTAAGAAAATGTTTAATGAATGATGAATTAAAGTAGTAAACTTTGCAATCTTCTTCCTCCTCCTGTCTCCCATTATAGTAGGGTGTGTATGGTATGTTTGTAGTTGGAACAGAGCTGTTTGGAGTATGCTGCCAGTCCTCTAAGTGCAGTTGGCCTTCATTTAACTGTCTGGTTTCTTTGTATACGCTGTGCAACTTATTCCACCCGTGCCAAGAAGTGATGTGCTTCACTTACAAATAATTTTTCCAAGTGCTGTCGGATTTCAGTACTAAATTGGTGTCATCCTTCTTGTTAGCATGTGGCGTTGTTCTACTTTTTTGGTAAAGTGTATGTTGGAAATGAAACTACTGTTCTGTTGTAGAAAGCTGTAATACAGAAACCAGCAGAGGTCTCTTAAGTGCTTGAGAGGTGTTTCTTGTCACAGAAGCTGGTAACAAGTCCTTGCCTTACTGGATAAAATCAGGATTAGAGACTGTTTTTTTAACACAAGTTTGAAATTAGCTATTAGCTGTGGAGTATGGGGTGTTTTTTATTAAATTGCATTTCATTTAACAGTTTTGTCTAATAATAGATTTAGATGTGTATTTCTGAAAACTTGTTACAGATGTTCTTCTTTTTTCATTTTAGAAGCCTTGTTGACACAGTATATGCATTAAAGGATGAAGTACAGGAGTTAAGACAGGTTGGTAACTTGCTACATTTATAGCAACACGGAGAAGGAAAAGATGGAAGGCTTGTTATAAAACTAAATATGGCTTGCAAGTTCACTTTGACAGTCGTGAACTTGAATTTTGGACTAGATTTACTTTTAGAAGTAAAATACCATTTACCAAAAGGCACTCCTTGTTGTTGTCATCAGTCTTTTGAGAATAGCATTGAGTATTGTTTCTCTGAAGTGAATTACTAAGCTGTTTTTGGATGTTGCAGCTTCTGAAATGGTGGAAGTGTTAAGCAAATTCAGCTGTGCTGTATCACCAGCAAAGTAAGCTTGCAGTGGCTGAGAAATCGTAGTTGCTCGAGAATGCTAACAAAGGCCTAAATAGAACCAGATATTTATAGTTCTAAAATGATACAATCTTACAGTAACCTGAACACCTCTTATGAATCAGTTCTTAATACTGCTCATTTCCAGAGACAAGAGTCCTTTTCAGTGCCTATCACATGTCTTTTTTAAAATGACGGTTTCACATTAGCTCTGGGTGCTTTTTTGTCACTTGTTCTGAATATCCACCATGAATAAATAAAAATATCTTCTTATCAGGACATAGCTTGTTTTAACCATGTTAATGGTGCTGCATGTAGTCTTTGCTTAATGTATAGATGAGAAAAAGCATTGGATTTTCCTCACTCTGCAAAGGTGTGAATTTGATTACCAGTCTGACTCCGGAAGTTGGATAAAATTTCCCGTGTTAATGTAAAGACGATTTGTATTCAAATTTCTTCGGGTTTGGGGCTATAAATGTGAATTCTTTGCCATCCGTAAGCATGCCCAGTATTTCTAAGGATGAAATGCACATTCCTTGAAATAGGACAATTGATGTGTGGTATAATTAAATTCTGCTGTGTTCAGCATATAAGGAATGAGTATCCCAGGTTAGATGTGAATTTGACAGTCTTTTTAAAAATACAATTCACATAATAAAAGCAGCAATAATAGCCCACTAGTACTCCTGTGGCCTCCTGCTTTTGTACAAAGAATAAATATGCAGCCTCACTGAGGCTCTGCACAGCTCCATGACCCTTAAACAGAAAGTCACCCTCTCCTGAGCTTCATGCAACAGCTCTCTTTTCTGGAGCCTTTCCAAATAGATGTTCCCCAGAATCTTACATCTCCCGAAGCCAAGACATATTAAAGCCTGATTTCATTTTCTTATATATCAAGAATTCAGGAATCTCATCTTAAAAGTATTTATTGGTCCACTGCTGTGATGCTGCCAACCAGAGAAGTGGCAGAAATAATGTCTGAGCTGGCAAGGACTTTATGGATAAAGGCTCTTTGGGATTATGTAGTGTCCTGGTTGGTGTAGACACCAGACTGCAAAGTGGGATCCTTCCCATAGCAGCTTCCATAGGTTATTCATAGCTGTTGTTCTACAGGCAATACACTTGAATAGTATGGTCCTGAACTGGCAGACTTAATAACTTCAATCTGTACCTACATAAAATAACTTCCATAAATAAATACAAAGAAATAAATAATAAAGTACATAAATGAACTTTCCGAGTTTCTCAACAGACTTGAGGAGGGAATGGAGTTAATGAGGTGACAGACTGTGGTTGTGTGTATAGACAAGAGAACAAGAAGCTGCAAAGCAGTGCCATGGAAAGGGACCTGGGGGCCCTGGTCAATGGCAAGCTGAACATGAGTCAGCAGTGCCCTGGCAGCCAGGAGGGCCAACCCTGTCCTGGGGGGCATCAGGCACAGCATCGCCAGCCGGGCAAGGGAGGGGATTGTCCCGCTCTGCTCTGCACTGGGGTGGCCTCACCTCCAGTGCTGGGGGCAGTTCTGGGTGCCACAATGTAATAAAGGTATTGAACGAATAGAGAGTGTCCAAAGAAGGGCCATGAGGATGGTGAAGGGCCTTGAGGGGAAGCCGTGTGAGGAGTGGCTGAGGTCACTTGGTCTGTTCAGCCTGGAGGAGACTGGGGGGGAGACCTCATTGCAGTTACAGCTTCCTTGTGATGAGAAGCCGAGAAGCAGGTACCAATCTCTTCCGGTGACCAGTGACAGGACTTGAGGAAACAGTATGAAGCTGAGTCGGGGAAGGTTTAGGTTGGATACCAGGAAAAGGTTTTTCACCCAGAGGGTGTTTGGGTACTGGAACAGGCTCCCTAGGGCAGTGGTCACAGCACCAAGCCTATCTTAATTCAGGAAGCATTTGGACAATGCTCTCAGGTGCATGGTGTGATTCTTGGGGTGTCCTGTGCAGGGCCAGGAGTTGGACTTAATGATCTTGATGAGTCCCTTCCAACTCAACTCATATTCTATGATTTTATGATCCTATTCTGTTTCTAGAAATGTCTGTAAATGACAGCTAATAGGAGTCCAGTTGGACCCTTGGATTGCAGGCCTGTGTTTGTTAAACACTGTTAGACTTATCTTGGGGCCTTATTTCAATGTTATTTTATCTTCTGGTTGCTTCCCTACTGTTCCCAGCATCACCTTGACATGTACAGGATGAAATGATGTAAGCATTCCTGTGGATTGGTCCCTGTCATCCTTACGGTCCTGTTGTTCATTTATTCCAATATTGCCTAATGGCACTAAACAGTGAGAACTCACTTGTTAATATACAGGTGGAGAGATGGTGTTCCTTGAAATTCAGACTTCTCTTAGACTGCTGGTAGTCATAAGTCTAGTTTAAAATTTAGTCACAAAACACTTTTCAGAGAACATAATGGTTTTCAGGATACTTCTTTCAACTATATACATTCCTAATGAAGCAAGTTAATTTGCATTAAGTTTTAAGAAGCTTTTTGAAGATTGAAACCAGTTAAAATCACAGGAGGTTCTTACAGGGGATATTTAGTCTCCTTATTGCTCCATTTCCCTTCTCCATTAGCAACAAACATATTCTACTCCTCATTGATCAGATTTGAGCAGAAGAATTCAAGATTAGTGGCCATCTGTTACTAGCACTTTCTGTATAAAGGCCCCCCAAGTACAAATAGGAAGTAGTTCAGTTTCCATTTGGTGGCTTTTGTTGCATTGTGTGTAACTTGTGAAGATTTAATAGCAGCTTTGCTTTTGAACAGCTAATATCGGTTTTACTGAGAAGAGCCTTCAGAATTTGTAATTGACAGTGTATGTGTAGTCAGATCTGTTAAAAGCTCCCAAAACAAACCAGTAATATCTCTGTCTCTGTTAAACAGGATAACAAAAAGATGAAGAAATCATTAGAAGAGGAACAAAGAGCTCGGAAGGACTTGGAGAAGCTTGTTAGAAAAGTTCTAAAGAATATGAATGATCCATCTTGGGATGAAACCAACTTATAACCACTTTTTTCCCCCCCTTCTTCTTTCTATTGAAAGACCAGTTGTAAAACTGAGCTGGGAAGCCTTCTGACATTAGTCAGTGTTGCATCAAGAGCACTATAAACCAGGATTTAACTGGATCTAGTGATTTCTCGCTCTGAACATACAGAAAGAGTCAAGCCATTTTACTGAAGCAATCTGTACTTTTAGCATGGAGACCGTGGATCGTGAACTCTACTAAACTTAATTTGTTTGCATCCAGATTACCTCATTTTGCAGAAAGTGCAGCACCTGACTAAAAGTCCATGTTTTTCAGTGGCTTTTTAATTAAATATATATTTTTCATGTAAATAGCTGTAATTTAGAATGCATACGTGATTGATGTATCAGGGCTGATATGTTGGGGTTTTTTTCTTGTGTTATTATAATGGTCACAAGTGTTAGAAATAATGGCAGTACTGTCTTACCTAAGAAAGGTCAGAGTTCTTTGTGGATAATTATGAATTAGTTCCAAATTACCCACTCACCACACATGCAAATTTAAACCCCTATTTTTTCTATTTACTACTATATTTAAATCCTTTACTACTACCTGTTACTTTAAACAGTTTACAGTTCCTTAAGAACAGTATTAAAATACAGGAAATTGTTTATTGACAGTAGAAACAATTTTTAACAAATCTAATGCCCACAATTTAGGTTCACATACACTTGTTTGGCAGACTAATCTATTGTACTTTGGCCACCAAAAGACTGATGTACTTGCCTGCTTTTTATGACTGTGATTTTTAGGTGTTTATGTACTACATTTTCTCTTGTTGTGCTTAAACATACAGCTGGCTGATAACAGATCATACAGTTTGTTAAAGGAAGAGATCAATCTAATCCAGAATTTTGTGAATAAATTGTTGCTATTTATATTTTATGGTCACAGCAATTCAATTTTAGCTAACCTTTGTGCATAAGACACATGGGCTAGGCCAAACTTCATTCAGAGCTTTTCTATACCACTATATAAGACTCTCTGGAGTTCCCATACTTGGAAGCAGTCATTCTTTTCCCATCCTGTTTTCTTTGCATGTTGCTGATTTCTGTTCTAGTGGGATTTAAATGGAAAGAAATGTGGAAGTAAGGTTTTTTTTAATCGTACTGTAATTCATAATTTGCACTGCTGACAGATTTTAAAATACATAAAGGAACATTAATTCCCTAGTCTGATAGGTGCAATTACTGCAGTTTCTTGTATTTAAAATAGGAGATGATACATCACTGCAAACAGTGAGCTTCAGATGGAGCACTTAAAATACTAATCCCATTAAAGCTCACTGTTTTCATGGATTGCATCAAACTTTGGATTCGACTCCAGACAGTGCAGCTTTCCTGAGGGGTTTGTGTTCAACTGAGTCAGAAGTGCAGGTATAGCACAGTCTTGAGTCGCACCTTTTTGTCATTCTGATTTTCTACTGCTCTCTAACTCCGGCTAAATGTAATGCTCAGACTTGAGCAAATGTTTGTACAAACTTTAGTGAGTTGGAGCCAGGATGATTTGGGTTGTAAGAATTGTCATGCACATTTTGAATCTAATGACAAATCTATTTTTAAAGCTATCTACTTTTTTCAGTCAAGAACAGCTTTTTTAAAATAGGAAATTCTGTCAATGATTACATACTTGAGAAAATTCTGTGGGAATGGATGCTTCATAATCTGAGTAGACAAGTTGTTTTAGAAAGCTGAATATATTTGTACGTGTTTTGTGTTCCTGCAATTTAAAAATGTTTTCCTTTAATTCTTAAGGAGGAGAAAATGAAAAAGTCTACATTACCAGAGTTATATATCTTCACAGAACTTTAAATTTGTTAATTCTTGATACCAAAATCTTTCCTTGATGTTTGCAGTTGCCCAAAAATGTGGACTGACACTATATTTATCTTCACATTTAGAACATATTCTTGCTGAAAGCTAAGTGATACTAACCACTGCAAATGCATACTATCATGGCCAAGTTTAGACTTGGGAATGCCAATATAATTAGAATTTTCCTAACATTTTCACTTTCTGACATCCAGGGTATTTTCAGAGTGATTTTAAATTTTCAATTGAGCATATGTGAAAGGACATTTCAGAGGAAGAAATATAAAAGGAAAACATTAACCTTAGCAGTATTTAGCAAATTTTAACTCAGGAACAACTTCCATCACAACAACTTGTTTTACATTATATTGTAAAGAGTGGTGTTGCTATGTAAATCTGCTGACTCTTAGTATCTATGATATAATAATTTCTGACAGTACCCCTACGCTGACATCTAATGAACATGCCTTAAACACTGGGATGAAGCAGTTGTTAAATATGACCAGGACTTAGAGACTGATTTTATTCAAGGTGGATTGGGAGGACTAATTTTTACACAAACACACACAAAAAAAGGAGGCAAAAAAGAAATCCGACCTAATGTTGTAGGTAGCTTTTGTCTCTAGTGCAGAGAGCAGCTTCTGGCTTCTGGGAACCAAGGAGTACCTGAAGTTTTTTTCATTGACCATTTGTTACAGTGTATATAGATTGTAAATGTCACCATGGACCTTCTGAATTGTTGGAAACTTTATATAAGCATGGATAAATGGGGCACTGTTTATTTAACCTATTAAAGGGTTGTTTGTTTGCTCTCATCATTTAGGGATGAGGAGATGAAGCCATTTCTTATCCTATAGATGTGAAGCACTTTCAGTTCTGAACTGTCCAAAATGTAGCATAACATTTCTCTGTACTTACTGATGTATGTGTGTTTGTCTCACCATGTCATGACATCTTAAAGATTGAGTAACTGACTGCTTTTGTATAAACCTTCTTAATGCAAATCATTTAGGGAATTTAGATTATCTGTTTACAGTGTCTGTGGAGAACTCTAGTTTAGATGTCACAATAATATCTCGGTATCCACTACTAAAGCATTTATGCTACATTGTAATTAAACCATGAATTTTTTCCCCACCCTATGAAGTGTTACATTTCATCTAATATGTGGGCTATGACATAAAGAAGGGAAATTGCTTTAATTTTTTTTGCCTTTCATATAAATAACCACCTCTCCAATTTAGTAGCTGCTATGCTATCTTGAAAGAGGTTTTTCATGGTCTTTTATAATAGTAAATTGATGTCTGGAAAACAAAACAAAGCAAGGGTTGTTTAGAGGGGTGAGAAGGAGAATCTTAACTGTCTTGCACTGAGAAATGTTCACTTCCTTTGGCAACCTGACCTGCTCAGGTAATGTAAGAAATTGAGGGGATCAAAGACAGAAAATGGTGAAAGGAAAGAAGGCAAGAAACACTAGAAACTGCATCAATTAAGTAAAATATGTCTACATGCATGATTTATCTGAATAGACAGAAATTTGTGACGTGTCATAGAGACTTTTTGTGGTTGGTGCTGCCTGAAATAGGGGAGAGGGATGATTTTTATGGTAGCAGAATTGTCAGTATGGCTTTATGCCAGATGGTGGGATGGGTTAAGGAAAGTGCAGGGAGTCATTTGTTTGAAAAGATGGTTTCAGCCTTTGGACAAGGCATTTGAAGGGATTAGTAACATCTTGGGTGTGTGAAATGTTATATTTATTCCAGCTTAGTTTAGCAGGGAGGACTTTAATTGTAGAGGTTTATAACTATTCTCAGAAGTCTCACTTTCCAACTTTTCTCTGGGTTCATCACTGTTAAGATGGGTATTTTACACAATTTGAAATTGTCCTTTCCTTGTCACCTGAAGTGTTTTGGGGATTTTTCTTTTTGAATGTTTTTTGTTCTGGTGGGTTGACCATGGCTGGCTGCCAGAGCCTCACCCAGCCACTCTCTTACTCCTCTCCCTCAGCAGGACACAGGAGAAGGAATAAGATGAAAAAACTTGTGCACTGAGATAAAAACCACAGATTTCTTATCATTAACAAATAGAAAAACTAAGCCACCTTTCCCTTACCCCACTTCTTAGGCTGAACTTGACTCTTCCATTTTGGTTGCCCAGTCTTCCCCTCTCCCCTGACCAAGCAGTGCAGGGGTGTGGAAATGGGGTTTTGGTCTGTCTATAACAATTCCTTTCCTGTTCCCACTTCATGCTTTTCCCTGCTCCAGTGTTGGTCTTCTCCACAGATGGCAGTCCTTCAAGGATAGATAGGCGCCAAGGTGGGTTCATCCTGGGCTGCAGTTCCTGCCAATGAGCCTGCCCCAGTGTGGGCTCACTCTAGACTGCAGATTTCTTCAGTGCATCTGCTGCAGTGTGGAGCCCTCCATGGGCGGTAGGGGAAAACCTGCTTCACCGTGGTCGTCTCCACAGGCTTCAGGGGAGCCTTCTCCAGCACCTGTGGCACCTTGTTCCCCTCCTTCTCCAACCCAGGTGTTCACAGAACTTTTTGTTGCACTTTCCCCTCACTGCTGCACTCTAAAATGTGTGTTCCTCAAGGCACTACCATTTTGTCTGAGGCTTAGCTGTGTCCTGCTTGTTCAAGGGGGGGTCTCAGTTACATCCTGCTGGAGCTGCTACCCCTACCAGGCTCAGAAATTCTGGTGCAGAACTTGCTGTCACCCACTTTCAGTGGACACCTTCGCTTGCTGTGATAGGTCATGAGAAGGGAAAAGAAGGAGCATGTAACACTTGATGATGGAAGTGAGAGGCCTACAGTAGTCAAGGGCAGTGTGGGTTAATGTGTGTGTGTGTGTGTGTGTGTGTGTGTGTGTCTGTAGGTGCTCCATAAGTCCCACAGTGCTGATGCTGAAGTGTCCCAGAAAAGGGGAGTTTGCCCTTTGGAGAAATGCTGAGATGAAATTTGAGATGAATTTGCTCTGCAAGCCATGCTTCATCATCTGGAAAAGGGATGTAGGCTTGCCATATTTTACTGTGTGTGCTCGGCACTTGAGCTTTCTCTTTAATACACATGAATCAAATATTATCTTGGAAGGGGAGCTGAGCCTGGATTTGGAACTAAATTGAGTGGCTGCCTTAAAACCACTGTCCAGGCCTAAATCTAATTCTTGTGTCTTTAGGAGGAAATGAGAGCTACAGTTCAGCAAGTTCTATGAATAGTTACAACTGTGGTGCCAATTACTTAGTGCAGGTCTTCACAGTCCAAAATTTGCTCAGGTGCTCCCATTAGTTCCTGCAGATTCTCACTGATCTCATTCCCTTTCTCTGCTGAACACACACAGGCTCTCCTTTATGCATGGCAGAGCTCACTTCTGTGATATTCTTTTCCCAAGAACTGTCTTGAGTGGCTGTGAATCTGTCCCATCCCCCATTTGTGTGGGTGTGCCATGTATGCCTGCAGGCGTAGCTGCTGGCTTTCCAATAACATGGCAATGCTAACCAGCCTGGGCAAGGAAGGCCCCATGCACATTTCACTGAATCCAAAACTTAGCACTGTACCAGCTACTAAGAAGAAAATGAGCTCTTTCCCAGCTGAAACCAGGACAAACCTTTTCCTAATGTCTATTCTGCTGTCATATGTAGGCCTGGTGAGATTCCCCAAACAATTTATTTTTTTCTTAGTGTATTGCTCAGGTTTTGCTAGCCACCTCTTGTCAGTCAAGCAGCCTATGATAGCTGTGTGTTTGCAGTAGACAGAGATGAACAATACAGAAATAGCATGTTTTTGCAATATTTTTCCAGCAGGGGACTGTGTTAGCTTCTGCTTAGTCAGAAACTACTCGGTTTCCCTGAATTTGTTAGTATTTGTACTTTTGTATGCTTTTATAACCAAATGGAGTTAGCTTTTTGTGTATTTTGGAGCAGCTTTTCAGGCTCCAGGAAGTAGTGTCTATTAAATACCTTTTGGCCTGTAGTACAAAGGTGTAGACAGTCACAGTTGAAAGTGTTCGTGTGGCAACCTAGCTGTGCCCATGGGATTTGTGTGGGGTTTTTAGCACTTCCCCATGGCACACGTGACTTATATTATAGTGTCTATACATTCAGCATCACAAGGGCTCTTTCAGCATAATGCATTGTGGAGGTAACACAGGATGAGGTTTATTGTCAGGCAAAACTAAGTGAGGAATTTGGCTGTAATCAGTAATTAATTTAATCTCTGGCCTTGCTCTACAACAGGCAGAATTTCACAGGAACTGAGAAAAATCTATTGCTAGAAGACTCATTTTACCACTTCTAACACATGAAATCTCCATTCTGAGACTGAACTGAGAAAACACTGGGATGATGCAATGCATGCTCCATCCACTACACTCAATTTCATCAGTGCTGGGAATTTATGATATAGGACTATTAACAGTGCTGGGAAGGGGAAAGAGCAGTGCATTGAGGGAGCATGGTAACTACCTTGGGCTTGATGACAAGCATTTGAAAACACAGGTTCAAGAAAGTGCCCCTGCCCTGGCGTGGCCACCAGATTTTCAGCAGGATTTCTGCTGCAGCATCCAGACCTGGCTCCATGTTCCGCTGTCTCATCTTTACTTGTCAGGTCCCTGCTGAGCCTTCTTCAGGCTAAGCAGTTCCAGCTGCCTCAGCCCTTCCTCATGATTCACTCTCCAGACCCTTCACCAGCTCTGTTGCCCTTCTCTGGACTCTCTCCAGTACCTCAATGTCCTTCTTGGAACTGAACACAGGATTTGAGGTGTGGCCTCACCAGTGCTGAGTACAGGGGGGACAACCCCTGCCCTGGTCCTGCTGGCCACACTATTGCTGGTCCAGGCCAGGATGCCATTGGCCTTCCTGGCCACCCGGGCACTGCTGGCTCATCTTCAGCTGCTGTTAACCAGACCCTCCTGGTCCTTTTCTGCCAGGCAGCTTTCCAGCCACTCT
>VZTH01013897.1:44812-78293 GCA_013397815.1 Aleadryas rufinucha | reverse complement strand
GATTAGCTGAAGTTAATCCAGCAGTGAAGATTTCTGCTGTGGGCACATAGCCAGTTTGGCACCAAGAGTCTCTGATCCTGTGATCCCGGGGTTTTTCTATTATTTTAATTTAAGAATTCAGATGCTGTTAATTTTCCAAATTATTTTTCTTGTAATAAACATTTTTTTTAAATTAAAACAAGAGTTGTCCTTATTCCTGACAACTCCATTCTCTGGGCCTGGCCATCCAGACAGTTTTTTACCCCTTTTACTCCTTGACCAGTGCACTCATCCATGCCATGAGCAGCCAGTTTCTCCAGGACAATGCTTCAGGAGATAGTTTCAAAGGCTTTACTAAAGTCCAGGTAAACAACACCCACTGCAGGGATGTTGGACTAGGTGGCCTACTGGTGGTACTTTTAAACCTTGACCAGTCTGTGACTCTGTGAAATGATGCAAAGTGTCTCAATGAGGACTTCCACCAGCTCCCCCAGCACCCTTGGGTGAATTCCATTCAGCTTCATAGCTTGTGTGACTAAGTGGTGTAGCAGGTCTCCTTGGATTTTGGGAGCTTCGTTCTGCTCCCCAACTCCCTCTTCCCATTTAGGGTGCTGGTTTTTTGGAATCTCTAGGTGTGGCTTTAAAACAATTCACATGAACTGGATTCTGTTGGGAAGTGAAATAACACTTCAATGCAAGAAATAATGTAACATTTCAATGCATTTCAATGTATTTCCCACTAGTAGGGAAGCACTCGATTAAAAGAAAAAACATATAATTCTCTGGCTATTCTGAACTACTTCCTGCTCATTAAGAGCACCAGATTTTATCAACATCCACCATGAAATACTTAACATGAAGCGTTCTGTGTTCTGCAAGTCTGTAGATAAAGAGCTTAGATGCATCTGTGTAAGTTGAGAGGCACTGGTGTATGGCAGGAGGAAAAGTAATTTCTACCTTAATTAATTTTTATACATGTCTGTAAGGCTGGATTCATGTGCACAGTCTGATGTGGTGTGTGCCAGGAGGATTCTTCTTGGCAGAGACTTTTAAAGGCTGGTTCAGCCACCCTGTAGAAATAGCAGTCATTCTTTGTGCTGCACTCCAAACCAAAAGCACGGCAGCAGTGGGTTTGAATGCACATGAAGTAGGTGGCCTTGTGCAGAGGTGCACTATGGGGAAGGCATGACAAAGGAAACAGGGAGGTGTTGCATGGTGCTGGCCTCTGACATCATAAAACCACAGTGAAAATGCCCTTCTCTCATGATCCCAATAGGAGATGTACTGATGTGCTCCTTCAGCAAGGCAGCATGTCCTGTGTGCTGTGCATGCTGTGAAAACAGGAGTGTGAAAACTTGAGTGGGAAGTGGCAGACAAGTTGTGTCTTGGCATTACTGAAAACCCTGGCTATTGGAAGAGGTTGGAGTGACAACCTTCCTTTCATGGGGAAGCAGGACTGAAAACACTGTGTAACACACAGGCATTGTCCCAGATGAGGTGGAAATTTTGGGGTGTTTTTGCCCACAGAACATGAGCTCCTTATTTGTCGCTGACCGCTTGGCCACCCGGAGGCCAGGCAGGCGACATGCTGGGTGCTGCAGTCACCCCAGCAGCCACAGCTGTCCTGCTCGTGGACCGGCTGTGCGCGTCCTGTCCTCACTCAAAGGGCAGGTCCATCAGCAGCCGCAGATGGATCGGTCTGCTCTGTGCCCCCTGCTAGGGGCTGGCTGCAGTTGAATAGTAAAGGAGCGACGGCGGAGGTAAAGGAGGAGAGAGGGACTCCTTGTTGCAGCAATCCAGTCTTTATTCCCCAGCCCGGGGGCTGGGAGAACAGGGAGACATGAAGGGGAGGCAACAAGGAGCCGGCCTGATGGAATGGCTGCCGACTGACAGTTGCAGGGACAGTTATACAGGGGGCAGGGAAAGGGAGGAACAAGGATACAACCAATAAAGAAATGATAAGGGATGACAAGCAACCAATAACATAAGACAAGGAGAGGAACTTATTTGAACAAACCAATGACAGGGATAACAGAACTGAACTTTCCAGAACTTAATTACATAAGCAATGAAGGTGATACATAAACATAAGGGAAAGAACCAATCCACAACCGAATAACTTAGAACATACTAGAATGTGGGGGAAACCCTTCAACAAGGGAGACACCCAGGGGGATGTGGCCTAACCCTCGGTGCCACCCAGGGTGCCACCCTCCAACCTGCCCTCCTGGGCAGGGGAATCCACCCCCTGGATGTCCTCATTGATACACCACAACACTTATTCTGCTCTTTTCTGCTAGTTTTCTCCTCTATGTTATCCAATATCTATATGGTGACAACGATGATGCAATGTGGAGCACTGTGACCTCACTGAGCATCAGCCCCCATTGTGGGAAAAGAAGGATGGGATGCAGGTTCTGAGCAGCTGGAAAAGTTTCTACCCCTAAACTTTAAGCTACTGATCTTGGCTGCACTGAACGCTTTGGTTTTTCTCAACCACATTAGAATCCCTTGTGCCTTTTTTCTGCTTCATTTCCAACCAAACCCATGGCTTTCCAGAAACTCTTCACAGCACTGCAAACAGTCAGCAGACTTGTACCATGAAGAAACATCTTTTGTTAGTGTGATTCTTCACAGCTTCCCTTCGGCTTCCAGGCTTGGCCTTTCAGCTTGGCCTTTCCCACGACAGTCACACATCATTATTGACCATAAACTCACTGTCTGTGTTCAGGCAAGACCTCAAAACTGCTTACAGGGAAGCTTTTCCAGTAAGATTAGAGAGCAGAGGTGGTGTTTACTCTGTTCATTCATGCATTGTGCAGGCAGTGACTGTGCACATTGTAATATGTTAAACTACTCAGTGAGCTATTACTTGGTTCCTAGGCAAAGACGTGCTGCTGTGAGGCTGTTCTGCCTCTTGCCTTGACTGTGTCTTGCAGCATTTGGAAGTGCTCTGTGGTCAGCCTTAATAAAGTGGAATCTTTTTTTAGTCTTGATTTAAGGAGAATAATTTACAGTGTTTTTGGGGTCTAGTGAGTGTTGGTTTATGGAAAATTAAAGAACTCGTTCCCTTTGTCAAATGTGGTTGAAGTCTGAACCTCCATCAGGAGATTCAGAAATGGTTCAGATTTGGAGGGAGTATGGAAAGGAGAGGAATTGGCTGAGTGATTTTGTGGCTTTTGCAGGTACCTTCGGAAAGTGAAGTAAAAACTGTGTACAGACTTGTAATGAATCAAGTAAGTAATTGGCTGCACTGTCAGTCTTGAAACAACTGAAAATAACACAGTGGAGCTGGGCTCCATCAGACACCCCTGTGAGACACTGGAGCAGGTTGCCCAGAGAAGCTGTGGATACCCCATCCCTGAAAGTGTTCAAGGCCAGGTTGGATGGGGCTCTGAACAACCTGGTCTAGCAGAAAGCGTCCCTGTCCATAGGAAGGGCTTGGAAATAGATGATCCGTAGGACCCCTTCTAACCTAAGCCTCTCCATGATTTTATGGGGCACTGGGATGTGGGTGCCTGTGTTGCAGTGGCTGCTGCCCAGCACAACTGAAGTCTGACAGCCGCTGGAGGTTGTGCCTGTGGACAGCCATTAGATTATGTGGATGTTTGCAGTTTTGCTAAAATCTCCTTTATAAAGCCAGTAACGCTTTGCTTGTTTATTTGTCAAGTTCTGTTTTAAGAACAGCTGCCAAATAATTTCGGAATGTTGTTGCTGGACTTTGGTCCCCCTATTCCGAATGAGGTAATGTCATGGATATTTGATGGAAAAAGAAATATATAAACAGTTGAGGAATATTGATTGAGGGAAATCCACTGACTTAGAGAAATCATCTGCAACTTGAACAAAAGTGACTAGAGCAAAACTAAAGCTATAAACCCCACTCTATGAACTTGTCACAGACTTGCACCCTCTTGTCTCTTTGGTGCATTGTCCCTCCTGCTCATGGCTCAGAGTCTGTTGCTCTAATGAAACTCTTTCTCCCTTTGATTGCTGGCTCTTGAATGCACAGAGTCCATGCATTTTGTGCTGGCTGATGTGGTCCTGGACAAACTCTTTTATCCAGCTCATTGTCTCTGCAAGGGCTGTTCTTCAGACAGCCCATACCACATCTCTTTCTGAACCTGCCTCTTTTTCATTTCTCCATGAAAGCCCCTGGTCTGAACCAAACACTTCCAGCTGGCTGCTTAGATGCTGTCCTGGAGCAGAAACTGTAGGGCATTGTTCTACGGTTGTTCAAAGAAAAATATTTTAAATTAATTTGATTAAATGGATATGAAACCAACATGACTGTCCACATTAAGTGAAGAAGTAAATGAAAAGTTGTGTAAAACAAAAAATAAAAACCCTCCTGGGTGACAGATCTCTTCCTTAGCTCCTGTTTTATGAGGTACTTTTTTCTGGAAGTGATACATGTACAGGTGAAAACTGCAAAAAGGGAATATTTGAGGGACTGAACCCAGCCATGTAGCTGACACTGTTGGGCAGGTATTTGCCTCTCCTCTGCCAAATTTGGGGTATTAAAACATACCTGGAATGCAATGACTGACAGTCCTGTGACTTTCACTTCCTGACAGGCTTTGGAAATGACTCACAGTAACTTATTTCAGAGCATTTGGCTTTGAAATAGTGATAGATGGGACAAGTTATTACTTCATAAGTTGTGGTATAGGAAGCAAACTGCTTTGGGTGAAAATATTTACTTTGGGTTTACATGCGAAAAGCAAATGCTGTACTTGCATTATGTGAGGCCCCAGGGGAATACACAACCTGTCTTCAGGGCTAGAAAAAACCACGCTGGATGAGAGATAATTCTGAAATGTAAACAGTCGATATTACAGCATTTCACCACAAAACAGTACTTATTGCAAATGAGTCATGCCACTACTTTAAACTGTGGTAAAGCAGTAAACAGGATCCAGAAGTGCAATGGTGCAGTTCAGTCCTGTACTCATCAGAAAAACAGCAAAGAGGGAGAGTTTTGGCAAAAGCTGAGTGCTTCTGAAATGTGGCGCAATTGGCAAGATTTTGAAACATAATGGACAGATAAGGTTCACAGAACACTTCAGGAAAGTCTAATTTATCTTTATTCAGTATATGGGATGTTGCATTGTGAGGAGATTGTGTAGTTTGGTGAATAATCCTATATAATACATTTTCAGTGTGGACACATTTGCAGAAAAAGAAAACCAGATCCAGAGGAGCTTGTCATAAATATTGCATTATGTTTGGAACAAGGACAATCTTAACAAAAGCCATGATGTAGGGGTACAGGCTGGGGGAGTTGGGCGTCTGCTAGCCCCTCTTCTCTCATGTGTATTGATCCTGGTGTCGTGCTATTTGTGTCTGAAGCAGACAATGAATGTGTGTTTTATTCTGATGCTTGGGAGCACTGAGCCTGGATGAACTCCCTGGAGCTCCTGGATAATGCTCTTCGCTACCTGGATATCTGCTCTTGGATACCTGCATCCTCTAAAGTGCAACACACCTAGGGCTCTGTGAATGCCTGCAGTGAAGAGGTGACTCAAAGCGTGGCTGTTCACCAACCAGTGTGGGAGGTACTTTGTTTCACTACATAACTTTTGGGAGCAGTGGCACACAGGAGCAGTGGTGGAAAGAGAAGAAGCCCACGAAGAGGCTGTAAATTAAGGACAGTTTACAGACTACAATTAGAACAAGGAAATATCTTGGGAACTCACTATGAGTCCCCAGGGGATGGAGAACAAGCTGCTGTTAGCAAGGTTTTCTGTGCTCGACGTGAGGGCAGTAGGAATTGGAGGAATCACATCAGTCAGGAGCAGCAAAGCAGTATCGTGCTACACTGTACTAGTGCCTTCAAATTAAATGCAGAAGGCACTAAGAAACTCCGAATTCCAGGGAGACCCCTTCCCATACGTCTTCTTCCTGCACATCTGGCAAAATCCCACCTGCTGTGCCACAAGGGACTGTCATTAACGCCCTGGGCTGAGGAAACAACGCGCTCTGCTTTGGTTACTGGGGTTTCCTATATGTATATTTTTACCACTCCTTCAAAGAGGACAGCCAGCCCTGTGCTGAGGGACTTGCCCCGGGTGGGTTTTCTCCGGCGGAGGAGGACGCGCCGGGAGCCGCGGCGCCGCAGAGCCGCATCCCCGGTGGAGGGGCTCCTCCTGCTGGCAGCGCCGGGCCGGGCAGCGCCGCACCCTCGGGGTCGTGCTCCGGAGTGCAGCGGCAATCAGGGAAAAGGAGGGGTTTAAACAGGACCGTGCCTAAACCCCTCCCAAATAATCCTTTCTCTCAGGACCTCTTCCTGTCGCTCTGGCATTCTCTTCATTGCTCTCTGTCTGCCTTCGTGGCTGAACCCCAGCCGGCATCCCAGCCCCAGGCAGCCACTCGCTCACTCTCTCTCGTTGGGATTGGAGAGAGAATCAGAAGGGTAAAAGTGAGAATCTCGTGGGTTGAGGTAAAGACAGTTTAACAGGGAAAGCAAAAGCCGCACACACCAGCAAAGCAGAACAAGGAATTCATCCACCACTTCCCGTGAGCAGGCAGGTGTTCAGCCATCTCCAGGAAAGCCAGGCTGCGCAACCCCTAATGGTGATTTTAGAAGACAAACACCATCTCTCCAAATGTCTCTCCTCTTCCTCCTTCTACCTCCAGCATTATATGCTGAGCATGACACCATATGGTGTGGGATATGCCTCTGGTCACTTGGGGTCAGCTGTCTGGGCTGCGTCCCCTCCCAACTCCTTGTGCAGCCCCAGCCCCTTTGCTGGTGGGGTGGGGTGAGAGGCAGAAAAAGCCCTAACACTGTGCAAGCCCTGCCCAGCAATAACAGTGTACTAACATTGTTTTCATCACAAATCTAAACGTAGCACCGCCATACAAACCACTCCGAAGAACATGAACTAGATTCTGGTCAAAGCAAGTATGGCTTTCAGATACTTCACAGGCTTCTAGAGACCTCATCTGGCTGGATCCAGCCTTCTGCATGTTCACTGTCTGTTTCCAGTGGAAAATTGTTTTGTTGGTCCTCATCACTTGGCAGATCCGTGGTATTGTGTGGTAGTTTCTACCACCATAGCTGTCATTTTCCCAAAAAAGACTACCCTAATTACTTCCTGCAGCTGTCATCAAGGATAGCTGCAGCACAACAAGTGGTATTGAAAACTACTGGGAGGTTTTATTCCTAGCTGGAGCTGGGATTTGGAACCACTATCTAGTGTTAGTAGTGAGGGGCAGAAAACCTGAACCCATATTGAAAAAGAAAAATGTCCTTTCATCCTTTTTTTTTTTTTTTGACTTGGCTTTCTTGCTTAATCAATATTTGACTCTGGGAAGACAAGCATTAAACCCATACCAAATATGCTCCACAGCTAGGCTGGGTTCCCAGGTGCTTGCTTAAAAAAAAAAAAAAATAGGTGGGCCTTTGCTCACATTTGCCATAGTTACTACATTTCAGAGCTCATAGGCCTATATTGGAATTAGAAATTTGACTGTAGCAGAGAGGAACAAGCCTGAACTTGACTACATCATCATCTCCACCTGAGCACTGATGGTAGGATCAGCTAAAGCAGTACAGGCTTTGTTATGGGCTAGGTATACTACTAAAAACGTTCAGGCTGGAAGGGACCTTGGAAGATCTTTAGTCCAGCCTCCTGCTCAGAGCAGGGACAACTCTGAGATCAGACCTGATTGCTCAAAANGCAGCCCCAGCCCCTTTGCTGGTGGGGTGGGGTGAGAGGCAGAAAAAGCCCTAACACTGTGCAAGCCCTGCCCAGCAATAACAGTGTACTAACATTGTTTTCATCACAAATCTAAACGTAGCACCGCCATACAAACCACTCCGAAGAACATGAACTAGATTCTGGTCAAAGCAAGTATGGCTTTCAGATACTTCACAGGCTTCTAGAGACCTCATCTGGCTGGATCCAGCCTTCTGCATGTTCACTGTCTGTTTCCAGTGGAAAATTGTTTTGTTGGTCCTCATCACTTGGCAGATCCGTGGTATTGTGTGGTAGTTTCTACCACCATAGCTGTCATTTTCCCAAAAAAGACTACCCTAATTACTTCCTGCAGCTGTCATCAAGGATAGCTGCAGCACAACAAGTGGTATTGAAAACTACTGGGAGGTTTTATTCCTAGCTGGAGCTGGGATTTGGAACCACTATCTAGTGTTAGTAGTGAGGGGCAGAAAACCTGAACCCATATTGAAAAAGAAAAATGTCCTTTCATCCTTTTTTATTTTTTTGACTTGGCTTTCTTGCTTAATCAATATTTGACTCTGGGAAGACAAGCATTAAACCCATACCAAATATGCTCCACAGCTAGGCTGGGTTCCCAGGTGCTTGCTTAAAAAAAAAAAAAAATAGGTGGGCCTTTGCTCACATTTGCCATAGTTACTACATTTCAGAGCTCATAGGCCTATATTGGAATTAGAAATTTGACTGTAGCAGAGAGGAACAAGCCTGAACTTGACTACATCATCATCTCCACCTGAGCACTGATGGTAGGATCAGCTAAAGCAGTACAGGCTTTGTTATGGGCTAGGTATACTACTAAAAACGTTCAGGCTGGAAGGGACCTTGGAAGATCTTTAGTCCAGCCTCCTGCTCAGAGCAGGGACAACTCTGAGATCAGACCTGATTGCTCAAAATTTTGTCCAGTTAGGTCTCAAAAACCCTCAAGGATGAAAAACTGAGCAGAGAACCCAGTGGGCTTGAACTGCTCATGCTGCTGAAGGAACTTTACTCAAAACATCTGAATTACAGATAGGCTGGGCTCATCTCTAAGGCTGCAGTGTAGCTGGCATTGCTCCTAGCTCAAATAATAATGTGGTACTCTCTTCAGTGCTTCATGTTGAGCATCAGGGTATGTACCCCTATACCACAGCCATGTTGTGTACTGCAGCATAAAATACCCTGAGATGGTGCACTAGAATGCCTCTACTTCCATAATATATATATATATACTATTTTTAAAATGGGAGAGAGCTAATTGGGAATGTGCTTTCCCCTTCTTCTTGGTGGTTAAGGGGAGGCAGGTTTGCAGGTCATGCCTATGGCTCTGGACCAGACACTTCCAAAGGTGCAGCTCCAAAGGGCTTCTGTTGAAACAAAATCTTTTTAAAATTTTGATCTATCAGTGTTTGTGTTCCATTAATATTAGCTCTGCATCTGGGAGGTGTCCCCTGATGTGGGTTCAGTGTGTTCTTTCCTGTTGCAGGCACTGTCCTGTGTGAGTCCCTCAATGTGCCAGCATACAGTTCACCCCTCCTTTAGTTTTTTCCTAGCTGTAGTCATTTTCCAATTCCATTTCCACTTTATTTTATAAAAAGATTTCTCGATTAAAATGTTGAACTACTTGTAAATATATTGAAATTGGTCAGTCGCAGAACTGTACTTTTCTTTAATCTTCTCCTGCAGTACATGCTCATTATCTTCCTCCTTTCCTGTCAGAATGGGAGTAAAAATTCTATTCTATTAAACAGACTTGAAATACTGAAACCTCTGATGTGGATAATTTAAACTTATAATACAGTAAAATATGGAATAATTATATATTACAAATCAAATCTCAACATTTCTATTGTATTCAGTCTGTCTTGTGTTCTGCTGGACTATTCAGACTGGCATCAGCAAGAGTCTCCCACTGAAGTGTATTATGACTTGAAGACTGTGTTGTTATGAATAGTCCATTCTACCCTTATTTTGTTTGCTTCAAACTTTAATTTATTCTACTTATGCATTACAGATTTCGTTTTCAGTGATTATGAAGATAATGCAGCCCCTTGCAGTGAAGTTAATGAAAAGCTAATGTTAAATTCACTGCCTTTTTTCCTCTCTTCTATTTTTTTTTCTATTTCATACTTTTTGAACTTCATGCTTATGAAATACAACACAAAAAATTTCCAGGAGAGGTGTATGTAACCACAGACTGCTCCTTCTGCAGGTGAGATAGTTATCTGAAAACTAACATTGTTCAGATGTCAGACTTTGCTTCTAGTTTTGGGACTAATGTCTTTCATGGGCCAGCCTTGTGGTGCTCATGTCTTAAGCAGAAAGAGATGGACCTGTGCCCATGAAGCTCACCACAGTCTTTCTGTTCTCATTTTGAGTTATTGATGCCCTTGTGCCCCTGCATCCTCTTGTGGTGACTGGCATTGCATTATTCGTACTAAATGAACCAAGAGAACTTCATCAACCATGTGGCTAATGTGGGAGGAGAATTTGCAGGAATAATACCCAGATTCCAATTAAAAAGTATTTAAAGGTTCATTACAAAAATGTTCAGGACAGGCTATGTATGTTAATTGTTGAGAAATCAGCCTGTTTGGAGACTGTGAAGGACTGATTAGTGTTTCAGTTCTTTCCGAAATGTAAGCTGGTTTTCCTAAATTGACTTGTACTTGCATTTCAGAGGGCTGGTTTCAGCTTCCTCTCATAGAGCCACAGGACAAGAAAGAGATATGTTAGAGAAGAAAACAAAATCTTTATGAGTAAAGGGGCAGAAATAAGTCTACTCAGAAAAATTATTGAAGAGGTTTGCAAAAATGTAGAGCAGGCATGCTTTCTCCATGAGGGAAAGAGAAATCTGCAAAAGAGCACCTTCAGAGAGAAGTGGGATAGACGATTTTCCTTTACCTTTTCCTATATGGGTTATGCACATGTAAGCTTGATCTGTATTTATGCAATTCCGTGATTCTTTAAATACTGTGTTGTTAAAAATCTCATTGTTGAAAATGTCTGGTTTTCATATAAAAAGTCTACCTGGACTGAACAGGAAAAGGTTAACTAGATCAGTGCAAGTATTGGACAGAGGACTTCCAGGGATACTAAGCAAGTGCACAGATGATAAAAAACTGAGAGGAACTGCTGACTGCCTCGAAGGCAGCGAGGCCCTGCAGAGAAACCTTGACAAATTAGAAGTCTGGACAATCACCAACTGCGTGTCGTTCAACAAGGCAAAAAGCCGGATTCTGCACCTGGGATGAGGCAACCCTGGATGTATGGACAGACTGGGGAATTAGAGGCTGGAGAGCAGTGCCACAGAAAGGGACCTGGGGGTCCTGGTCTATGGCAAGGTGAATGTGAGTCAGCAGTGCCCTGGCAGCCAGGAGGGCCAGCCCTGTCCTGGGGGGCATCAGGCACAGCATCGCCAGCCGGGCAAGGGAGGGGATTGTCCCGCTCTGCTCTGCACTGGGGCGGCCTCACCTCCAGTGCTGGGGGCAGCTTTGGGTGCCACAATATAAAAAAAGACATTGAACTATTGGAGAGTATCCAAAGGAGGGCAACTAAGATGGTGAAGGGCCTTCAGGGGAAGCCGTGTTAGGAGCAGCTGAGGTCACTTGGTCTATTCAGCCTGGAGGAGAGGAGACTTGAGGGGAGACCTCATCACAGTTACAATTTCCCCGTGAGGCAAAGAGGAGGGGCAGGCACTGATCTCTTCTCTGTGGTGACCAGTGACAAGATCCAAGGGAATGGCCTGAAATTGTGTCAGGAGTGGTTTAGGGTGGATATTAGAAAAAAGTTCTTCACCCAGAGGGTGGTTGGGCACTGGAACAGGCTCCCCAGGGCAGTGGTCACAGCACCAAGCCTGACAGAGTTCAAGGAGCATTTGGACAATGCTCTCAGGCACATGGTGTGACTCTCGGGAATGGTGCTGTGCAGGGCTGGGAGTTGGACTTAATGATCCTGATCTGTCCCTTCCAACTCAGCATATTCTGTGAGAAGCTTAGACAAATAATAATGAAGAATAAAAATATAAAAGGTGTAAAGCCATAGATAGGAAAGGAATTTTTTTACAATTATATTAAAATGAAGACAGTATCTGTGTGAAAGTGGGTAATGTGATACAATGAAACTCAAAAAGGGGAAAATTACTGACCTACAACTCTTCAGCCTGGAGAGTCTTGCAAGTGAGGAACTCATCTTTGCTCAACAGATTTTAATTTCCGAGTGAAGAGAAAGGTTTCTGACATACGATCTAGGGCATTCAAGGAACACCAAAATGAGCTGCACAGTCATGTTTTCATCTTCAGGAAGATATTCCTGCCCACAGCAGAGGGATTGGAACTAAATGATCTTTATGTTCCCTTCTAACTGAGGCCGTTCTATGATTACAGTATTACGAGCTTACCAGACCCCATGCGCCCCTCATTTTATTTTTTTCTTCTCCTAATTCTTTTCTCTTTGTAAAACAACTGTGAAATACACACATAAGTGTATGCATGTCCTTCAGCACTCTTTTCTGAGATCTGGGTTATTTCACGTGTTACAACATTTACTTCTCTGCATTTCCCCATTTATTTTAATTTACTGTCAAAGTAGCAGGCTCATGCTGAGTGCAGGGAAGATAGTGTGTGGTATTGTTTCTTCTGGCATAGGGCACCTTTAACTCAGACTCAGTATGAGGCTTTGCTGAAAGAACTGTTGTGCAGAGAAAAGGGTATTGTTTTTCATACAAATTGCTTTGCCAAAAAGTGCTGCTTCATTGAGGCTGCTCAGATTTTCACATCCTGATTGAATTGGATGAATAGTTTCGGCCAAAAAAGGGGAAAATACATGACATTTTGCAATGCTTGGTTCAAATGACCCATATAAAAACATCACAGTGCTTCAGGGTGGGTCTGTAGAGAAGTGCAGGTCTGTGCAGGGAGGATGCAGTGCTACTTTTCTCCCTTACTGAGTGATAACCCCAGTAGGGATTTGCTGGCTGGTGGGGACATGGGGTTCAAGCCTTCCTTGTCCTGATGCCAGTGAGTCTGTAAAGCAGGGATTGAAATCCCTTGACCCTTTGCCTTGGCTGGGTAAATAGAACACTGAAATGCTTCCTATTTTATGTAAGTTTATTTATGTGCCAGTTCACAGGTATTCAGGGACTTGATTTCTTCATGGTAAAGGAAATGTGTCTTAAGGTGCCTTTGTGACCTTGCCTGTGTTTCATCAGTCAAACTCTGGCCTTTTAAAAACTGGGTTTTTTGCAATGTCATGGTAGTTAAGATAACAATATTAACAGTACTTCTAGTGATACATTTGGGGGCTCTTTTATTAGGCATAAACTTGTTGTTATTTTTTTCCTCAGTGAGCAAGGCTAAAAAGTATGTTTTTGTGGAGGGTTCCAAAGGTAGAATTACCTTTCAGATTTCAGGAAAAAAGATGAAAAATCTTGTAAGATCCTAAATCATGATTTTTCTGCAATTTTTTTCTGTGTCTATCTCAAAGGAATCAGTCACTTAATTTTCTAATTAAGATAATTCCCTTGTTGTAAGTCAAAGGTGGAGACCAGACTCTTCATTTAAGGAAAATTAAAAGGAAGTCTCAGTTAAGGGTCTAAACTACCCATATCTGTTACAATAGTACCCTACAAGTGTCTCAAACTTGTGAACAAGCATCACAAGTTGGAAGAGAAAAACTGTTCTAGTGATACTTATATTAATCATGCCACTAAGCGTGTGCTGTCCATGCCACCCTTGTATGTAATCTGCAGGCTGCTGCCATCATTACTTAAAGGAGGAGGAAGAAATAATGTTGAGGAGTTGTAGATGACAAAGTGTGATTGTTTTTCAGCCTACGTGAAATTGCTCGCCGGCTTGATAATACTTGTCCTGGGCATCTTCATCGTATTTATGTACACAGCAGGTGAGTGCTTTTACTCCATAAAGAAAATGTAATTGTATTGACTTTGCCAAAACTGAATTAGTGCCATATATAACTTGATTTCAAGCTTATAGGGGCTTTCACAGATATTGAATTTTTTTTTCTTTTTTTTTCTTTTTTTTTTTTTAATCCCCAGAAATGTCTGTGCTGCTGGCCCAGGGAATACAGGATGAAGATAGGGTATGTGAATAAGCTGTGTGGTGAGGCACAACCAGGCTGTTTTCAGTATCCTGTCCTATAAGCTTGGGTGGTGATTTGATGCGACTCACTCCCTTCAGCCATGGAAAAAGGATGATGGACTGGTTATGACTTTATCCCACTGTAGGGAGAGTTTGAGAAAAATGATTTGTACCCTTTTGGACAGGCCTGAGCTGCTTAAGCAGCTGGATCCTGCCCTGACCGTGCAGTTCAGCTGCAGTTAAGACATCTAAATGTGGGCACTTTTTTGTGTGCTAGGTGTCTAAACTCTCCTGACAGCAAGTCACTATAGTCTGTGGAGCCTAGAGAACCATTCATCTGATGTTTGCTTTAGGATGTGAGCTGAACCTTGCTTTGGGATCCCATTACACTGCTGATTAGTGGAACTCGTTCCAGTTACCTAAATATAAGAATGTCTTGACAAATCTGGTGTGCCACGGTAGTAAGACATCTTCAGCCTCATGCAGATGTCTTACAGGATCTATGGGAAATCTCTGCCGTGCTGGAGGTCACTCAGATAACCCAGCTCACCTCAATGATAGTAGGTACCCACATTTAAGCAGCTGAAGCCAGCCCTCTCTCTCTGTTGCCCATCATGGGAGCTTAGGCACCCAGCTCATGTCAGCACATGGATTCACGTCATTGAATCTCAAAGGGAACCCCCCCACAACTTCTCTTTCTTAGTGCCTCCTTCTTGCTCCCTGGTGATGTAGCAATGCAGTGGCTTGCCTTGCTGCTATTTGTGTAGGCTAAACTTGTTTATGTTTACGTAAGTGATGAGTTAGATTTCAGAGTTAGGCGGACAAGGGCAGTAGGGCCTTGCAGGACCATAGGTGGGCACAGTGTTACCAGCTCTCATTACCAGCCTTGTATGGTAAAAGATCTATCTCCTGGCCTACCATTTCCTCTCATGTGGATGTGGAGACAATTTCTCTGTCTAGATCTTGCCTTTGCTTGTAGCTGGTGCAGGGTTGGCTTCAAATAGTCTTCAGACCATGTTCTTGCCTGAGGACAGCTGCCATTGCGTGGGGCGGTGGTGAGTTGCCGCAGCCTTCCAGAAGGGTCCCCAGGTAGGGGAAGCCGCTTCGGCGTGGAGGGGCTAGCTGAGGGCGCAGCCACACACACACAGCCCGATGGTGCGGGGCACACGAACACACTCACGCTATGAGGGATCAGGCGATGGCAGGCGATAAAGGAGGCAGGAAGGGTCTTCTATGTAGAGTTCAGCAACAGGGTTTATTGGAGGGTCCGGGTGAGGAGGGATCCAGGAATGGAAGGCACTGGTGCTGAAGGGTCCAGGGACAGAAGACAGAATGGAGGGTAGGGTACAAGGTTTATATAGGGGGAATAAGGGGTGGGCAGAGCATCAGGACCAATGGGCTGAGGGCCAGGGGGCGGAGTTGGAGTGAGGGGGCCAATGGAAAGGAAGGGAAGGAGGGGCTAAGGGACAGGAGCCAATGGGGGTACAATCAAAAATAAATTTCTAGATGGGGTACTTAGATGGGATAAAGGGGTGGAGAACAGGGGACCAATCTCAAACTGGGGAGAACCATACATTATAATATTTATGGCAAGGCTTCCTGGGAACTCACCCTAACTTAGGAGGATGTTTCTGGCTTGGGGCCATCCCACCAGCGAGCCTTCTTTGCTGTTGGCTTTGCTGGCCCATTCCTAGCATCCTTATGGGATGCAACAAACAGCCATCCTAATCCACTTTGGTCTCCTTATACACAAAAGTGTAGAAACAAAGGTTAGTGAGGAGGCTCTTGCTCCTCTAAGAAATGCTGCCCTTTTTTTTTGCAGAAGGCCAAAAGACAGTGGTGGAAGAATAAAAAAGTATATTAAGAATTCCACTGGTGATTAAATACTGCTTCTCCATATAGCACAAATGTATACATCAGTATTTTAAACCTTCTTTTGACTGTCACACTGACTGCCATTAGCATAGCTCCTAAAATATTCCTGACATCAATAAAACCTACTGAAAAGATTCTGGTTTTCCTTATTAACTCATAAAAGTAATTTGTCCATAAGGTACTGGTCACCACTTCAAAGTGATCCTATTTCAGTGTGTTCTCTGGGATTTGTGAGGGACTTGTGTTAGTGATTTTGGTCCTGTGGTAAGACAACTTCTTTATGGACCTTTAGTACTCATAAATGCAGATGGGTTTTTTTATTATTATTTATGAAAATATGAAGCCAGATGGACACTTATTTCAGCAAACGTTTTTGAGAATTCCTAGATGGGGAAAGAGGTTGTGAACTTGGTTATAATATCATCTATTGGTCTTAGAAATACTTGGGATTGTGAGGTGTGGGGCTGTGGAGAGGCTGAATGTTGTGATGTTTGCTTGTGGCTCAGCAGCGGCTGAAGTCATTCTTCCTGTTACACAGCTTAAACTAATGGCAACAATACTGGGCTTCTCCACACTGTAATTTTTGCTGCAGTGTATGGTGATTAAGGTCTCCACCTTCCACAGGCAATATCTACCACCGTTTTCCCCCTATGCCTTAGGCTCCCACTCATTGGTAACAGCCTCCCTCTGCTTCACGGGTAGTAACAATTTCTTTTACAGTGACTGGAAGAATTGAGGGTCACTATGGGCTGGGTGCAAGGTAAGGTGTTGCAAATGTTGTAAGTTCCAGCATTTCTAGAGAGGGTTTCTTGGCCCTCCAGTAGGAGTCTAAAGAAGTTACTTCACCTGAATTGATTGATTGAATTAAACTTTGTCATTCCTGACAGAGGTTTTAGTTTTTAAAGTCATCTTGCTTTTCAGTTTCTGCCCAAAGATGCCTATAAAGAGTTGTTTGCCATCGTGTATGAGGAGCTCCTATGGAAAATTAAAAACGTGGCATTTTGGTTAAAATACTTTCTCCAGGAATTTAGAAAAACCACCTGGTACTTGTTTTGTGGCTCATCATAAATCCATAATCAATATTCATTTAATAGAGGCAGACTTTAGCAATCATTCCAATGATACACTTTAATCAAATGTATTTTGATTTTGAAATAATCAAATTATGCAGAGAAATTTAGAGTATCGGATCAAAGTCAAATTAATATGGGACCTTTGGCAGCATGATATACCTTCATTATAAACCAATCATTAATGCCTGGTTAAATGATATATAGAGACTTAGAACATTTATCCAAATAAATTGTTGTTTTTAAAGTCAATTAAATGATAGCTGGAAAATAAAACAATGTGATTGCTGTTAAAACACTAGCTTGTATTCACGAGATAATGGCCATGTCATTCACACTGCCTGCCTGCCTGCCTGCCTGGTGAATTTCAGGTTTTTTCTGTTTTATATATTTAGAAAACTCACATGCCTTTAAGACCTGATGATATATCGACATAGAAACTCTTGCTGGCATGTCCGAAGATACAAATATTTATTATCACCAGAAATCAGAGAGGGTTTTCAATTTCTTATGTTCCTAAATTAGATGTTGCCCGGTATTTGCACAGAATGCTTATCTGTAGAGTCATATCACAGCTAGATGACGTAATTTGTTACCTAGATGAATAAGCCTAAGCAGACTTCTTCAAGACTGAAAGCATGGAATCAGCAGTAATTAGGAAAGAAGGAGCATGTATTTAATTTCCTTAATATAGAGAGAATACATAAAAGGAGGGGCTTTACTAGTTACACATTTGAAATAAAGATTAGGAGTTACCTGGTTGTCCTTGTTTCCCTAAAGGCAGGGACCAGCTCAGACCTAGCCATTTTGAAACTCTGGTTCTATAGCTGGTACCTGCAATAGAGATTCGTCTGTTATGACAAATTGGGACCTATTTAAGGATCAAGAACTTCCAAGAGGAAGAAGTCTTCTCTCCAAGAAGAGAGAGGATTCACCTGACCAAGGAGGGAAAACGCATCATAATCGACAAGTTGGCTAACCTGGTATGAAGAGCTTTATGAAGGAATATCAGGAGCAGGAGGCAATGACCACATTCAAGTGAGGAAGTGGTAGACTGGGTTGGCAAGCAAAAGGTGCAGGGTGATATTGTCAAGACAGACCCTGCAAATAGCAAAACAGGACTGAAAGGACCTCCAAGTGTGCACGCATAAATGAAATGCCTACAGGACAGCATGGTGGACAAAGCTCTTACCTTTTCTGGGCTGTCAGTGCACTTGGGTGCCTCTCTGAAGTGCCTGCACAGTCCTGCATGCAGCACGGGAACAAACTGAAGGGTTTAGAGGTCTGTGTGCACTTTCACAGAGGCGTGGTGGGTTAGCTCATGTTCCTGGAGTGCTGCAATGGATGGATACAGGCTCTGTAGAGGGACAGGCTAGGAAGACAAGGAGACTTAGCATTTGTGAGAGAGGACAGAGGGACTGCATGGAGCTCTGCCTAGGAAAGGATGATGAGACAGCTTAGTGCTTATAGGATCAGGGTTAGTGGGTGGTGTTGCAGTGGGTGTCTGCTGTACACTGCCTGATCAGGAAGAAGTAGATGAAGCAGCTTTTTCTAAAAACTGAAAGAAGTGGACTTCAGGATCCTTAGAAGAGGGAATAAGTCAAAAAGCCACGCAATAAGCCCAGACTTATGAAGGGCAGAATTTGGCTACTTCAGAGATATGCTTGGACTAGTCCTATGGGAGATGGCCCTGCAGATAAAAGGGGTTCAGGAGACTTGGTTGATACTGGAGGATTGCTTCCTTCTAGTTCAAGAATGGCCTCTTCCACTGGCATACTTTTGCATACTTTTTAATAGTGCATACTTTTTAATAGTAAGATCCTCCCTTAGAAATCTGGGGACCCAGAGAACAGTAGGAAAGTTGGAGCAAGAAAGAATTACCTTTGGTAGGAAAAAAAAAAAACAGGTTAGAGAATACTTAAGCAAACTAGACCTACATAAATCCAAGGGGCCTGATAGGATGCACCCAAGAGTGCTGGGGAAGCTGCCGATGTCATTGAGAGACCACTCTCTATTATTTTTGAATGATAATGGTGACTGGGAGAGGTGCCTCAGGACTGGAGGAAAGCAAATGTCCCTCCTATCTTCAAGAAGGGCAAGGAGGAGGGCCCAGGAAACTATAAGCTTGTCAGCCTCACCTTGACCTCTGTGAAGGTAATGGAAAGATCCTGGAAGCCATTTCCAGGTGCATGTAGGACCAGAAAATAGTTTGTAGTAGTTAGCATGGATTCACCAACCTGATAAATGGTGTAATGACTGGCTTGGTAACTGATGGAAAGCGGCAAATATTGTCTACCTAGACCTCAGTAAGGCTTTTCTGAAGCCTTAGCCATTTCTGTCTTCACTGAAATGTCGATGAGGTGTGGGCTGGACGTGCAGACAGTAAAGCAGATTGACAACCAAGTGACTGTCTGGGCTCAGAGTGTGGCAGTCAGTGGCATGAAGTCTACTTGATAGTAGCCACTACAGTAGCCAGTAGTGTATCCCAGGAATCAGTCCTGGGTCTGACCCTGTTTAACATCATAATAATGGGACAGAGTGCACCCCCAGAAAATTTGCAGATGACATCCAACTGAGAAGACTGTATAATAGGCCAGAGGGACCTTGACAGGCTGGAGAAATGGGTTGACAAAAACCTCATGAAGTTCAACAAAGAGAAGTGCAAAGTCCTGCTCCTGGGGAGGAAGAGTCCTGGTAGCAGTGCCGGGGCTGCCCAGCTGGAGAGCAGCTCTGCACCAAAGGACCTGGGACCTTGAGCTGGGAAAGTGCCCTTGGCTCAAGGAGGCTCAATGGCATCTTGGCCTGCAGTAGGGTGAATGTATCCCCAACAGGTGGGCAGAGATGATCTCCCTTGTACTCAGCACTGGTGAAGCCTCACCTGAAGTGCTGTGTCCAGTCCAGCCTCCGAATGCTGTTGTTTCTCTGTGCTTTGCTCCTTTGTGGGTGCATAGGGAAGCTTTATAACCTAACTGATTGTATTTCTGTATATCTGACTAATTTTAGTCAAATAAAAGTGCTCTGTGCACATGCCTGTCTGCCTTGCTTATAGAGAAAGCGGGAGGTGGCCAACAGAAATTTGGACATGGTACTTGTAGGTGTTCTGGACCAAGTTAGAAGAACCTGCCTCTAGGCTGATAGTGGAGAAATATTCAGACTGAAGAGTATCCCAAGAAATGCCTACAACATCAAAGGAAAGAGCTGAATTCACTTCCTAAGGTGAGACCTGGCCCTACCTCCTTGCTTTGGGACATCCCAGCTGAGAGCTAGCCAACTTCTATCCATTAAGGTGAACTGCTATGCTGTGCCATGCTGCGTTTATTATTCTGTGCTGTATTGTTAACTATTAGAAGAGGATTGCTCTTCTGCTTTTATAATTTGGTTTAAAATGCCTTAAAACAAAAGAAAAAGTCACTTGATACTTGGCACTGCTGTGCTGAGGTTTGTTAGACATGTTCCAAACCTTTGAAGGTTACAAAGGGAGGGATTGTTCTGGGCATTACATGATTGCAGGCTGTAGCATCTTGCCATGGCGAGGTCTTCTCTGAGTAAGGGCAGGCTTGTCACGTTAGTTTTCCAGAGAACTTTAGCATGGAAGGGATGTTCATGGTCTGTGCCCAGTGTCAAGAAGCAGTGAAGAGAATTAGAAAGATGGTTGAAGTTTTAAAACTCTAATTTAATACTCTGAATGTCAAGTTATATGTTCTTTAATGGGCGATTTGAAGTTCCTGTCCTTAAATATACCAGTATTACCAGGACAGGTAGGCTGAAAATGTTTGTGGTGTTAGTTTGTAAGTCTAGTTGCAGAAAAGTTTAAAACCATAGCACTTCTTTTAACTGCTTATTTTCCAGGTAAGCTCCAGAAAAGGCAAGAGAAGAGAGTGAAGGAGGCAGAGGTCCCTATTTACCATCCCCAGTTGCTTGCTGAGCTTTTCTACTGAACGACTCAGTACGGTACAGATGATGAAGTAGTTTCTAAGAAAAAAATGATCTATTGTGTACTAATATTGTTTTCAAGGAAAATCCCTTCTGAATCATCACAAATGTCCTGTAATAGTTATTAAAGGACCTATTTTGCATCCATAAATAGTTTATTTTATACTTCAAACCAAGTATCTTTCCGGCTAGAATTAAAGTGTTGCTTTGTCAGACCATTTGTTGTTGCAGTAGCTGGTTGATTACAGATGTACATCTTTTTTTTCTGGTCTTTTTAGAGGGCAAATCACTATGGTAACCACATTACAGAAAATTGCTTGTTCTCCTTAAAATACCCTTCAGAAAAAGGTCATTTGTTATTAACATTTTCTGACTAAATCCAAAATGTTAACAACATCAAGAATATTGTCACTGTTTCTATACTTACATGGGTTTTTTTCTTTACCATGCACCTATCAGTTAACTATCAAAACAGGACAAAATATTGAGACTCCAAAACAATTGCAAAGCTGCAGACTTTTAGGTATGTTTTGAAATATCAAGATTCACTCACGTTGCTGTGTTTCGGCTGCTGGTGTGCACGGCTTTGTTCAATTGTTTTCAGTTCTCTTGATTCTGAGAAAAATCCAGGCTGAAGTTACTCTTTCAACCTCTGCGTGCTACGGTTGAAAGGAAGGGCAGGCAGGCATATGACTATTATGGGCAGCCGTCTGTTGTTGAATTATGAAATAGCTGTTCTGGATAGTCATTTAAAAGCCTGGAAATGGCTGGTTAAAGGTTTCTACTCTCAGGGAAAAATGCTTCCAAGGGGTGTTAGATGGGAAAAATCAGGTCTGATTGTAATAATAGGGTCCTAGCCTGTGAAGTGAGAACACACAAAGTTGTTCTCTTTCTGGCATATGCCACTTGTGTTCTGCCTGATTGGACATGTTGTTTCTTTGCCATTTTACATTATCTACATTGCCTGCAAACGATCTTCACATTTGTATAGTTTTTTTGGTTTGCAGATAGCTATTTGCAGCTTTTATCCAAGCTCAGTAAACAACAACAACAAAAAAAATCCCCTTTCTTGGAGTTCCATCATTTTGGAATTGACAAACAAGTTAAAAAGGCTGCCAAAAGAAAGCAGGAGTTGGAGGAAGTTAATTCACATTGATGTGTGCATGCCACTGATAGCAAGTTATGCCTATGACATTCTGACATTGCCTCTCAAAAAAGAGAAAGAGTGGAGTGGAGTGAAAGACTAAGAGGATGTTCATTTAATTGGAAAGCCTACTGAGATCTGAGACAGCTGAGGCAAAGGATGCACCCTTTTTCTGCACAATGGCATTGGCTGAAGGTTGTATATAAGGTGGCCTTATTAAAGTGACAAGGCAATTTAATTCTTTTGTGCACAATGATTCTACTTCATTGATTTACAATGGGAAGGATATAATTTTGCTAGTGTTGGCAAAAAGCTCAAATGTCAGGCTTTTCAAATTGCCATACTTGCCTTGTTCAGGATGAATAATGAATAAGTCACCTTTTGTCTACAGTTAAATATTCTTGAATAAATACAAAGAACATAAAAGACATAAATGATTGCCTGATTTATATTTAAAATAAAGATCAACATTGTGATAAATGGTTGAAAATGCTTCGTGTGAAGTAATATGACTATGCTGATAATTACATTATCAATTAAGGGGCAGCCCAGGTGTGGAGTGTTATAGAATGGATGCCAGAGAGAAACCCCCAGTGTGGAACATGCCAAACTTGTCTATCTGGAAAATGTGGGTGAGAGAGTGAAGAGACCCTTAGCTATGCAGAGGATCACATGTTTAAAATTGGACCATTTCATGTACTGAAACATCCATTCTCTCAGGGATCTGTGGCTGTTGCTTCTTGCTTTGTCACTGGCAGGATGCACTGGTTTCATTTCTGGAAACAGATATTGCTTCATTTATTCCTGATGGTTTGAGTGGTCAGAGAAGGCTACTCATTTCTCAGGACCTGTCTTTAGTCAGAGAGGAACAGATCTTAAAAACCTGCCGAGGCAAATGTTTATAGCTGTCAAAGTTGTCAACACCTCAGTAAAAGCGCTGAAAAAACTTTGAAGAAAAAAAGATGCAAAAATAGGCTGAATATTCTTCATCATGTGATTCCTAGACCATGAGCAGCAAGGCTTTCCTCCATCTGCACAAACATACAGGCTCCAGTTTATCTAAAGTAATTGTGTTAACACTGTGCCTACCCCTGATCTGTTCTTTTCTTTTAGAAAGCTTTCTTTGTCTTTATTTAATTTCTCAATGTCTTAAGATGATGAGAAAGATGATGCTGACCACGAGAGTGTGGTGAGATTCCTCAGCCTCGTGCAGGGGCAGCATGTGCTCTTCTCTTACTCTCTTCTGTGGCAACTTTGATCGTACTTTGTCCATCGCTCTCCTAATCTCATATTGTCATTCTTCCACACTTTTCCTTGTTCAGTGGGTACAAATATTGTCCTTTTTATTCCTTGTCCCAAATCAATGATGTTTAGAACTATCCTTGCTTTCCATGTATATATGCTCCCATTTCTTTTTTCCTGTTGCATTTCTAACTTTCATGGCATATGTTGCAATGCAAAGTGGGAAGGAACTATTTCACCCTCTTTCCTGCCCATTTGTTCTAAAAGCCCAACAAAAACCAGTAGCTCAAAAAAAGGTGCTCCTGTCTTACCCACTAGCAGTGTGCTGCTTGTTTATCTCCCCATGGGATGATGGCAATGGCCAGTACTAGCCCAGGAGCAGAGTTCTTTGACTCCATCGTGGAGTTTCAAGCCAGATGTTGAAAGGCACTGTTTCTTCCCTAGCTGTTAAGAGATCCTGTGGATGTCCTTCAGCCTCTCTATCACAGGTTTCTCACTACTTGACTGTTTTCTGAAGGAGTTTGTGTTTTGGCAGTTGGCCTGTGAAAGCTTCAGGTGTTCCCTGTTTTTCTAGTGTTTCCTGCTTTTTCTAAAATATTGTTGGCTGGTGATTCCTGTAGTACCTGTTTCTGACATGGCTTTTAATTCCTAGGGCTGAGTAGTTTTAAAGTTATGTTAGAAGACTCTTTTGCAGAGGATCACTGTTAGAAAAGAAAATCTAATTTCTTATGATGTAATCTGAAAAAAATATATTGATAGGGATTTATCATTCTGAAGCTGCTAGGTGAACATTTGTTGTTTCTTTAGTTTCACTCATCTACCATTGAATAGAATGAAGGTATGCAATAAAGAAAGAAGCACATGAGAAGAACATGAACATTACATGCTACTTTTAGAGATTCTGAATGATTTTAAGCTACATATGGCTTAAAAACCTTTATTGGGCAAAAATGCATCCAGTGTGTGCTTCCATTTACCCATGCTGTATGGAATATCATAGCCTTGGCTGTGCCTTTTTGTTCAAAGTTACTGCTACAAATTTAAATGGCAGAGAAGCTGCTGTACTTCTGGGTCTGTGGAAACAAACTTCTTTATGATTTCTTTAGGTCCTGTGATAACAGTACAGTTACAGGGGCTTTACTTGCAAAAGGAGGCTGTTGTATGAGTAAGTGTGATGAGCTACAAGGGGCAATGAAGGTAGATTGGAAAATAGAGTGTGCAATGACATTCCTCTTGGACCCTGGGCAGAGTCAATCAGTGCTTTATCTACAGCAGTTACTACATCATTCTCTCAACAAGGCTTCATGGGCCAGCTTCTGCTCAAACCTTGCTTCCTGTGGTTGTGTTCCGGGTCCATCCAAGATCTCATATTCTTCCTGAATGAAGAGATCACAATAAATCTTTTTCACTAATAGTTTTGGGTAACTCCAGCTTTACAATGTGACCATGAGAGAGGGGAGTGAGGTGTGTTTTCTGTATAATAAAAGCATCAGTTTCTATTACTAGAAAACTTGTAATAGACTGAAATAACGTGTCTGTGTTTATCCCCTATGGGATTGGTCTTCACTCTTTCTTTTTTGGCCACTTGCTATCATGAAAAGCAAATGTAAAATATTATCCTGGACTTAACTGATAGCATGATCAGAATAATACATGTAGTTTGAGCACTAGTCCTCTGCAGAGGGAGAATGGGCAGATGAGACGTACACCTGCTATTCCAGTGAGGACCAAATGGGCACCAAATTTTCATTTTCACCCAAAAGGAGACTTACAGAGCAAAATGATTTCAATATCCATTCAAAATCAATATCCATTAAGCAAGAGAAATCAGTATACAATGACTATTTCACAGAATCATCGACTAGCTTATGTTGGAATGGACCTCAAAAGTTCATGAGGTCCAACCTTTTGGTCTAGTGCAAAGGCTGATAGGAAAAATAGCGTAATTAGAATTCTTTCTTAACTCCATATACTTGACATGTATGCAGAAAATGTTGAAAGAATAGACTATTTCAAAGACTCACATACCTAGCAATGCATTTCAGGACTTTGCTTGGTTTGTTTTTACAAGAATATCAACAAAAGGATTTTTTTTAGTACTGGGGACTATTAGTGCTAAGAGCCCAAATCTGAGCAATGGAGTTTTGCCAATTGCATCAGTTTCTGCCATCCTCACCTCTCCCAGCTCCATTAATTCACCATAAGAAATGTCCTGTAAGGTGCTTTTAAAAAAAAAAAAAATCCAAACATTTGATAAGGTGGTTTATATTTCAAAAACAAAGACTGAGGAAACTGGAAATATAAAGATGAATACTGGTTTTTACTCACTTCTGTAATTCTAGGATCTCTTTTTGTTTTGACATTAAACCAAGTCTCCTGAGTTGAAACTGACATTATACTTGCAAGATGCCATTTTTAGGAAGGATTTATAAAGCAGTGTTCAGGTAAATGGCTCTCCAAACCTCTTTTGTGTGAGCATTGTGTGAGAAACCACTGGAGTATCCAGCAGAATGTAGAGTAAATTTTCTCCATCCTTCTTTAAGAAAAATTCTGTGAACCATGCAAACTCCTGGACTTACATGAACTGCATTTTTCAGGTTATTCAATTACTCTGACCTGTCAGCATAGTTTAGGTATAATTTGTGGTCTGGGAAGAGATCAGTGATTGCTGTTCAGATTCTGTCTTGTGTGTACAAGATTTCTTTACAACTGGAAAACTCAGGTTAAAAATAAAAATTATTCAGTTCAAAATAAGAATTCAGTGGTTTTTTTTCCTAGGTGGAAGTGGGTTGTTTCCTTTGTGCTTTAAGGATATGCTGAAGTAAAGCAGTGCGTGATGAACGCTACATGGAGATGTTTCTCAGCAATTGAGCTACGTCTCTTCCTTGGTGCCTGATGAAATACCACACACTTGTAGCCCAAATCTTTTATTTCCTTATCCTCAACTTTCACTAGAGTGTTTTTAAAGTCAGTACAATGCTTTGTCTCTTCTATTTATCCCTGTGGCTGACTTGTGATAAATATTTATTTGGTTTTTTTTATTTTAAAGCAGGAGAGGCAATGTGCATGTAAGTGAGGATAGCAGGCCCCCAGGAAGGAGCTCCTGCAATGGCACTGCAGAATGCAGCTTTGGCTGTTGTGAAACAGCACTGTGAGGAGACAGGCTAGCAAAGAGCGGCTGGGAGGGCACTTACTTGCTTACAATCTTGTCCCCTCATTGTCTTGTATGCTTCACTTCTGGGCCTCACAGGGGCATGGGCAGGAGGACAGGTAGAAGCTGAAGAGGAGAGATGGGTCTTTGCAGGGGCTTGAATTTGAGCGCTTGGGTTGCTGCTGAAATTGTGGGAAAGGAGGAATTGATGGGAAAGGTGATTGCAAAAGGCTTCAGCTCATTTTCTGATAGAAAGAGAATGGCTGTGACTGTCAGGCCCTTTTTGTGTGAACACCAGGTGACATGAAAGTGTAGTCTGGGTGAGGGACAGTTTATCTCCCTTCAGGCTTTGTGAATCATCAGGACCAGCAATGAGCGATCCTGCTTTGAGGCTGCTGGAGGAGCACAGCTCAAGTTCTGGATTCAGCCTGTTAAGTGAGAAAGAACTTTGCATGTGGAGAAGAGTGCTTTTAAGGCTCTGTTTAAGGGTTGCCTTTGGCTGATGTGGTACAAATACTAATGCACATGTTGGCTCCCTGCAAGACCGACATTTGTTCTAATTTGATTTGCTTTTAGGAAGCCCGTGCAAGATTTAATCAACGAAGACCTATCTTGCCAGTAAGTAAAGACCAGTGAGAGCAGATATGCAATAAGCAGAAAGAAAAATAATGAGCAGTTCCTCCTTTTTTACCCAACAATCATCTGTAAATTCTGTCCCAAGCACAGTTTTCCATGTTTTCTAAGCCTGGCTGCTAGAGTAGACTGTCAATAGAGTAGCCTAAAAGATGATCACTTAGCAATGAATTCTCTTCCCTCCTTTTCAGTACTTGCTTTGCCTTCTGCCTTTTTTTGGATTTAAATGTTTGTGATTTTCACCTCTTTATCCATCATAGCATACCATTGACTGAATAATACACTTTTATTAAGCTGCCCTCTTTCTGTGAAATAAATGCCAGTAATAATCAGTCAATCATTCAATTCATATGAATGTGGAATTTAGATGTGGCTGTTTGAATTGGGTTTATAATATACCATTTCTTGGTACAGCATGTTCTTTGAGAGTATTCTTTTAAATGACTGTTTCCAACTGCACTGGAAAGCACCTATGAAAGAAATTGTTTGCGATGCTATACTTAGTTTAAATCTCCTTTTTTCTTCAGCATTTCTGTCTGTATTTCATTTCTATGCAAATTATATCTTTGTGAGTTAGTAAAATTTTACAAACCAGTTAAAATGCAGCTATGGAATGAATTATCAGAGAAAATTTGGAAAATGTGCTCATGAAAGGAAAATTGAGGAAAACATTTAAATCTAATTGTGTATTATTCAAAGAGAATTCCAGAGCAACTCTTGGGCAAATATTACATAAATGTATACCTACATTAAATGATTAATTTACCACAGGTAATATACTTGAAGGCTCAGGGACTATTTTCCCATTAGCCTGTGCACGTAGCATTTCTCAGCTGAAATACAGCCTAGGTACACAAATGCACTTCACTTGCTCATGGGGAATTGCAGAGATGGAATTGTGAACGTAATGCTGCCAGCAGCTACAGAGCAGTGGCACTGCTCCCAACTATCCCAGTGCTTCGTCTCCATTAGAGCAACAGTGACTGAGTTCAACCTTGAAGGAAGTCAACCCCTGATGACCAAGAATAATTTCATCTCCTCCCAAATATAAAGTATCCAGCCCCACTAAATTCATTAACAGCTGGCAGATCAACTGTGAATACTCTGAATAACTACCAGACTCTCAGCAATCGATCTCCAAAATGGGAGACTTGATAGCTGTGTATTTGTCAGCCAAGAATAATTCCCGTGATTTGTGCCTCCATGAGATACACGCTTCCCGTCATGAGACAGACTGGCTTTGTGAGTGGTTTCATTCCTCACTTCACCATTTGCCTAGGAAGGCTGTGGGCTGAAGTGCAGAGGCAAAGGTACTAAAGGGCCTTCAGTACTTTCAGAGCTACCAGGGGAGAAAGCAACTGAAGTCCAATCCAAAGGTCGTGTTGGTGTCTTCAGAATCCAGGAGATACCATAGCAAAGCTCAACATGAACATTTTTTTTAATATGTATTTTAAAAATAGCTAATTCTACTCATGCCTCCCTATTCACAAGTCCTGACCTGCATGTGTGGAGGGCCTGACTAGAGCAGGAGGATGATGGGTACAGTCATCTTCCACTCCCTGGATCTCCTGGGCTCTTCAGCTTGTGGTCAACAAGTTGAGGTCACCAAGATGTGCCTTTAAGGAACTGACAGGAACTGTGGTCTTTTGAGACATCCTGACCCATTTGCATAAGTCATTAATATTTGTTCCCTTTTAGCTCATTTTGTTTGTGTCTCAACATTCCAGTCCTGTCCATTATCTGTCATCTCCTCTGTTTAAGTCTAGGTGCTTCCTCTGCCTGGGTGTTCTGTGAAGGTGTGTGTCTGGATGTTGGGAACTTGCATATCTGGGTACTATTGACACTTGCCACTCTTACAGCCCTGCTTCTGGTTTTCCTTTCTTTTCCTTCCTTTCCTTCCACACCCAGACATGCCCATTCACTCTCCATTCCTACCAATCTTAATACTTTTATTACAAATCTTGGTTTTCACAGATGAGTTTAATCAGTTTGAGTTTCTGCACCCAGCAGAATGTCTCCTCATTCCTTACAGACTGTTAGCAATCTCCTATTTCTTCTGTGGAGCAAATGTACACCAAAATCCTGAGTTTTCTGGAGTACCCATGTAGCTAAGGGCCAGATTAAGAAGAGCACATAGGGACAAACTGAAGTGCAGGAAGCTTTAAGGCACTGAAGGATAATATTGCATCGCCAGTTCCCTCCTCCTAGTAGCCCATTCAGCCTGGAGGCTTATATGGTGCTCCCGGCTTGAGTTCCAAGTTTCTTTGAAGGTTCCTGGTTTGAGCAGATGGGTGATTAGTCTAATATGATCAGTCTAATATGGCCGAAGGTCTATCAGTACCTGTGCCTGCCCCTGAAGAACTTGGTCTTCAAGGAACTGTGCAACACATGCTTGGACTCACAACTGCCCCCTGTGAAAACCCACAGGAATTCTGCCTTGAGGGGCTGGTTTGGAGCTGTTTAGGTCACTGCCTAGGGGCTCCCAGCTTAGCCCATGGCTCTGAAGGGAACTGTGGTGCTGAACAAGGCATTCTGACTGACACTTCAGGGGCCAGGTACCCTACACTGGGCATTCTGATGAAACAGAAATGACATGTACAAAGCTTCCACTAAAACCATGTGCCACTGCTCTGAAGTCCATCTATTTATGAATTGTTGTTGACTGTAGGAACACTTCCACTGAACAGAGATGACATGAAGCTTACACATTCCTCTTATTTAAATAGTCACAGTAGTCCCCATCAGCAGTAGCTCTAGCATGGTATTGTCTGTATTTTTAAATTCATGACAAAGGAAACTTAATCTGTAATTTGAGTTTCCATCAGGATAACTTACACTGTAAGCTAGCAGGGAGGTTTCAATATCTGTAAGTATCTGAGGGAGGGTGTCAGAGGATGGACCAGGCTCTGCTCAGGAGTGCCAAGCAATAGAACAAGAGGCAATGGGCAGAAACTGATGGACAGGAAGTTCCACACGAACATGGGGAAGAACTTCTTTACTCGGAATAGATTGTCCGGAGAGGTTGTGGAATCTCCCTCACTGGAGATATTCAAGAACCATCTGGACACCATCCTGTGCAATGTGCTCTTGGATGACCCTGCTTGAGCAGGGAGGTTGGACCAGAAGACCAACTGTGGTCCCTTCCAACCTGACCCATTCTGTGATTCTGTTTCATTAATGCAGAATGGAGGGTTATGTGTGTGTGGTGTGTGTTAGGTTTTTTCCTACAGTATTTTCTGCTATTATAGGTATGAAAAAAGGTCATATATTTTAAAAAGCTCATAATTCTGTACTGAATGCATGTTTTTACATCCAGTATATTAATTATGTGGTGAATACAATGCATAGCAGCTCGTAGGTATTAGACTTCATGTTAATTTCCAATGCTCTCAAAAAACCAAGGGGATTCATTGGTTGGATGCAATTCAACAAAATCATAAAAATTAATGAGTGTTCAAATAGTAGCCATATTCAGACAATATTTTTCAGGACAGTAAAAGATAGGATTCATCCTCCTTAATTTTAGTAAGTTTAAATTAGATGTCCAAGTCCAACTTCAAGACTTCTCCAAGTCTTCTAGGTTTTCTGTAGGAAGTGTTTAGAGACAGTCATCTCCAACTGAATGGGAATGGAAGGCTATAAATTTGCAGATGATCTAGGAAGATGACAAGGCAATTATTACTCATTATTTTTCACAAGAGAAGGACTATGGAACACATAGCTAAGTCAACATCCTGTCTTGAAAATGAACATGGTGTGTAATTAAACCATCTAATATGTCACAGAAGGCAGCAAAATAGTAAAAAAAATTAAAAAGATGTCGAGAAATTCAAGAATAGGTCCATTGTGGGATTACTGCATGTACTTATTTGACTGTGACACTTGCCTTGGGAAACCCCTGTGCTTCTCAATGAGATGGGGAGGATATAGTGGGGACAAGTATTTCCAGCTGCTGGCTAGCATCAGAAACAGGATATCATTCTGAATTGATTTTTGCCCTAATCAGTTTTGGGGTTTTATGCTCCTTTGTCTCCTTAGATCTAAAGAGTATCACTGAAATAACACTGCACTAGTACTGAGTACTCTCAGCACTGCCAAAATTTTTGTAAGCATTATGTTGCAAGAAAAATTTATAGTAATATTTCTAAAGAGAGTCCTGAGTTTGTTTTTCCGAGGGATCTCATGACAGCAAGAGCAAAAGCTGACTTCCTCAAACAGAGTGACCCTGGACTTATGAAGTGAGTGTATATGGTGAGTTTTGATGTCAAGTTTCCACCAAAGCCTCTCGATCACTCATTCCTCCACTGGACAGGGAGGAGAAAGCAAAATCAAAAGTTTCATGGGTCAAGGTAAGGACAGGGAGAGATCACTTACCAGTCACTGTCATGGGCAAAACAGACAAGACTTGGATAAAAAATTAATTTAATTTATTACCAATCAAATCAGAGTAGGATAATGAAAAGTAAACCTAAATCTTAAAAAAAAAAAAAAAAATCTTACTCCATCCATCCCTCCTTCTTGGACTTAAATTTACTCCTGATTCTCTATCTCATGCTCCCCCAGTGGCGCAGGTAGGTGGGAAATGGGGGCTGCAGTCAGTTCATTGCAGGGTGTCCTGCCCTGCTGCCCCTCCATGGGCTGCAGGGGAACCTCTGCTCTGCCTGGAGCACGTCCACCCCCTCCTTCACCAACCTGGGTGTCTGTAGGGCTGTTGCTCTCACATATTCTCACTCCTTGCTCTGCCTGCAGCTGCTATTGTGCAGTAACACTTTTCCCTCCTTAAATCTGTTACTCCCAAGGTGCTACCACCATCACTGATGGACTCAGCCTTAGTCAGTGGCAGGTCTGTCTTGGAGCCAGTTGGCATTTCCTACATTGGACACGGGGGAAGCTTCTAGCACCTTCTCAGAGACACGACGCCTGTAGCCCTCTGCTACCAAACCCTGGCCACACAAACCCAATACAGAGAAATATGTAATTCTGCATTGGGCATCTGATTGTAACTTCAGTTTGCCTGGCTGAGTGATGACAATGTTTCCACTCAAAGTGTTGATTCTTGAACAAGATATGGAGGTGAGTGGGGAAAAGCTTTACAGAGTTTACAAGAAGAGCCTTCAAGAGGGATATCTTCTGTGCACAGTCCTTGGTTTCTCACCTTGGAATAGGAAGTGTTGAAAGGGAGCACACTCACCCACATCTTGTTCTGGACATTCCAAGGTATGAAGTTCTTTTTCTTTCTTGCTTCTAAATATTTGCACAGGCTCTAGGTACCATAGGTCATGCTTTGTATGCATAGTGGGACAGGACCAAGACATTTTTTCTGGAAATATGATTATGCAGAACTTTGACACCGGAATGTGTGAACATCTCAGAATAGAAATGGAAATTTTTGCTCCAGGCCCCCAGCAGAGTGCTATTCATCCAAAAAGCTGCTCTCTTCCCCAAATATAGATAAGGAGATTGATAACTTGATTTAATAATTTTAGAAAAATATTTAAACTTTCTTTTTCTTAGGAGCATCATGGTCAGTTTAGAGTTCTTGGAATTTGGACATGTAGGATTTCTTAAATTGCTCCACAGAAGAGGATTAATGAGCTGGCCACGGTTGCAAAGGGAATCTTTTACTGTGTCATTTTCATGGAGGTAGCTTTGCAAAAGTGAAAATTCCAGTTACCTCTTTGCAAAGTTGGGTCTTGCCAGTACCACACCACATTTTTTACCACACTGCTTGAGGCCTACATCTGGCCAGCTGCCAGTGGGCTGGGAGGACAAGTGACTTATTAAAGTGTGCTGGGGATGTGTGTAGTACAGAAAAAAGAGTGAGCAGCACTGCTAGTTCAGATGCATTTGTCCTCAGAATAAGAACAAAATCAGGACACGTTCTTGCTGCAGAGGCTTGAATAGAGTCTTTCTCTTTACAGTGGCTGAAAGACAAATTCAGCCTAAAAGTAAGAGTATGATGAAGGAAACTCTAACAGTATAGAAAATTAACCATTGTTATAATTTATCAAGGGCAGCAATGCCCTTCATTGAACAAATTTTAGCTCAAGATCTATTCAGGCATACATTCCAGTGCAATAAAGGCTTTTGAGCTTGAAATAACACATAGAAAGACAATCTTATAGTGCCATAATGCACAAGGTTGGACTAGAGGATTTCTTTTTGTCCTTCATGTCTGTGAGTTTCATGCAGTTCCTGTCTGCAAGAAGGAGAAGCCTTGTTAGTACGTGCTAAAGGTGTAGTGTTTTTAAAATGAGCACATTTCCAAACAGGATCACTGTGATGGGAAATGGGGAGACTGGTTGCAGGGTGGTAAAACAGCAGCTGGTGGTTTCTGTGCTAGGATATTAAGACACATTAAAAATACACCTTTCTCCATTATTAAAGATAGAACTACACAATTTGCATAAAGAGGAAGCTAATGCAATGTGGCAATGACCAAATGATGAGTGAAAGAGAGAAGCAAAAGAGAAGAGAGGTCAACAGATCAGAAAGGGATTTAGGATAGTGAAAAGCAGTAGGAAGGAAGAAGAAGTGATTGTGTTTGCCAAAGATGCTGCTGTGATACCTGTGTGTGCAGAGTCCCATTCAATGAGAAGAACTGGATCACCATTCTTTGAAATGCCTTTCTTTCTTTT
>VZTH01013897.1:0-44796 GCA_013397815.1 Aleadryas rufinucha | reverse complement strand
TTTTTTTTTTTTTTTTTTTTTTTTTTTTGCTTCAGAGCATCACTTAAGATCCACAGGTCTGGTACATCACACATACCTACTTGAATGCCTTTCTCCATGAGAAAAATTGTATCTTTCATCAAGGTAATGTATTTTTTTTAAACTGTCAGAATCATTCCAATGAAATGCATGAAGAAATCAATAGCAGAATTGTATTAAAGAAAAGCCACAGCTTTGCTCACAGTTAAAGGTTTCAAGTTCAATAATGTTGGACTTTAAAGAGAAGGAAAGAAATTTCCTTCATTTTTACTATAATGCACTTAATGCACCATACAGAGAAGAATAGAAGTGCTGTCCAATAGACCTTTTGTGTTTTCCTCAACCTTTGCTATCAGCCTCCTTCTCCATTTCTTTTTAATTCTTGTTCATTTTCAGAAAAGACCCCTCCACTGCAAACAAATTTAATTCCTTCCAGTGGCACTGCACCAGATATCACTGAATCCTGTCACAAACCATATCTGTGATCTTTAGAGAACTATCTTTTATTTTGAAATACTGGTAGAAAATATATTCCTGGTTCTGTTCTTTCTGAGGTAAGAAAGAAAAAAGAAAGATAAAAGAGTAGGCTACTGCCACAATGAGTACATTTTGTTTCAAACAAACCTGTTCTCAGTATGTTTATACGCAGTGAAGAGAAGAACCAGATAAGCAAGATGTAATTTCCTTCTGTCACAAATAAGACTATTTATTGAGGATTATTTTCTTTGGCAGTCCTTTTCTGTCAGAAATGCAGGACTGCTCCAAAACAGCTGCTTCTGTTTGGAACTATTCTCAACTACCTAGCTGCGATTCCTGGCTATACCTTCGGGATTGTTGTCCTCAGTGTTTGTCTCTTTGGCATCTCTAAGTTGTCTTCTTCCATTTAAATGTACTTCAGGCAGTCATTCATCACAACCTCTCTTTGAACTGAGCTTGCTTTTTTCCCTTGCTGTCTTTGAATATTCCTCCCACCGACAACTACTCTTTCTTTACATTCTTTTTACATTACTTTGCATGGGTTTTTCTGCCACCTATCTCTTACAAGAGAGTTTTGCTTTCTGATTTTAAATAGCATTTCTAATAAATACTATTTACTTTTCTAAAGTAAATACTTTTCTGGTGAGGGAGAAAGGACTTCTGCCACGGAGCAGGCAGTTACCTCTATCCTTACAAATACTTAAAATAGGGTTTAAGTTTGCATGGGCTGACCATCTCTGTGTTAATAAATTTCATAATGGCTCAACACTTCTTTGTCCCACTTTAATCGAAAAACTGGTTACCTTCCACCAGGAATAAACTCTGATCTGGTTTCCACCTGAAAATCAGAGTCTCTGGGAATACTTATGAAACCATGAATGTGATTAAAGACCTGATGTCCAGGGAGACCACAGTCAGTAGCACTGACTGACAATATAGCCTCGTCTTCACTTGCTCCCACATCCATGGTATTGTTTTGGGCTGTTCACTACCCCCACCAGAGAGCAGATTCTGTTTGATATTATGGGCTCTGAGTCCATCAGCAGTTTTCCCACCTCCTGCAATAATGCAAACAGCAATGACAAGGTACCTCTTGGCTCTTTTTTTTCCAAGGATCCCGTCAAAATGCCCCTCCTTTTGGGAGATGGGGAAAAAAAAGGTGCTGGTGAACCCTTATTTGCCTCCTCACATGCACAGTAGTAATGCTGTTAGTAAGTTTGTACCAACTTCTCTCCTTCATGGACTTAGACTGGATAGAGGCATGATCTCTGCTTGAGATTCCCAAACTAATGAAAAAGGGAGCAGCTGTACTGGCTGAAAGGCTGCTGGAAGGTTTGCCTATGGCAGAATTAAGAAAATTGAGAGGATGTTTACTTTTAATTTAGTAGTAAGTGTAAGGCATCTTCTAGAGAGCAGACAAAAATAAAAATGTGTGAATAATAAAAATTCAATAAATTAATTAATCTGACTTACATTTATCTGATCCTAGTTGAATTGGAGATAATATCAAAAGAGTAGCTTAAATTGTAGTTTGAAGTTCTGCAGTGCCTATCCCTCCCCCTTTACCTGTAGAAAGCCTCTACAGGTAAAGTGGGGAGGGATAGGCACTGCATGGTGGGGAGGGATAGGCACTTGGATGCTGTGACACACAGGAGATCACCACAGTGGTCTCCTGTGTGTCACTTAGCATCCAAGTACTGAAGGGCAGGGTGAACTGGGGTCTGGGAGAGCAGATGGATGACTGACAGTGCTTTGACCCACACTTGTAAGGCAACGATGAAACAGTGAACCTGTCTCTAGAATGTCAGGGATTGCTTAGTACTAGCTGGTTCAACCAGTTTAAAATGGACTGTGTCACCTCCTTTTGCAAAGCAACAGTTTCTCAGTATTGGCCAAGTACTGAATTTGCTACTCAGGTTGTGACAGGTCAGACCTTTTAGCTTTTATATTTCAAGGTAAGGGCAGCTTTTACATCATAGCTTTGCACCCAGAGACACATTCCCTGTCTCTGCTGTGCCAGCACACTTCATTGTCATGTAGTCACTTCAGTCAGTGAAGGTGAAGGGAACAGGAGGGTCAAGATCTGCAGGGAGAGTCAAAGCACAGCCTTTACTTGCAGGGGAGGATGCAATGGGACAAAGTTTAAGGCTGCTGCTGAAGCTAGCTCTGATGAGGAGCACACTGGTCTGGTGCAAGGTGTCCCTGATCATGGCAGGGGGGTTGGAACTAGATGATCTTTAAGGTCCTTTCCCGCACAATCAGTTCTGTGATTCTAGGAAACACTGAAAGAGTCTCTGGCAAAGGCTCATTGAAAGATTAAAGAAGAGGAGGAAGACACCTGGAGCAGGGTAGTGTCTGCTAGAAACCTGTGTTGGTATTGCTCTGCTGTGTGCCCAAGGGCATCCTGATCATATTTTGTCCAAGGATGAAGGCATGGGAGGGATAATTCTGTGTTATTATTCTTGTGGAGAGATGAATGATGAAGGGCTGGTACAGGCAAGTCCATTTTCTTTAAATAAACTCTTGTACTTAACTGGTAGCTTGGCAGCTTCCCTTGTTTTCCTGTGCAATGCTCTAATGAAATAGTGTGGACAAATCCTGTGACTATTTCCCTAGTTACTGTTGTCCTGGCAGAGTGCTTAATGCACATTCATGACCGCAGCATTCAAAGCTGTGGCTCCACAACATTGGCCTCTTGTGTGTGCTGAGGGATTGAAAACCATCGTGGCTTTCCACCCCCAGTCTCTTACACTCGGGAGCTGCCCACTGGTGTAGCACTGTGCCAGGCATTCCACATTCCTGCAGTGGGGGTTTACCAAGGAGACCAGTGCAAACCAGCAGCTGTTTGCTGCTGGTTTGCATGGTGCCTTGTGTGAAGGGCTTTTTACACCTGCCCTGAGCACTACCTGTCCCAAAGGAAGACAGAAAGTGTTAATGAGTGGGAAAAGGGACAGGGTGCAGCCATTGATTATCAGAAGGGTCCAAACTCACTGTCAGCTCAGCCTTTCAGGGAGCAGCAATATATTAAAATACTGTCTATTTGTGAGACTTCCTTAGTCTGTCAGATCCTCTATGTTTAAAAAATGTGGGATATGAGACAATAGATATTTTCAGAAAACATCTGCTGTAAACAAAAATGTGCACGTTTGCGTGACTGCATATAATGGATACACAAGATTTATGAGAGCACTGCAAAACCAGCTAGATTCTGTGTGCAGATATATACAGAGACCACTTTTACAGTCTGCATGTGTGCACACATTTAAATACACAACAGTGTGAGATTTCTTTTGGTGCCCAGTACTCTTCTGATCTTCTGTAGTTTTTTCACTCAGAAATGGTTCCAAGAATAACTGAATTTGTGGTTAAAAATTGTGTCCCTGGGCAGTGGTTATTGTACCAGGTGCTCTTACTGCCTTGATGTGCCAACAAGCCTTGCGAGTAGGAACTGGAATTGCTCTATGTGGACAAATATGTTTTACTAGTTACAGTATACTTCCCTAAAAAAATACTATTTTTCAGAATGTAAGTTCTTGTAGCCATTCTGTCTCTACTCAGACATACCTACACAAGTATACAACATTCTCAATGTTTTATGGGTATTAAATTACTATGGAATTAGAACTTCTTGAATTTGAAAACTGTTTGAGTAATGTTCATGGTCGTGGTCTATGCCATTCTCTTCGGGTTTTGGTTGTTTTTTTTCCTTGGTTTGGATGCAAAATTTTCCAGTTTCCACATCAGTTTGCCAGGGTTTGGTTGTGTCTCAACAGAATGCATAGCCATTGCCACCAACTCTTTAGAAAAGTTTCAAACACAGTAAAATATAAAATGAAATAATGAAAACACTTGAAGATGTGAGTTACACGAGACTGTGTAGCAAGCTGTATGTTGGAATTTTGAAACACTTCTTTGTACTCAGCTCCTGTGAGCTGACAGTGGTCTGTGTGTACACTGAATTTCGTAGGGAGCTACCCGACTGTCAGAAACAGCTGTGAAAAAACCAAACTGCAGCATTTCACTAAAAATCAGTTCTTTTCATATACATGCTCTTTCTTTCTGGCACTGAAGGAGGGGTTTTCAGGTTTCTTTTGCTTTTATGAACTCTCCAGATATTTTTCAGTGAGAATACTCCGTGCTAAAATGTACAAGAACAGGTTCTTTTTTCATCTTAATTACAGTTCACAAAGGACTTCTGCAGTCAGACCATCCCAGTACAGAAACTCTGACTCACTGAAGTGAGCATCAAGAACCAAAGCCCTTTTGGACCCAGAGATGAACCTCAGGAATAGCATCTGCCTTTAACAAAAGCCTAACCCTTTCAGCTTTCAGTGTGAGCTGTGCCCATTCTGAAAGAGAACCAGAAAAGAAGTTCAGATTATTCTGAAATTCCAGGTTTGGGCTCCACCAAAACCCAAAGGTAACCTTTCTTTTCCCCCCTAAAATCTATATGAGATTAAGAAGAATGCCTGAAATGTGAATCTTTGCTCAGGACAGGTCATGTTAAAAAATGCATAATGAAGTAAAAGTTATAAACACTTATGCTGTTTATAAGTTATAAACACTTATAAACAGCATAAGCCAAGACTTGGTTTACTTGTAAAACTAATACAGGTTTCAAAGTTTATGTGTTAGACAAAGAGCCCCAAAGGAGACTTATGGTAGCAACTACAGTTTATTTTCCACTTCAGCTTTTCAAAAGTTGATGTCAAACCATCAAAAGATGAAAATTAATTAATTGCAATTTTACTGTAGCAATGAAAAGAGAGAGAAATTGTCTCAGAATTAGCAGCCTTAAATTTGCTGCATTTGAGTCACTCTGATCTGCTGTATGTGAATTTTTTTGGAGACTTCTTAATTTAGTGACTGAGCCAATTCAAATTGTAGTAGTACAGAGACTGCTTTCATAATGCAGCATCCAGGTGTCTTTGGCAAAGTCCATGCACTAGCAGTTCAATTCTACTCTTCTGTCATACATGTTCTACAAAACATTTTAAAAATAAATAATTTAAAAATCTTTCTGTCCGATACAACAAAACCAATTTGTGCCCTTTATGGTCTGACAGCTTAATTTTTATTTCTTGAAGGAAAAAATCATTCAATTCCTAAACCCAATTTGGAGTTGTACAATTTGTTAAAAAGCCTCAGAAATTAGCAAGCAGCTTTTAGAAATGTTTAACTTAAAAACATTCAGGAAGGTTTGGGTTTTTTTACATTTGTTTAAAAAAATTATATTCCCTCAAAATGAGACCTTTGTGCCAAGTTTTATTCTGGAGCACAGCTTTACAGCTGAGCTAAAACCCCCTATAATAGGAGAAAAGTGACAGACCCTTAACTATAGTAGCATGAACAGCACTGCTATAATTCCTGGGTGAACTTTGTCCCTGGATGTGTGTTTTTGGAGTGTGCCGGGGTGACATTCAGCCTCTACATTCATTTTTATGATAATTCAGAGTAAATTGTGGTGCAATAAACTCTTCAAGCCTGTCTTTCTTGTGAAAGCCATGAATCAATCAGCTGCAGGCTTTTTTGGGTCTTTTCAATGTATAGTGATCATTTAGATTTGACATGCATTGTGAGACCTTGGCTTAGCTCCTCTCTATGGTCTGTCATTAATTCCAGCCTTTACTGTTCTGAAGTACAGTGAAGGATGACTGAGAAATCATTGCCCCTCTTCAGCTCTGTTATTGCACAAAATAGCAGCGCAATAATTTTTTGTCAATGTTTTACTCTAAAAGCTTTCTACATCAGTTTTGAAAAGGAAGCAATAAAGCCCATTCAATGGTATGAATAAAAATCCTTTGAGGTTTAGGCGCAGGGCTGCTTTTCTTCAGCTGGTAATCAAATTGGAGCTAAAATGAAATTGAGTTTTCTTATGAAAATAGCCTTTGTTGCTGGGAAGGCTGGTAATTCATAAACAATAACCTGCTCTTTTGTGTGGATAATAATATATTCATGTTCTTTCAATAGGGTAAAAGCCAGACCTAGTGCATTATGGTACAGTAAAAATAGCAGAAGGAGCTTGCTGGAATAATCTTGAAGAAGAGATGTAGCATTCGGTGACTTAAGCTTTCAGCTCCCATCTGAAATTGTACTTTGCTTTTATTTGCGAGCCGGGTTTTAGTTGTTGATTTGTTGCCGCTATACAATATTTGGTTAATTGTGGAAGATCTCAAGCTGTGCTCATCACTGCTCCTGCGAAAGCTGCTGCCAGCTGCTAGAAACAGAGCCTGCTGCTACAGGATGTACACTATTCACAGGAGCAGCCTCTCAGCGCTGATTATCACTGAAGAGTTCCCTGCTCTCCATCACTGTGCGCCCTGCACGCAGCCGGACTGCGGAGCGCGGGGAGGCAGCCTGCCTGCCCTCTCCTCAGGGTAAGGGAAAGGCGTGCGCCGGGGCTGCCGGCGGCGCGGCGGGCGAACTTGGCTGGGAATTTTCCAAGCGCTGGTGGGGAAACAGGCTCCCAGCCCCTGGGAGGATGGCGTGGGCTCAGTCACTTTGGAGCCGAGCGGGGGCTGGAGGAGGACACCAGGGGCAAAGAGTGAGGGTTTCCAAGTGCTCTGTGAGGTGCTCTCACAGTTGCTTTGGGGTTCGGTGGTTTTTTCTATTAGCCGGGCGAGACTTTGGAGGTTTGATTCGGCACCGGTTCCTGTTGAATTGGCGTACCTCGTTGTCACGTCTCTGTTTTGTGACTCGATGCTAAAGGTCTTGGTATGGATGGAGGTTGCTCCGCAGACAGGTTGTGTGAGCAAAGGCAAGAGGCTGGCAGAAAACTCTGGCAGCATGTCCTGTCTTTAGTGACTCTTTTTCTTTGCCTCAGCTGGGGGGAGTGGAGGGTAAACTTCAGTCTGAGTACCTGAAATTACCTCCTTCCCGTTCCTCTCCATCAGTTTATGCTTTTAAATTGTTGATAGCTTTGATAGTGTTGAGCTCTGAGTGGTGACAAATTTGCATGCAGACGCAGACATGCAAAAATGCTGATTCGGAGTCTGTTTACGTGTAAGATGCAGACTTGATCATCCTCACCAAAGCTGAGGTGAGAGATTGCTTAAAGATTTAGCTGAATTTTGACTAGTCTTCCTGCCTGGATTACAAAACTAATACTAAAGACACTCGTCCGAGTGCCCAGGGAGATGCAGGGTGAGACACGACAGCTGGTCAAAACTGTGCCATTACTTGTGGATTTCAGTGGCAGGGAGGACTGGGGGACTGAGCGTGTCTTGGTGGCAAGTCGGAAGCAGTTTTGCAAAGGGCTTTCTTACAGTGAAAGGGTTTGTAAGCCAAACTCTGCCAGCCACACTCTTTTAAACTGAAATAAGGAATGCATTAATACCAGGTGTATTGTTCTCCTTATAAACTTACCCAAGGCTTTAGAAAAGTTTAACATTCCCCCCACCCCGCCAAACCAGAGCACATCCAAGGCAGATAAAAGTAAATGAGCATGTAAAGTGCAAAGTCTTACAATGGAGATTATTTTCAAAGTATCATTGACATTAGATCTGTACCGTATGTAAGGCTGTCTTGAAGTAGTTGCAGAGGTTTTTATTCATTTTTAACAGTGAAATTACATGCTTAACAAAAGGAACTTTTAAAGGCACAGTGGTAACTGACAGTCAAAGCAATATATGTCATTATCCAATTAGTACACACAAATGTGTTTTTATTATTCACTTAACATACCTCTGTGTTTGGCTCCCAGTGTTTTATTTCTCAGAGTGTTTTAAGACTGGTATATGTTTTATTGCTGTAGTTGGAATAATATTTGTGCCCATTACAAATATTTATATTGTTGCTCATTGGGTTAACTCTGTCTAGAGAAAAATCTTTAAAATCAAAAACTGTGGGTAAATGCTGGTTAGACAAAATGTAGCATGCACTCAATTCCAGTTTTCTTCACAATGGGAAAATTTGCTTTATATTACATTTAAAGTTGAATTGAGATAAATAATATTGTTTGTGTTTAAAAGAATGATAATATAACTAAATTTTCAAGTGCATTTGAATGGAATGTATGTTAGCATATAAAAGAGCATCTGTTGGTACTTACTAATGTGAGAACAGAGAGTCTATTCAACAGAACCAATCTTTTTGTTTTGGTGAAAAATAAACTATCTAGCAATGTGGTTTTGGCATTTGTTTCATTGGGAAATTAGTGAACTGACATGTGGTGGTGATACTAGCTTTTTAATTGCAAGCTTAGCAGAGTTCTGGTGCATTGCATTATCAGAGTTCTTTAGGAGGAAGCATTTCAGTTGTAGTTGGACAGTGCTGTTGTCCTAGTACCAAATACATACAATAGGTATAACAAGTTTGCCAAGGAATCCACTTTGTCCACAGCTTTAGAAAGAATTTTCCTTCTCTTGCTATATTTGAATAAGATTTAGTGAATGTGTTTGAAGTGCAGTATGTTTCCTAGTGTTTCCGATGTTGGATTCACCTTTGTCATGGAAATGCATGCTTTGTTCTGGGTTTCATGCAGAAAGGATGCTTCATTTAGGTATGAGGTGCTCTAATGAAGCTCTGGTATGTGCACAGACGTCCATGAAAACAAACGATGTCTTTACATTTCACTAGCATTAGACATTTCCCACACTGATAGCACCAGAGTGGGACAGCTGTACACTGAAGAAAGTACAAGCTTCCCATGAGAGAACTGCTAATGCATCTCATGCCCAAGTATTGTTCTGTCATTTAGCAGTCTTATGAATTAGGAATAATTACCTAACAGTGAAACACTGTAAGACCTCCAAACTAATTTCATGATGCCTATTTTAGACTACAATATAAAAGAATATGATGTTTATCAATGTTAACTTTATGTACTGCTGTAACTCACAAAATCAGGTATTTTCAATTGCAATTAGCATTTCTAAGTTTATAAAGTAACACATTTGCAGTCTATGCAGCCGTAAGTTACAGGCTACTTATTACAACACACAGAGTTGTCCCCTGTTGACATAGTTGGTTGGATGATGCTCTTTACATTTGCCTTGAAATTTTAAGTCTCTTCTGATGCTGGAACATAAATTCTTTACTGAGTATGGTTTCCCCTACAGATACAAGGCAAACAATAGTAATTATTTTGCAGTAAAAAGCAAGTTCCAACCATTGCAGACAATAGTGTAATTGAAGGCCATCAAATCCTGTAGTAAACCAAAAATTAATATATTGAGGTTTGGCATATCTTACCTAATGAATGCATCCTACCACTGGGAAAAAAAAGACCTGACCTTTTACATAAGAAGGTAAACTAAGTGAATTAAGTTATAAACATATTTTTACACATTCACTGTCTCTGTACTAACTGTATTTAAATTTTTCAGCCTTGTTTTTCAAGTAGTTTATGGTCACCTTGGCTGGATTTGCATGTAGTTGTTTTTTAAAAAAAGAGTATTCAGTAAAGGCATATCTGGATAATTTATTCATATTAGAAATCTGGTGCTATAATAGCTCTGACATCAGGCTTATCTGATATGCTTTAAAATGTGTAAAAATAATACTTAAGACAAAAAATATGTTACAGGACTTTTATCAATAATTATGATAATGAAGTGTGACCCATATTGTGTGGATGAATGTCTGTAGAGTGCCGTTTCATAGACCTTCCTGCTTTTGCTCTTCTGATTGTTATGTTTGCTTAAACTTTGTAGAATTTAGTAAAATGCTGTACTTCTTTATGTAAATTACAGAGATAAAAGGTGACAGCAGCCTGAAGCTTCAATACTTTCACATCTGTCTACTTCAATCCTTGAAAACTGAGAGCTTGTTTATGGGTGTCTTTTTATTTTCAAGTTAGATGTAAGGTTAGCAGACTTCAATGTTTATTGTGTTCTCAGCTTTCAATGCACTCTGCCTTATCGGTGTACTTGAATCCACGTGGTGCATATAAAATGAAAAGCTTCAAGTATTTTTATTAAGACATCCAGGAAGAGCTCTGTAAAAAAGGCTTTGCCTTCTAGTGCTCAGGCTTTGCACTGTCACCTGTTGTAAACACACTCTTACTTCCTTGTTATGAAATGTGGCCGGAAAAAAAAGAGCAGATCTCTAATGTGTGTGGTGCCTTCTTAATGTAGCTATTTGAATACCAATGTTCTGCTTTGAAATAGGAATTTTCTGCTTTCTGAGGAGAGCTGGTTCCTCAGCTTTTCTCATTGTGATGGCCTGAGGGTAATGTTATTTTATAGTGTAATTCAGCTCATTTTATCTAAGATGTCCTTAAAGATGGTTGGAGCAGCATATTTCTGCTTTAAGGCTCTCAAACACAGTACAAATAAGTCAATAAATGTAAAATATTTTGCTAGCTGTTGGGCTACTTAAGGGGCTTCAGCAGTTGAAAGAAAGGAGGGATTCCACTTTAATAGCTTTTAGTGGGTCAAAATGGGCTGGAAATAAGCAGAAGAGGGAACTAAAGAGTGAGCTGAAGCAAAAGTCCTCCAATTTGCTGTTACAAATGGGAAACCAGGATCCTAACTCTCCACAGTCTGGTACTTTTACTGTTTCTCCAGTGATTTCAGAAAGTAGGTAAAAAATGGAGGCTGGCATGGCAGCTGTGTTACAATTCAAAGGCCTGGGCATCCTCCAGGTTAGATTATGAAATTGGAGGAGGAGGAAATGGTGTCTGGGCACAAGTTTCTGGGACCACAGGCAACCCCACAATAATAGTGGTATAAATGTACAAAAAACACCCACTGCGACTGTAGGGAGTTTTAAGTCACTCTGCACAGCTGTGAAGAATCAGATGTTTAAGGAAGTAAATTCTTGATGAAATGATCTCTCATAATATTTCTAGCATCATCTCTGATGCCACCGGTCAGAGAGGATACATGTTGCAAAATCAGACCAATGCATATTGAGTATATTGAGTACATACATAGAGGAGGAAATATAAATTGGCAGTTCTTAGGAATCTGGAGAAGACTACCACAAAGCATGAAACAGTCAATTTTTTTTTAAATTTACTTGTGCCTTTGTGATGGCTGTATTTTTTTCTTTATCCATACTTGGATTTTTTTCCACTGGTTTTCTTACCTCTCTGCAAAACAATTTAATCTTCACTTAATTTTAGCTTATCTTTGCTCAAAGCACTGGTCCTGATTTCCCCAGAGCATTCCATCACTTAAATATCTGTAACTAATTTGAAATCAGATGTGAAAGTGATGAGAAACACTGGGAAGTCAGATGTGCACTCAGAGTAAAATGCTAGCTTTCAGAAAGTTTTTCAGGTCTCTTTTTTGTCAAAGGTAAATGCATTGAAATTGAACAGCCTTCCTCTTTTGCTCCTTAAGCCATCCATGTTTGCTAGTGTTAAGGTTGTCTATAAAAAATTATGTTCCCACTGCCACACTGAAGCCAAAGAGATAACAGCCATTTCAGAATAAATGGAGCAAGAAGTAACTGGTGTGTCCACTACACAGTGCCATAGAAAAAGGAAAAATTTAAGGGTAATCATTATTATAACTGTTATGGGTACTCATTTTCATGGTCAAGGCTTGTAGCACATCTGAAGGACTAAACAGCCATTTTCAGACACTTATACAGCCTTTTCCCAAACATTCTTACACTGGAGAAAGAGTACAGTTTATACTTCTACCAATCAGCAAAGATACAAAACTTACAGAGAGTTACAAAAATGTCATTACAGTCTCCCTAGGAAATGGAACATCCAGCTGCAAAGCATTTATAAAGTACATCAGATACTTCATATCTCATAGCAGCTAGCAAAATGTGTCTTGATTTATCTGTTTGAGAGCTCATCTCCAGTGTCTCTTTGGAGCTGGTCTTAATCTTTCATCAAGGTCTTTCATGAAAGTTTTTAACCATATTGGAATTGTGAAAATGTTGCATTTAAACCATATTGGAAATGTGGCATTATGTTGCTTTAACTGACAATTTTTTATAAAATCAAAGCAAACATGCCCATAAATGTTAAAGGATAAAATGGCATTGCACTCTCCAGCTGTTTTATTAGGCCGAGCTGCAAATATATAAAATGAATAATGGACTACTGATTAACACTTGACTTCATAAGCTGACATAACTGTACTGAAATCATTAAAATAATTTGTCAGTTCATAAGAAGATTCACTGTGATGAGTTTTTAAAGAGAATTGAATAGTTTCAATAGGTCTGCAAACCAGAATAGCATTTTGAATGAGACTCTACTGCCTGTTAATTTAAAAAAGCATTTCAGCACTTAAAATCAGGTAATACTCTGGTTAGTCTAACAGAATAAGAATGTGAGAGTTGAGTTACTCAAGTTTGAGATGTGCATCAGAGACTTTGACACTGATGGCCAGCATCCTCGTCAGTCTTGAAGCTGGAGTATAAAAGTGCTGTGTTGAATGGATATAGAAAAAGGTCCTGTTGATACAGATCTCTAATCTAGTGGGAACTTTGCCATTTCAGGTTTAATTCTGGGTGACCAATTTTTGTCTTCTATTGACAGTGCAAGCACATTTTGCTGAACATGCTTCCTCAGTGTCTCAACACTAATCTAATCCTGAACAGACCAGCATTTTGTGGTACTAAGTAGACAAACATTCAACTTGGTATGTGTCTGAATTTTTATCCTTCTGAAAAGCTCTTTGGCAGTCAACTTTTTGATGTCAACCCACTCCAGAATAACACCAGTACATCATCTTATAGAAATTCTGTCCAGTTAGATATTTGTACCTCAAATTTGTACCTCACATTGTGGGAGTAGGGGAAAGAGGCCATTTCAGTATTCTTCTCAACATTGAATGACAGCTTAGAAAAATGAATGTTTAGTTATTTATAAAGATAAGACCAAAGTTTTTAATGTAATAAGGGAACTCATTTTTTGGAACACTGAATTCCTGTTGTCCCTAGAGATCAAGCTTTTGTGTGTGTAAATGCTGCCTTGAATGGCAGCACAGCAAAAAGAAAAAATCCTGTTCAAAGAAGCAAAGAGTCTTTAAGCTGCAAGAGTCTGTGTTTTCAAAATAATGGCCTGTCTGAAAGTAGGGGTGTAGCTGTGTGCAGAGAACCTGAATCAAAGGACACAAATGGTGATGAAAGGCTGTTGACAGTCCCATCCAAAAGCCCCTGTAGGAACTGGCAAAGCTATATATTCTGTGAACTTCTGCAAACTTCCTGTCACCATTTTGGGGACATGTCTTTTCATGGGCATTACACACATTGTGTGGATGTGCTGTGTGTTTTTAAAGGCTGTCTCTACCTGGTCAGATGTGTTCAAGCAGAGTACTCTTTGTTATGTAATTCATCATATGAACAAGACGTGGTGGGTAGTGCAGACTCGAGCAGGTAGTCAGTGACATCACTGCACAGTTTGTGGCATGGATCCAGCACTGAAAGGGATAAGGAACTTTCAAAATACCACTGAATAGAGCATGAGAGACTCTTTGGGCTTTATAACACAGGAAGGGGATGTGTCAACTCTGTAATTGAATAACTGTATTCATTTTCCATGTAGCTGGGAGAGGGTAGCTGTTGCTGCGCAAAACTGACACAGTAAAAAATCCTCTGAAGAGAACATTAGACTTATTTGGAAAGGTGGATCCAACTGCATCTTTTGTGTTATAAAAATATGTGTGAATCTAAAGCCTATGAGCTCTTTTCCTTTTTCAGCTTGAGAAAGTCACAAGTGACTATTTTCCTAGGTAATGTTGACAAACAGAAATGATTTGAGACTAACTGTTCCTAAGGGATAGCCCATGGCACAATCAGAGGTGGCAATAACTTATATCTGCTCTCATTCCAGACTGGATATGACATAGAAACCTAAAGATAGAAAGATATGTGTTCAGTCACTAAGCTCTAGCAGCAGTCACATGCTGTAGTGATTCTGTTATCTGACAACTACATTTCTGTTCTGAATGTCCAGGGGACATAATGCTTCTCATGATTTTCATTCTGCAAGAGAGAGAAGTATCTACTAGCTTTATACAATACTGCTTCTCTCAGTAGATGATGGGCTAATGTGTTATGCTCCATTGAAGCTGATTGTCCAAAACAGCAATGAGGGCTTGCCAGTTCTTTTTGGTAGCTTGTCACGTGGATGCTGACCTTGTGCAGCAGTAGCATTGCATCATCTGGGTACAGGACACCAGCAGGCTGCACAGGAATTAGCACTCCCTGGGAGGCTGATGCAAACATAGCCTTGCAGAACACTACAGTGGGCTCCCCTCTTCACTAGCACTCTCCTCACTCAGGGCTTTCCTTGTTTTAGTTTGTGCTGGATCCTTAAATGAAGAGAAGAAAATGCTATCAGGGGTTACCTAATTTTAATATTGAGGAAGAAGAGGGGAAAGCAATGAGTGTCTCTGTTTTCTGCCTGACTTCCACTGTGAGGAAAGGGAAAGCCAGCAAACATACAGGACTTGGTCAAAAAGGAAACAATCATCTCTCTTAATCAGGACAATCTTCTCCTTTTTCCTTGCTCTCTCTTCTTTTGCTGGCTTGATGTTATCTGCTGGCAAGGAAGTGTTGGGATCCTTTAAGCTCCACAGAGATTATCTTTCTTTTGATCTTCTACCTTCTCTGCTTTTAGCAGAGAAAGAGACAAATCTCTGCATTGTTTTAATTTCCTTTAAATCCTGCTAGGTCTTTCTTGGCCCTTAAGCTGTTGACAATCTAGTGCCAGTCTGAATTCATGCTGTCATCTCTAACCTGCTAGGAAGATGCTGTGATTTGGGGCTCTGCAGTCATACTGGCAGAGCGTCTCGAGTTTCTTTGATATATTTGTGGGCATGAGTTTCTGGAGTGCCTTCAGCTGTTCATTAATAGCAAGAAGAGAGCTTTTCCATGCTACTGATTCATACTCTGATGAAGGATGGAGCTCTGCAAAAGCTGGCTCCTGACTTGTACAGAGCTGTGAGTCTGTGAGGTACCAGGTGCAGGATGTTTTGCTTGCTGACCTGATAGAAAGGCCTTTGTTTCATTGCAGTTACAGATAAAGTGTGCCTGCTTTGGGTTTGCATTAAGACACTGTTAGGGCTGAAGTTCAATTTAGTACTTTAAGTAAGCTTTAAGCACGTTTCAGCAGAGGCATCTGCTAGATCTGCTGGCACACAGAAGTGAGTTCAGATAAGGAACATGATCTTTAAATCCGCTTTCAGTGAACAAGGCAACTGAACGGATTATCTGTAGAAAGTTTGTAATGTGATGTCTATCAGAAATTGACCAGTTGGGGAAAATCTCTAAACCACTAGCCTTCAAAACTTTCTTTAATCATGTTTTTCAAAAAACATGTGTCTAAGCATCAGAAACGCCCAGCAGGCACAATAAATGGCCCATAAAAGCAATGGGAAAGTTATGTTTTCCCTATATGCTTATTTTCACTTTTTACTATTTTTATTCCCTAAACACTGTGAAGAATTAAATACAGATGAGGATGAGCTCACATTGTTGGAGATGTTTCATGTTATGCCAGTAAATTAATTTTGCTTCACTGAGGAATACAACCTGCTCATCTCCCTTAACTGATTAATGTGTATTTGTCAATAAAAAATGTCTTTTTCCAATGACCTTGTATATTTCTGTAATCAAAAATACTTGACACAAACAGCTAAACGGCATAAACATATGTATCTCCTTGCTTGCTCTTGACTGAGACTAAATGTTGTGCTGACCCTCTACTCAGGAGAAAAGTAGATTTGGGCAAATGACTTGCATCATCTTTATTCTGAGGATACCTTAACAAGGTGTAGCTATCTATTGTTTTCCTCTGTACATTGAAGCTAAGTAGTATTGCCATGTTTTCACATATATTAGTCTGAGGGGGATAGCTTTTCAAGCATTTCTCAATGAAATATGCATGATGAAACCCAGAACCAATTAGAAAAAAATACCTGTGGCATGTGACTGAAGGTGTGTTACAAATGGCAATAGGAATATTCCCCTAATAGTCTGATTTTCATCAAATCAGTGTAAAATTAAACAACATAAGCCACATGATCCAACAATGATAGTTTAATAATATCATTATTATTATAATCCAATGAATGGTAGCCAATATATTAAAATATTTAGTAATTGCAATACATTAGTTGTAAAGATACTGCTGTGGGAAATATTGGTGTCCTATACTATGTTGTAATTCTCAGAGAAAGATAAAATCCACACTATCTGAAAGATGACACTATAAGAAAACCTAAGAAATATGGGAAACTCTCTTAGTTTCTTTTGGTCTACCTTTATAAACTCCTCCATTTGATTACAGAAGGACCTATAATTTCAAAATAAAAACTGACATGGAATTTCTTTTCTTATGCCTGAGTGTTTAAGCAGATATTTTCATGAATGCACTATGAACACATTCTAGAAATGGATATTGGGCAGTAATATCTCAACAATTTCAAACCTTGAAAATTGTGACTAAAACTGATGAATGTAAATAATCATAAATATTTCAGTGAAATTATCATAAATATTTCCGTGAAATATGGTAGATGTTAACTGAAATATTTAAAATTTCTATAATAAAAATCACAGTTTTATTCAAGACGTCTCATTTTATGAATTATGACCATATTCTTATGTTCTTCATTTTATGTTTAACAGATCAAGTTTAAAAGTTGATGAATAGCAACTTGTGCATCCAGTACAGAACATTTGTGCAACACTATGAATTAAAGTTTTAATAGCATTTACATAAGAATTTGGTAAAACCAGTACCACTGTGCTGCTGAGGCCATCCAGTCAGGTGCTGATGTGTCTGAGAAGACAGAGCTCTGCAGGTCCCTCTGCTGTCTCCAACTGCTTGTACCAAGGCAGGTACTGTATTTGTCTGTGGTTAGACAACTGGTTTTAGAGCTCGTAAAGGGTCATATAGGATGGTTTCAGTAAGAAAAGAAGCTTGAAACCCCTATGCAGTATGAAGAATGAGGTTTGATGGAGTGTATTTTAATGCAAAGGTGTTAATCTCCCTGGTGTTAATCTCCATTAAATTCTGTTCCTTTTAGCTTTTCACAGCTTTTCATAGTGTTGGAAGAATGTTTCACTTGCCTTTAGGTTGAAGTAAGGGTTTACTGTATTGTTTGCCCTATTCTTTCAGGAAGTGTGAAAAGTCCTCTCCACTCCCAAGTTTTCAAGCTGAACTTTTTAGACGCATCTATGGCCTCACTTTTTATTTTCTGCTTTGTTCTCTGCTTCCCTGGTAGACTTGTCAGAGAGAGAGTGATTGACTAGGATTCAGTTTTGGCAGTTATTGATTGCACAGGAGTGGAATGTATGGAAAGACAGGAAAAAGTAAAATGCAAGTAGTTTTATTCTGTTTCTGATGCATCAAATACAAAGCTAAAGATGAAGGGTTATGCTGAGATGCCATCCTTGTTCCCAGAACTGGAAGAGCTTGGATGCTATGTTATTTAATACACTAAATCCTATATGCTTTGAAGGCTTGACACGAGTCCCTCTCTGTGTGCTTCAGTAACTTTTGAGTTGAATGTTTGCTGTTGAGGACTGTCTGAAAGCTAGTCTGATTATCAGGTCACTATGCAATGTCCTCAGACAGATGGCAAGTGGGTGGTACAATGAAGATCCAGGATGTGAGAAGGCCAGAACAGTAACTCTGTGTAGCTACTTAAAAATTTTGTACGTGAGACACTGTTGGACTGATCTGTAGGAGCATGAGGCCAACAGACCTATTTTTGAGATAAGCTAGGAGAGCCCATCAAACTAAGAATAAAGTTCAACCTCACAGAGAACCAGTAGAAAGGCAACTTGGTATTGTAACATTTAAACCTTTATGGCTCTTTCCGGCCCATGCCCAGCTCCACAGTGGAAAAAATTAAGTTTGCAAGGATTTTTTAGATCTGTAGACCTTAGCAGGGTCTGGTGTCCTTCCAGTTTCTGGTGTTTGTGTTTTTCTGAGAGGACTTTGTTTAGCAATGCAGTACTAAGGTTGGTCTCAGATAAGAAAACTTAGAAATCTTTCTGTAGCTGAAATGCTGTGACTTGTATTTGAGGAAATGGCTGATATGGTGCTGTGCTCAGCCGCTGCTCATATAATAGATGATTCAAGCCCTTCATCAACTTTCTGGCTCTTTTCTGTACTCACCTGAGTAAATCTATTTCATCCTTGCACCAAGGAGCCCAGCACTGGACCAGCACTGGACCCAGCATATCACATGTATCTCACCAGTGTGAGCTGGAGGGGAAGGATCCCCTTCTGTTACCTACAGGCAACATGCAACTCTTAATTCAGGCCAGGATGTGAGAATTTTCTTATTTCTAGAAAAAACAATTCTTTTGTTTATCTACTGTTTTCTAGATTTGTGCAACTGGAGCAGGAGTAACATCTCCCAACAAAATTTCTTCATGAAAATGATCCCATTTCTTCGTGATCCCAAACCCCTGGTCCATTATCTCCCAGTAGCTGAATTATTTTTGGAAAATAATGCTTTAAAAACTCTTGTGCCCTATTGCTGCTGCAGGTGCATAGGCCACACAAGCTTGTGTACAGATGCTTATCAGTGTTAGGTGGAAGTATTTTAGTGAAGAGAATGTAGTGAGTTTGCACTGGAAACTGTGCTAAAAGTAGAAAGCTGGTTATCTTTCTCTGTTTATATACAGTAAGGCATGAATGCGGGCCATGTCAGTGTGTAGCACCTTCTGTGTTATCTCAGACTCCTCTGTGTGACAGAGAAGCCAGTGATTTTGATTTTTGCTTTCCTGTGCTGACTTTATATTAGTGAACCTTCCAGGAAATTGATGGAGTTACATAGATACATATCACAGTATAGCAGAATGCTCAGTTGGCCCCTTAAACCCCACTGAAAGCATCCTCCAAGACCTAGTGCTGTCAGCATTGTAGGACTAAGGGGTTAAAGTCAAAATTTCTTAAATTAAGTCTAAGCACTTGTAATTAAATGTAAGGCTATCTCGAACAGAGGTGCATCAAACCCAGTTTTGGATTCACCAGAACATACATAGCAGTCTAGCTGCAATAATGAGGGCAGATGTCTGGAAGAAACTGACATCCAAGCAGATGTTCCCTAAGACCACACTGCTGGGAAACTGTGAAAAAAGTCCAGTATTTATATGGGAAACAGGTCTTGACTCTATCGAAGGTGTTTTGCCACTTCTGGTGCAAAACTGGAATATGCAGCTACATAATTTACAGTCATATGGTGAAAAGCAATATTTTGAAAACAGGTCATCATTAGAATGTGTTTGAATCAGTTTCAGCCTTGCCTCTCAAACATGACAGGCTTTTACATCTTGTTATAGATCCAAAGGTTTTTGAAAAGTTTAGTGTTTTATCAAAATAAAATGTACACAGCAGCCACGTACACAAAACAATGTTCTAAAGACACTGAGGAATAACCTTCTGATACTCCTCAGTGTGTGTAAAATATTGAACCATGAGGTGATGGGACAGCAGCAAAGCATGGCTGGGTAGCTGCTGGGAGTGTCCAATGGAAGATGTCCCCTTGGGAAGGAACAGAAGGGATGAGTATGTGATTTGGACTGAACACGTGGTTGACTTTTCACAGGCCTTTAGGAAGGCTCATCAGAGATATGGCTGTTTGGATGTATGTTGTGGATGTTGCTGTAGTCATGAGCAAGCAAGAAGACAGATCTTACCTCAATAAACAAGTAAACTGCATGTAAGGGAAAGACAAGAAGAAACAGGAAAATTAAGCTGGAGTGCAGGAGAGCATAGGATAATGAACTTTACAGAAAAGCAAAGATCTCAGCTCATATTTTGCCTTGTTGATATCAGAAAGGACAGTATGGTTTTTGAGAGAATGTCAGAGGTACTGATAGACTAAAAGCCAATGAGCACATTTAGGACAGCTTGGAAAAGTGAGGAAATACTTTGGAAAAAAAGAAAGAGAACTATGTTGACTGTGGCATTATTGTCAGGGACAAGGCAATGATCAGAGATGTGCTAAGGCACTCCATGTGGTGCTGGTCTTATTGTTACTGAGGTGATCCATCACTCCAGCAAGGGAGCTGGAGGAGTGGATCACAGCAGTTGGGATGATGAATTTGAAGGTCTGTCCTAGTAGTAGGGATGTGAATAGGTTTAAAAAGGCCTGAGGTAACTGATATCAAGGGCAGAAAGGAGGAAATTCCTGGAACCAGAACATGACCTAGTGCAAAGCAGGAGATAGAGACTTGAAGGTGCAAATAGTCACCAAATGTAAAGCTGCAGAGACACAGTAAAGGGAAGTTTGGTCGAAATTTAAAATGATGCTGTATCTTCATAGACAGGCAACCCTCAAACAAAACCTAAGGAGGAGGGCAGCAATGATGTGTACAAAGCAGCAGAAGGACTATAGCAGAGTTCAGATGAGTTCACCAAAGACTGGTAGGCTGCCAGGGAAATTCAGTTGTACTCTTGTACTAATAAAAAGAGAGGTACTTAGCATTGCTTAAAATCAGGAGGCAGTATCTTAGTAAAACAGAATTTATGTTTTAAAAAAGAAACATATTAAAGACCTCAAAACATTGGTGCTCCATGGTATTAGGGCTGCATCAGTTCATCAGAAATACAGACGAGGAACCTCACAGCAACACTGTGCCATAGTTGAGCATGTCTCCCATTATAGGTGAAAAAATATGGCAGAAAGGAGCTTAGCACCTCAGCTGAGTACTTGGAAAATGCATGAATGGTGAAATAGGCTCATTGACTGCAACTACACTGCTTTTTCTCAAAGTTACACAGGGATGTAAGTGCCTTGCTGAATTGAGAGCCTGAGGGTAGGGATTAGAACTTGTGTTTTCTTGGCTCTCTGCCTAAGCAAAATTGGTTATGCCACACCGATCCTGAAACAAAACTTCTGTTTGTATTATTTGCAGAGTGCTGTGGGGAAATGAAAGCTGGTAAGGCATAATTTTATTTGTGTGCTTTGAAATTTTATATTATCATGTATTTCTTGTTGCACTGTAATGAGGCTCTGATTTCCATATTAAAATTAATAAAATGAAAATAACATGAATGCAATATTCTTGCTGAATGCACATTGACTAGAGAAGGTTTTCATATCATTCCACAGGCATATTTATGACAGCCTATTTCTCTGTGTCTTGAGAAGGCTGCAAGTCCAAAGGAACTTCAGTCATTCACATTTTGTTTACTCAGTTACAACAGAATTCACATGAAATCCACACTTGAATACCACTTTTAAACTAAGAAGTAAGAGAATAAGTTCTATTGTAACGATGTATAAGCATTTTTTTGGCTGTTGCTCGCCTATAATGGGTGTATTTAAAAAAGCAATAGTACTTAACTGGAAAGAAATAATCTGCTAAAGTAGAGCTTATATTTCATAATGAACAGTCCTTTGCTTTATCATGGATATTGGGCAGAGAACAAGAGTGTCACAGCTTTGATTTCAGTTCACCAAGTATATCAAGTTCATTCAGCTATGACTTTGTTATTTGGGCCTCTCAGCTTAGCAAAGACTGAATAGTTTGAAATAAATAATATCAGCACTCTGTAGGACTTGGCGAACGTTGTGCATTCAGAAGGGGTGGTGGTTTGAAAGTTATGGTTGTCTATCATCACTGGTTATCCCTGATGAAAGCAGGGATTGTGGGTTGTTCCTTACATCCCTGCAAAGGTATCATAACCCACATTGCACTGCAGTATATTGGGCAGTCCTCTGCTCAGTGTCCAGTTACATAGGAAGCAGACCAGCAGGAAGAACACAAGCATCTCTACAGCACATGGAGGTTTAGATTACATAATAGGAAAAATTTCTTGATTGAAAGGATAGTTGGACATTGAAATAGGATACCAAGCCACCTGGTGGAATCTCCATCCCTGGAAGTGTTTGAAAAACATGTGGATGTGGTTTGGTGGTAAATGTGGCAGTGTTGGGTTAACAGTTGGACTCCAGGATCTTAGAGGTCTTTTCAAACCTAAACAATCCCATGATTCTATTCCATGCCTGCACCTCCCATACACCCAGCCTTTGTGCAGTCTCCAGTCATTCCTCTCCTGCCACCTCGAAATGTTCGTGGAGTTGCAAGTACATCCCTGTAGGGGGGAGAGAGAGAGACAGAGAGACAGAGAGACAGAGAGACAGAGAGAGACAAAGGTTGGATGAGATTTTCTAGAGCTCCTTGGAGCCAGCCCACTCTCTTAGGACATGCACCTTATGCCTCCCAAGATGACTTTTTGAGGATGGAGAAGTGAGATGCGCAAATAAAAGACATTTCTCAAGTCATCATCATAACAATTTTCCCTGTCATCTTGGTGAAACTTCTACCTGTTGGATGGGGAAATAGGCAAAAGCTCTTTGGTAAAAGTATTTTTCCTTGACACTCTTGCCCAGCTATGTTTTGTGGGATTTACGACTTTAGAAGCATTATGATAAATGAATAATTTTTTCACTAAAATTAATTTCAGGGTGCCAGAAGGCTGTCATTTATGTCAACATTTGGTTTTGTTTGGTAGCTCTCTGCTACTGTACTCGAGGAAAAGTAAGCATCACTGGCAACAATTTGAATATTTTATTAGACAATACAGCAGTCTTCATGGAAAGCTGCTATCACTGACATTCATAGCATGAGCAGTGGGTGATGACATGTGGACATGTCATTTCCTGCCCAACCTGTTGTGTGTGCTCTGAATGAAGAAATTTTGTTGGAAGATGTTACTCCTGCTCCAGTTGCACAAATCTAGAAAACAGTAGATAAACAAAAGAATTGTATGTTCTCTGTGTTATCAAATAAAGTTTCTTCACTTTTCTTCAACTTGTCTGTAGTTTTTATTCTGGTCTTTCACATCAGAGAAATAAATTTTCTAGCAGATTTTCTGGAAAGGAAACTGTTTTTTAGAATATATTACCTAAAATGGGACACCATATACTCTTATAGAAATGCATGTATATAATTTATAATGCAAAACCAATATCATGCAGTAATACTGCAATATAAGATCATTGCATGATTTTCAGTGTTTTAGTAGTAGGACAACTTTCTGATGAAACTACTTCTGTACCTGGTCCATAACACTTCCAAAAATACAAAAATAAATGCAGTTCTAAACTCTCTCCCCCAGCTAATTTTACTCTCAGAAAACACAGTGCCTCTGTTTGTGCTCCTTCTTTTTTTAGTTGATTATGCTTTGTGGTCAAGAGTATTTTTGTAATGGAGCCTTTATGGGTCTATTCCCTTTTTGAATCCAAAATGAACTTCAGTTTTGATTATATGAACTCAATAAGGACTCAGTTACTTGTTAAGAATAACTAAAGACCATTAAAAAATTTGAGATTTTAATCTTATTTTCAGAAGAAGTGATTTAATGTTGACTGAGAAGTCAGCACCACATACTACAATTTAACTAATCAGTTCTACTAAGCTGTATATTTCTCATGTTGCTTTCATTTATGGTAGTAAAGAAATGAACACCTCAGGCTGCTTTTCTGAACCACCTTTCTAGAGGAACAGTGTGTTATTTACTACTGATTTATGGCAGAGAGAAAAAGATTCATCCTAATTGCACTGCCAGAAATTACCCCATCTGCTTTTACAGTCAAACTTTGCCTTTCAGTGCAGTGCCAGTAAAAGGTGTGTATCTGACTGATCTCTTCTCCACATCACAGAATAAAATTCCGTTTTCACTTGCCTGTGAAACGTGTATTTTGATATTGTAGCACTAATAAGTATTTGGAGGCGCACAGAGGCCTTTGACACCACTGTCCCTTTCCGTGAAGACTGTTCTGGGTACAGGTGATTTTCTTCTTTTATTTTCTACATGTAGAAAATGAGGCAGGATAGGTTTCCTTTTATTACCTGGTATTTGGAAGGGGAAATTAGTTCAAGTGCACTGTACTCTCAATTTGATAGCTACTTGAAATGGAAAACAGAGGACTGACTGTGAGGTGATGCAGGACCAGATATGTTCTTGCTTGTCTGCACAGCTCTTATGGGGACAGAGTCACTATGGGGAACTATAGCAACATGATGAGAAATTTTTTTTTGCTGGAGCTTTGCTCGGAGCTTTTTGTTCCTCTTCCTTTGGCTTTTGAATTTTTCAGGAAGAAGGGTGAGGTCAGTGGTTTCTGATGGTGTTGTGTGACACAGATTAATGTTTTCCTCTTTTTCTACATTTGTTTTGTGGCAAATACAGCATCAGAGAAATGTGTGAACATCAGAGGGTGAATTAAATACCTCTTTTGGGGAAGACCTGCAGATTTAAATGCTGTCTGGTTGCCTTTTGGGTTTTAAATACACCACATTTCTTTTTAGAAAAAAAAAAAGCAAAGTAGTTATGATTTGCAATGATGGATTATTTGTAATTATAGGCAGGATTACTTTTGTAGATAATTATGTGTGGAGTTTATCTCACCCCACTTTAGAGATCTACCTCTGAGCTAATTGCCCAGAGCTTCTTGCATCTATTGTGGAGAAATAGATGTTAAGAAAGCAGTTTACTTCACCTATTAGCTTTGGGATGAAAGTAATCATTTTCTAGAGATGCCTGTGTCTGTCTATCAGCTTTAGAAGGAGCTCAGGGGATCACCAACAGAGTGCTCATCTTCTGTGTGCCTCCTAAATTTTAGGGCATAGTAACTCCATGCAGTAGCAGTGCTCTCCAAATCAATTACCTCACAAATCATCCTTCATGCAGTTATCTATTTTAGCAGTATATCTTGTGTCTGTCCAGTTTGGACAAGCAAAGCAGGGCAGTACATTTACCTTCGTACCCTCATTTAGACCCTGCCTCTCCCAGGGAGCATCGTTCCCCAGCACTGCCAGGGTATCCCTCAGCACGATGTTTCTGCCATTGGCCTTTCCCGGAATAACTGGGACCTCCCTTCCTGACCTGTCACACAGTGCCTTTGCCAGCTGGCTACAAACTGCTGGTTTTCAGTCTTCTCCACACCTGTGTGTTGTTAGTGCTTTTTGTTATCAGTGGAGCAGCCCAGCTGCCATCACCATGGCCCCTTCAGGAGGCTGGGGTGAGTGACAGGTATGTACCCACCTCAGGGGAGTGCTTTGCACCAGAAAACCATTACACAAAAAGTGTGCAGGTTTCTCACGGCAGCTGAGGATGTGCAAGGACTGCCTTGCCCAGCCCCCTTACACATGTGTTTCCTTCTGGAGGTGGGGTTTTAGGCACCTGTGAAACTTCCTGTTGGAGAAATGAGCCTTTTCCAGAGAGCAGGTATTCAAAACAGGGAAGTAGGTCTTGGGTGGACAAATCTAATGATCTATTTAACTCCAGTGTTATGCACTCGGGCTCCTTTTTGCATATGCTTTTCACTCAATGCTTTTCTTTGTTTGCAAATACAGTGGGATCAAATAGATGCCAAAACATAGGGCAAGTTACTTGATGTTCAAAACTTTGTCTTTCAAATCCCTGATTACAGGTGGTCTTTTAAACATTGCAGAGGCTGGTAAGTATAAATTAAACTGGACAACTGTGCATAGATACTTAAATACCTACCTGCTTGAAGTGCAAGTGCAAAATATCTTGAACTGAATTTGCATTCTATGAGTGCTCTCAAACAGGTCATTAAAAATTACTATGGACTATGGTTATTTCACCAGTCAGTGGAATGTGTCTCAGTGTTAACCTGAAAAAATATCTTGAGCCACATATAACATTTACAAATTCTTAAGTCGCTCTATAATCAAAGCCTCATTTATCTTGTGATGCTTTTATTCTAAGTCTTGAAGTACTTAAAATTTAGTGATGTTGCTGTCTGCTTTTCCCCATGGACTGCATTGTGAGAAAAAGCCCAGGATGCCTGTTTCTGCTCCCATCTCTACTTCTAGGTCACTGTGGAACTTCACATCGCTACTTTTTCATGGTGTTCATTTTCTGTATTTTCATATTACAATTACACTGAGCTGGATTGTTCTGGGTAGGCTATCTGGCATGTACACATCTTGCGAAGGTGGAATTTTTTTGTCCTTTGAAACTTGTGATGTATGCAAAAATTTCTCACTACTATACAACAATAACTTGCATGAATTTTTGCTTTTGCTCAAAATGGAAAACCACTGTATTTAATACTCTGCTAGAAAAACTTTAAGACAATATTCTTACAGAGAGCTGGGTAAAGCCATTTGCTGTGCTACATCTGAAGTGTATCTGTTTTAAAATTTGTTTCTTTAGAACAAACTGCCCAGGTGCAAATCAGTCACCCGTTTTAACAACTGCTGAGGCTTAGGTTTGACACTTTCACAACTCCATCACAAATTGCAGATGTTTATCTTATCTACAAATAAAAAGCTATAGGGAAAAATATAATTTTGCATTTAAGAGCCTCATACTTTGCTAGTTTTCCTGGACAGGGAGATGGATGTGGAGATAGCTGCAGTAGTGTTTCAAAATCCTTGTTCTCTCACTCTGTGGGATTTTTTTGGATGATTTTTTTTAGACTTCCATTGAAATTATGTTTCCTGACTCATACAGGATTTTTTTTTTGTTAGCATGTATTAAAATGAACTGGGGGAAAAAAAAGAACAACTGTGCAAATAAGCAGCTGGAAAATCTTGAAAGTATGAAACTACTGACTGAGATTTTGTGACCGTAACTAATAATTGAAACATCTGATTTCCAAATAACTTGTACCTTACTTTCCTCTCTGAAAATCCATGCCTTTCAAGATTACTCTTCAAAGCTTGATCCATATGGTTTTATTTTGTCGTTAGTTTTCTGCAGTTTCTGTAAAGAGTACTTCTACTGGCTTTGTGTAAAAGCGTGACCTTCTGGAAGAGGAAATTCCCATTTAAACTGTTCCCTGTACCATGCCATAACATCCTTCAATTTCTATGACTGTGCCCCATAATGACACTGAAATATTGTGTACAGGGAACACCAGTTGTGATGGCTCTGAGGAATGTATCTCAAACAGCAGAGATGACATGACATATAAATAAGTGTCACAAAACAGTAAATTTGTTAGGAAAACCAAGATATCCTGTCTTTGTATGTAGGGGGGGTGGTGTAATTATTAATATTATTATTATTACTATTTATTATTATTATTTTACATTCAAGGAAGATGCTTTCAGAATCAAAGCCATAAAGGACTTCTTGAATACAAAAGAAGCTCCAATGTAATAGGCATCTTTGACATGGACTAGTGTGCCATTTATGCCATTGGCAGCATTTAAATCAGCTTGAGCAGTCTGCAGGAGAGGGAACTTGGGACTAAAGTGTGCTCTTCTGTGCCAGAGCAGATAATAATGGTAATATGAATGCTTGGTAGAGGAACAGGAGCAGAGGAACAGTTAGGAAACAAGAATAGATTTTATTGGTAAAAATAAGTTCTAGTAGCAGTGGCATTATCTCAGTCCTGCCAGCTCCTGCTGTTCTTGAGGACAAGGAGGTTGCTAAGCAGTGACAGAGTTGGACAGGCAGAGTCAGAAGCTGTTAGCACAGCTTGACATGGGAAGTTCACAACTGAGGCTGCGTGTCCACTCCAAGGCAAGGATAAGCAGAGGAATGAATCCAGCAGGGAACCACCCAGTGCTATATCTGGTCAACATCTGAAGAAACCTTTGAATGTCTGAGTTCCCTGAGTGGCACATCCTTTCCAGGTAATGACAATCCAGAAACATCTGTTTGCGCTTAATTGCTCAAGATATGGTACAGAGCAGGTCTTTGTTGGACCACATTAGCGTCTCTCCGTCTGTTCTCAGTATTGTCCAGCAGACACAGGCTCCTCTAGGGAGTACTTCTTCCAAACAGAAGGCAGAAGGCTTTATGACTTGCATGATTCATAAAAAATTCCATATGTGGACCCTCTGACCTTACTGCCCCACCAGGGTGCACATTTGCACCCCCTGTACAACAAGCATCAAGAAACAAGGCAAGCCCTTAAAGAACTAACAGTTTGTGTGGTATTTTCTCCAGCAATGATAAGTAATACACTCAGCATTTAGAAATGTCGAAGTACTTATGGCTGGAAAAATAGCTTTTGAAGCACTGTTTGTCCCAGTAGTGTGAACTAAGATGCAAGCTGGGGGAAAAAAAATTCCTTCCTACCTGTAAAGCAAATGAACAGTCTGAGTTTTGTCATGAGCTCAGTAAAGGGAAAGAAAAAAAAAGCCTCTTTAAAAGCTCAATACACTTAGATGATTAAAAGATTAACTCAAAGGAAAAAACAAGTTTGCTCCAAATATTTTTTGAGTATACCAGTGCAAAACAAGTAAGATGAAAGAAAGGTGTTACAGAGGAAGTTGGAGTAAAAGGGAAGTAGTTAGAACATGATGGCAGAGTCAGGATTTCTAGAAAACACAAATAAAACTTTGTAGCTCTACACAAAAGAGTGAAAAAAAAGGTCATGGTGGACAGAGATGGAGAGACAAAAAGATGGAAATTCATTGACAAACTCAGACAGTTAAAACTCTGCCCTGACATACAGAAGGGAACACACAATTCAGGCTGAGTCTCATTTTAGAGGAGGTTATAAAACGATAGCATAAGCAAGTGAAGATAACATCAGAAATGCCAAAGGAACAAAATGAGATATAACTAGCTAGAGACATCTGAAATGTACTGGGAGTGTCAGAGAGACACCAAGAGAAGAATGGTCTGCTGCAAAGCAGCAAGAGAAAACTATTGATCAGCAAGAGTGACAAGAGTTATAGAGCTGTTGTTTATCCTTACTGAAAGTGTCAACCCTGGTTGGACCAAAACAAACAATGGGAACCCAGAGCTCTTAGCCTGGCTACACTCATCATGTAGTTGCAGGCACAATGGTGACATTTCCTGCCACTCATGAAAATCTGAATGATGTGATAACTTTCTAGTGCTATAGAAAGTTGACATCTAGTATACAACACACACAGTGAAATGTTTAGAGGAACTGCATGCTCTAAATTTGTCAATATTTTATGTTAAGAAGAACTTCAGAAACTGAAGAAGAAGCCTTTATTTTGTTCAGGTTAAGTTGGTTTCTTATTTCATGTATTGGAAAGACAATGAGTCTTTCAGAGAGCAAAATTCACCTGTGCTTGCCTGGATGGGCCATATAATTGCCATGCAGCCTATTGTCTACTTTGCTGAACTGCAGAAGGTTTTAGTGCTAGCTCTTTGGTACCTATTTGATATGCAAAATATTGTACTAAGCCCAGGCACTCAAGGTTTTCCCTGTTGTGGAACAGAAAAAAAAGCAATCTACAGCAATCTAATTCCATCAGCTTTCCCCATCACTTCAAGCAATTAGTTCTGAAGATTTTTCCCTGACTTTACATAAAACACATACTTTTCTCTAATCCATTTTACAAGTGACAGATTATTTCTTGCTTAGCACTGCCAGAGGTGAGGAGTGGAAGGGACAGTGTGCTTGGGCCGCAGCAGGTGCTGAGAATGACTCCAGGAAGAGCAAGCTCCCAGCTTCCCTCATGGCTCTCAGTAGGGTTGGTATGATGGGAATGAGAGATTAGGGAATCCTTGTTAGTTAAAGGAGGTCATCCATAAATGCTCAGAAAATGGATGGTGGCTACATTTTTAGATCTGGAATTGGCAGACAATGGGAAAATAACTGTCAGTAAATAGAGGTAGACCAGGCACTCTGTGAGCATTTAGGTGGGCAAAGTAGTTGAGAGGATGATAATACAGCTTGTTTGCATTCGCTCAGTTTCTGTGTCTGAAATTTGCACGAATGTAGGCTAAACAGTCACAATGCTCACAGACTGGTTCTGCCAGTGCTTGGAGTACGAGAGGCTGTCCTGTATGGGAAAATACAGGTTCCAAATCCAGGACTTCAAATGATCTATGTTGGTTGGTTTGGTTTTTTTCATGGTATGGACCAAGGACATGTTCGAGATCACTTCTTGGAGTTTACAGTCTGAGTAGTAAATATTGCAATGGTATTATCCTAGAATCATACATAAAACTGGTTTTTTTCATTTCATGCTGTTCTAGGAGTCAAAGGAATCCTACTGTAAGGTAGCCTGTATTGCCTCTGGTTTTCAAAATGTTTAAGAAAATGGTGCAGTGAGAGCTGGTTAGGCTGAAAGTTCTCTTGTGTGTGTCTTTAATGAACATACTTGCTTTTATTTTGAACTCTTGTACAGATTACTTATGTTATAGATTTACAAAATAATTATTTTGTGATACGTTAGTGCATTTAGAGCAGTTACAACTGTTCTAAAATAAACTAATAGTCTCTGCTGTTCCACTTAAATTCTTAATATATGATAGCACAGTTATTTTCAGTTATTTTTCTCATTGCTTACCTAATTAGGATCAGACTTTTTTAACATGGTTTGGAAAATAGAGGGTAATTCTCAGTATCAGCTTAGTTTAGGTTTGTTCTTATTTTCCTCAATGACTCATTTTTTAATTTGCACTGTTGCCTTGATGTTGCAGTATCTCTGTACACCTAAATGTGGACTTATGCAGAGTAGTAACAAGGAAAGAGGAGAGAAAGGGAAATACAGCCGTGCTCTGGATGGGAGATTCAGGGAGCTGTATGTGCTACATTGAATGGCAGAGTCATGAGACCCTAAATGTGATACGAAATCTGGGAGTGCTTGTGAAGCTGTCCCACCTGGTGCTGAGAGAGGGAATAAGATCTCCTTCACTCTTCCCAGGAACTTCATACTAGACAGCTGCTGATGCAAGAGCAGTTATCCTGCTTTGTGCTGGAACAGACTCAAATTCAGGCCTTGTACTGCAGCACTCACAGAAGGGAGATCCCATGGTTAGACCTAGGAGTTCTGTTCTTCCCCAGCATCCAATGTGATCTTGTTAGAATTCTTAGTGCCAGATTCCCAGATGCTATTTAGGCAAAGTTCCCCGGGTTTCAGTTTTGTTGGAATGGGAGAGAAGATATCCATAGCATTTGTGCTAGAGGTTTGCAAAAATGGGGATAACCAGCTCCCATTCAAGGGCACATGGTTGAAAGTGATGCAGGCCAGTACTGCAGAAATAGTAAGTAATGGAGATAGGTTTAAAATGTGCCTTCAAACATACCAAGCTAAAACTCATTGCCTTTCTGTTAAACTGCTTGTCTTCTCTAGAAATGCTTTGGTGTGACTAAGTATATTTTAAGGAATTTTGGATATGTTCCTGAAGAAACATGACAGATGCATTGTGGAAAGTTTTTCTGACTCACCTTCTGTTTTCCTGCATGATCTGACAATCTGAAGGAACTCAGTGCCCTGCATCATGCCTGTGCTTGATTACTTGTTAACCTGCATTTGCTTTTCTAACACTTCAATATGGGTATTTCTAGAGGATAGATATGTCTTGATATGCCCGTGTAGGTATTCATGGAGTGATGTGAACACATGACATTTATGTTATTCAGTTTTATAATTTCATACTTGCAGAAGTTTTGAGCGCTCCAACCTGACAGAATTCAAATTACATCTGAGGCAAATTCATGTGGTTTTAATTTCTGCTGCATTTGAACAGCACAACATTTTAAAAGTAAGAAAAAAGTATGTGGTAAAAACTGTATGCATAGGCACAACTTTAAAAAACCCAGGGAAAAAAAAAGAATAGATAGAAATTACTATAAGGCCTTTGAACTTCTTTCCTGTCTTTGTTTTAAAACTGAATATTAAATTAGTAACTGGAGGGGGAAATGGGGAATATAGTGTCACATTTGCTACTATGTTTCTAGAAGCTTTCTCTCTGCATATATTAAAAAAAGATTTCAAGAGTTTTCATACAAATGAAAAGTTGAAGGTTCTGGAGACAGCCTCATTTTATTATATTTTTTTTAAACTGGGGATTTAACAATGGATTCTTCCCAATTTCCTCCTTTCCCTCCCTCTTTATTTTACATTTTATTTTGCCAAAGAAATGAACTAAAATCTCGTGTTACTGCCCAAAGCAGCTTTTCAGCACAGGTCCCATTTGCTGTTAAAGTAACAGGATTTTCCCATTCACATCATGTGCCTGGCAAAATTTTTGAGTAAGTCATTGTCAGTTACAAGGTATGGGATGTCAGCATCTATTTGGGCAAAACAAGTAACTATATAGAGGGATTTAAAACTTTCAGACCAGGATTTGATATAGTAAGAACAGATTATCTGGTTTTATTTTAACTTCATCATGCGAACTGGGTATTCTTGGTGACTTCAAGTGTTATGACGACAACAGATGAAAATAAACATCTTGAATTTGCAGTGCCACCAAAACAGTTTAGTCAAAGCAAATAGGAGTTCATGTTCAAGTGATTTTTTTGTCTCAAGTTTATGTCCCAGTTATTTTTTATCTTAAGTTCCCACTGTGATGGCTTATCTTATGGCGAGTTCCTTCTGTGGCCTTGGCAGTGTTTGAGGCAATTGTGATCTCTAAGTCTCTTACAGCAGCAGTGAAGGTAGCAAGAGGATATCTTCCTTTAGAAGACTTTGAATTGAATGCTGAAAAATTTGTGTTGAAAAATCCCATACTGTGCCTCACAGAACTGTAGCTCCAGTGTAGCCTGCTTCCATTATTTCCTGCTGTCATTATTTTCCATAGGCTGAGTTCCCAATTAAGAGATAATATTCTGATACATCATGGAGTTTCTTTCTCAAGACCAGAGCCATAAATCATGACAGACTGTAACGTACATTAAGTTGCAGTTACAGATGGGAGACTAAAACCTCACAGGTATTTTCACTACACAGTGAATAATCCATACAAAGATTAATATTTCCGTTTTCTACCAAAAAAAAAAGTGGAAAGGAAATTAATTTAATCAAGCTTTTCTCAATGTTTTGCTTTCCTAGTTACCTTAGTTTAGGTAGAAATTTTTTCAATAGTTCCTAGTCTTCAGCCTTGAAAGTACTAATGTTCACTCGTTAATTTTTAAAACACTCAGGTTATACTTAGATATTGGCTGTGTTGAAATGCATATTCAGCATGGCAGTGCTTCTTTCTGGTTGTGTTTGGGAGCAGAATTTTACATGACAAAGGATGCTGACCCTCCAAAGTGGCAGATCTTGCTAGTGTTTGGGTACCAAACAAAGTGAAAGTGGGCCATGGAGATCCATTTGTGGGTTGAGTCTAGACTTCTAAGTCAATCCTTAGTGACTCATATTTTCAAAGGTCTGTTGGTGGTACACCAGGACTCTGAGCTGATTGGTACCTTACTGGATGATCAAACAGTTGTGTGGCAAAACCATGTCTTCTGCAGTAGGTTGAGTGATGGCTTCTCATCTCACCTTCTCCTGAACATCTCTAACATACTCTTTATAAATATAGACTCAAGTCTTGAGTCAAGGTATTCACTCTGAAGAGTATAAAATATAGATGCTGAAATTTTTGTTTAAACAGAGCAAAATAGAACAATATTAGGTTTTTAGGATGGAAAATTTTTTTGCAGTTTAAAATACAAATCAGTAGATTTTTTTTCAATTATAAAAGTGTGTTTTTGTTTTAAATCATTCTTCAGTCTGAAGTGCTGTGTGTGTTAGATCATGATGCAAGGACAAGTGCCTCTCAATTTCTGACTATCACAACTTGTAGCATTTTGGTTTTGAGACAAGGGGCTCTCTGCCATTGGGGTCAGTTCATAAGTGTTGGGACCAAACCTTGGACTTCCAACTGTCTGATAGGGTTTGGTCTGGTTTAATGATAGCTTGAGCAACTGAAATACTTCTGATAAACTCAAATCTATTTACTGTGGGCTGCTCCTAATTAATAAATCTTGTACATTGCCATAGGTCTTGGAAGAGCAATGTCATATCTTACAGGAAGCTTGTAGATATCATTCCCATCTTTTTTCCCTGCTCAGTGTAAGCAAATATTTTCCCTTGAAAATCATTAGTTTTTTCTTTAAAGTACAAGAGAATACATAAATTTTGCCTACTTATTTGTGGAGATTGAAGGCAAAATGCACTATTAAAGAAGACTTAAGCAAGCTCTTCCCCATTCAGGCTCCCCAGAGAGGTGCCTATATAAAGAGTCTCTGTAGTTAATAAAAAGATGAAAAGGGAGTTCTCAGAAGGAGATTTATTCCACCAACAAACAAGGGGACTGTGTTCCCAGGCTAGGCAGTCTCTTAGATGCTTACAGTGAAGTGGACAGCAGAAAAAGCCTCATGAATTGAGATATGAAATATCATTACACTACATTGTAAACTTCCAGAAACCGAAATGTTAGGAATACAATGATAATCTTTCCCTCTGACCAAATGTGAGCCGTGTCCATGGCCCGTCAGTTGCCCACATCTGTGTTACAGCAGCTGATGGACACTAGGGAAGAAGGATCACTTCATACTTGCCTTGTTTTTTGTGCTCCTGGGCCATGCCCATGTTAGCTGATCAGCTATCCATGATTGAGCCTGTCTCTGACATGCAAAGGTCACTCATATAGAAACCTCTGCAACTGATGTTATGTAGACATTCAGGTCGAGGAAGCTTCTTAGGTGACAAACTTTGAGGAAAAGTCTCAAAAGTCTAAGTCTTCAGCTTCAAATTCGGTTTTGACACAAACACCAACAACAGAAATCTATCTTTAAACTACAAAGTATGATAGTAAGCTGATTTTATTGGATCAACTTAATAGTGAACTTGGATTAGATAAATTTTTTACTATAATTTAATTAAACATTACAAGACTGTATATATGTAGTGAAAAAAATTACTTTTTAAAAGCTTAATCTTTAGTCTTAATATGTATACTTTTTGTAATTATGTGCTAAAAAAATCTCAGAAATAGAACAGGTATTTTTTTTTAAACAAACATGATTTCTTTCAGTTTATTACTCTGTCANTTTGCTTTCAAACCTGTACATACTCTTACATTTAGATCTTACCATATATTTCCAATGTGTGCCTTCTGCTCAGCACTGCGAGATCTCTTCTGAACTGACATGCAGAGTTAGGTGGAGTATCTTCTAAACAGGTTTTTTTCTTCTCTGAGCTTCAGGACAAGAGTAAACTACCTTTGCACCCTGGCTGATGTCATTAAGATGGTACCCAGGACTAAACATTGAATTAGCTCCAGATGTGATGTGATCTCAATACTGTGGTTAAATCTGGGAAGTCTGCTCAGTCCCTTTGTCGCTTGAGGAGATTTGTTCTGTGTCAGTGTGCCCCAGCTTTAGCACAGCAATGAAAAAGATAAAATGCCCAGCACTTGGTACTCAGTTCATGACAGCTTCCCCATGAAGCGGATGTTCCTTTTCTATGCTAGGTCAGGTGATGGGATGGAGGACTTGCGGTACAAGCCTGCAACTGGGATGCATACATCTTCCAGATAGATATTCAGACCATGTGAGCTGAGGAACATCAAATTCTGGGCCTCTGAAGTACTAGAGCTGCTTCTCAGCCCCAGGTTCCCATGTGTGACTGACAGATCAGCAAAATGCCAGTGGCAATGCAGGCTTTTGCTGCAGGAGATACATGACAATACTCCCGTGAGTTGCAAGAGAGGGCAGGAGGGAATGAGAAGATGGGCCAAGGGTATGAGTATCAGAAGTGTGGCACTTGGCAGGTCTGCTAGACAGGGCCAAAGGGCTTCCTGAGGAGATGTGGAAGACCTGTTACATAGGTGTGCTTTCTTTCTGTTTTGTGTTCTTTTTATCCCTATACATCGAGTGAAATGTCTTTTGTAAACATCTAGAAAAATTAACGGTAACTTGAATGGAAAGGGATGACTTCACAGAATTTTCTCTGACGGGATAGTCCCGTGAAAATAACATAGTTGAAATGAATAAGGGATCGATTGATATGAAGACTACAAGTATTCTCTCCATACAGACTTGAGTATAAAAACAGAAATCGGGTGTAAGCTCAGAACAGGATGTTTGTTCTCTATTCAGCCAGATAGGGTTTATTTCAAAGGCATAATGCAGTTTTAGTGAAACTTACCTTTATTTTTCAGAATACATATACTGAAAAATAGACCTACTTCATTGTTTGCAAAGGCATTCTGCAGAAAACTGTGATGTAGAAGAGAAAGCGGTGATAGTGGTTTTGAAAGAGAGAAAGCGAGGGTTTGGCAAGCACTTTTGAGAATAAAGCGCTCATTGATTAGAAATTTGTGAAGGTCGCTGCCATCTAGTGATCAGATGTTGAAGATGTTGCTTAGAGCGAAACAGCACCCAAACACGAGGCATCTTTTCTAGCTGTGGCTGCATTCACTCATCACACTGGCTGCACCCGGAGCCAGTGGGTTTTTTCATTGTGTGCCCTGTGGTCCATGCATTACCTGTACCACAGGGCACACAGTTCACTGTGACACCCGTGGGTGCCGAGGCTGGGAGAGGCTGCGGAGCTGTGCTGCTTCAGCTGGCAGTGGCTCAGAGGAGCTGCACAAACGGGTGGCAGCACCTTTTCACCGTGACCCTCCTGAACCAAGTGCACGTACTTCTGCCACGTAACCCAGCCGCCTGTATACTCACATCCTGGGTCCCAGTACGTGTGTCGGATCCTGGAGAAGTAACAGAGGAATATGTGGGAACAAGGACAGCTTTCTACTGTAGGATTTTGCTTCCCAGACTCTGCCACTGGGAAGTGACTGGAGAGCAGCTCCATTGACTGAGGTGAAAGTATTGCTGTGGGAAATTACAGTTCTGAGTAAGGTTGCGGTGCTTACTCCAGTGCACATACACGTTTCTGAACCCCCTGCAAGCTGCAGGCACTGGATAGGTCCTGCTAGGACAGAATTACAATAATCAAGCATTCTGGCCCCAAGTGTGTATGTTACTGTTGTTAGGTCACTGCATTACAAAAAAGGGACAGCTTGTGCCTCTGAAATTTGCTGCCTTTCCAAAGCTGATTGCCAACCACCAGCCAAAATCTGATGACCTTTCTGAGGAAGGAGCATAATCAAAAGCGTCATCAAGACACTTAATCTGATTCATTATCTCAGCACGCATCCCTTAAACAGCAGGGGCATGAAGGAAGGGAGCAATGACCTTGACCAATCCACTAGAATTCTGATTTCCCTGAACAGAATTACGGCAACAGCATGCATTACAGCAGTGAAACTCAGTTTGTTTTGTATCACTAGTCTAAGTTTATTATAGTTGACTTGCAGTTCCTGTTCCCCAGTCATCTAGTTTAAATATTATGCCAGGGACAAAGCTAAGTGGTACTAAATCAATGAGAGGCCCGAGTATGATGCAGTTTCTTAGAGCTGCTGTTATGGAAACAGACCTCTGTTTTTGTTTTCTGCTGGAGGTCAGCTAAGGAGATTATATTTTTAATAATACTGAAAAATAGTCTACTGTTTGGGTAAATCAGTGAAAAAGGAGCCAATCCATCCAGCATAAGGACTAGTTCTGCAGTTCTTACAAGAATAACTGAAATATGATAAGCTGAACAAATACCAAATTGCAAATGGGAACATTGTTGAACCTTGCGGGTTGACAAATCATGATTGTGACCTTGGATGACCAAAGCAAAAGGTCCTCCATTTCTTAATGTCTGTGGGAAAGCATAAGGACATTTTAATTCTCCAGCTACTGCCCATCTGGCAACCTTTATATTCATAATGCCTCCTGGGCTGGCACCATTCAGTATTTTAAATATGATGGAAGTGGTGTTGTAGTGTTTGCAGGCAGTATTAAGCTGGAAAGGATGCTCAGAATAAGGAGGGACAGGGTGTCAATTCAAAATTATTTTAATGAATTGGAAAAGTGCTCTGGACAAAAAAACCAAAAAACAATAAGGAAACCACAAACAGGATGAAATTTGGTGTCACGAAATACAGGATACCAGAGGAAGGCAGGGATAGAAAGTGGTAAAACCCCACATTTGGAAACAACAGGCTTAGGAAGGATGAGAAGTAGATTAAAAAAGGACTAGAAGATAATACTGATTCTTCTGGACCACACCATGGAGATCTAGTGGAAAGAGAAAGAGATGGGAATCATCTGCATACTGTGAAGTAGTCGTTTGCTCTACTTGGTCTGAGGAAGGCTCTGCTGAATTGCTTGATAAAGTGCTAGGGAGGCATCACAACTTAAGAAGTTCATTGAAAAACTATGAGCCTGGTAATGACAGAATAAACTTTTATGAATAAATATTGAAGAATTTGGAATTATTTAATCTACAAAAAATGGAAAGGGGAACTGGTCTTCAAATAGATGAAAAAGTTGCAAAACCAGGAGAAACTATTTTCTACATGCTGTACTGACAGGTTAAGAAATTGTGAATTTAAACTTCATTCAACTTCAAGTTAGACAAACTGCAATATTTTCTTATCGTAAATATAAGCACATACTAGCACATGTGACTGTTCTGGGAGAAGATAATGCAGTTTAAGGTTTTGAAAATAGGACAAAAAAATCTATCATAAATGCTCTGAGGATATCTGATTTTAAAGAAAGGGATCAGAGAAATGGAAAAAACCATCTACTTCCTTTAAATTTGTCCCATTCTTATTTTCCATCATGAAAATGTGACCTTCTCAGGTAAGAGCATATATTTTACCTTCCCTGTAAACTCAGCAGCTCATTGAGAGAGCAGACCATTGTTTCAATATTTTAAATTCAAGGAGAATACAATGACTGACAATCAATTCTTTACATATATATAGCCTCCAAAATGACTCACACTTGCCACATTTAGCAGCTTTCACTGATGATCATAATCAGTGAAGATGAGTCATGTTAGGGCATTCCTGTCGTGTTCAGATGATAGCATGCCTTTCAGGAGTATAGTACAGCACATACTCCTGGCCCTCACTACTCTGAGTGAAACTTTAGGCTATAGTTCATAGCAGTCATAACTGGAACTGTTAGAAAGTAGCTTTTATATGTTAAACCCAGAGCTTTAAAGAGCAATCTACAGCTACAGAATCTTTAATATAAGTGTTTCTTCACATCAAACGCCCAAAATCTGATGTTTGACATACTGTTGTGGATGCCCCATCTCTGGAGGTGTTCAAGGCCAGTTTGGATGGGGCTTTGAGTAACCTGGCCTAGTGTAAGGTAGAGGGGGTTGGAACTCAATGACTTCTAAGATCCCTTCCAACCCAAGCCTTTCTAGGATTTTATGGGGCGCTGGGATGTGGGTGCCTGTGTGGCAGTGGCTGCGTTTAGGGCTTAGAAATTTGTAATGCTCCTCTGCTGAGCAACAACCCATCTTCTGTAACACATTATCCTACAAAATAAAACAAGAAGGCAAAACAACCACTATGTTAGCTTTGTTAGTGAAGTGGACTTAGCAAGAGGGGTCTCCTGTTCCAGGCCTATCTCCAGCCAGGAACTTCTCTTGAGGTGTGACACACTGAGCTCCCTCTGCCTGAGGGAACAACTGAACTGAGGCATCCTGTTTCTGACAGCCAAACCAGGAGTTTGCTGTGTCCAAGTAGGCAGAAATGCCTTGTGGTCTTGTCTTTAAAAGCAGAGTAGAGCAGGAGGCAATTTTTGGCTGTGAAGCTCAGCTTCATGCTGGCAGAAATGCACTTTTCTTTGCAGTGCTGCTGCCTAGCATCCTGCTGCTCAGCCTCCTGGCTGCTGGGACATCCACAACTGTACATGGCCAACTGTATGGAGACCAGGGACCTCAGGTAGTTGTTACAGCATTTTCTGCCTAAAGTCAGTATCATCCCCAAGCCCTTGTCTTTAGAATAAAATAAAGTCTGCATATGCTTTAGGTGTCTGACCTAAACATACATGCTGTTACCTTGGGCACTGTCTCTTTTCAGCTTTGCTTCAAAGAAAAATATTTGCTACTGACTGGGTTTCTGCTGCTTCTGTGACTTTTGGTGGATCAGGTTCAAGGATTCCTCTGAGTTCTCTTTTAGCACTGCATGTAGCTTTTTGAAGTTTCCGACAGGGCAAAGACAGCAACTGAGTGGTTTTCTCTACAGTTGACAAGAGTAAGAGCTGTACTCTGCTTTAAGCAATCCAATTTCAGTTTTGCCATGGAAAAACAAGAATTACAGAATTTAGGAGAACCAGATGATGAACTCGGGCATTTAGTCCTTTTTCTTTGTGATTAAGCCCAGTCTTAAGCAATGCCTCTTAGTCAGTAATCTTTTGTGGTGTGGACTGAGTTTAGGTTTTCTGGAATTAAAAGGGGAGCTAATGCTGTTCTCTTAGCCTTAGCAATCTCTAGATGATGCTAATCCACACTTAAAGTGCAAAACAATTTCGCTAAGGTATACCTATAGTGTATTTTTGATGTTTTGTGTGGCAGGTGTAGTCAAACCACAAACAGCAATGATTTTATTAGTGAAAATGTGCACCTTGAAATGCCTGCTACAAAGGTTGGGTTTTACCTCTGTGTTGGCATGCATTTCTACAAGACATCACAGATACTGCATGCAAGAGATTTAGAAGGCATTTGCCACCTGGTTTACATATGAATCCAGGCTTTTTTATTTTTTATTTCCTCATTCCCTTCTGCCAGATTGAAAGCAAATTCATGATTTTGTGCACTCACTGTCACTGTCATTAAATTTTGACACTTTTTATTGGATTCATTTTGTGTAGTGTAGAGCCAAATGTTTGTGCCCTCATCTCCTTCCTTCTCAGATGGCAAGTGCTTTTAATGTGTTTTCAGGGTGAGGCATGCCAGAACCTACCACTTAACAGATTGTCTTTTACATTCAAGGCATTCAATCATTTAATTAGGCAATAACACATTAAGCCATTAATGTGTGTCTTGGGTGTGCTGGGAGATACAAGACTAAAGGCAGAGTGACTTCAGTCACCTCAGCAGTGCTTTCATGCCTTAGTAATGTGCATCCTGGAGTGGCCAGTTGCTGTCATATGGACTTTCTGTATTTGGAAAAGCTTTTAAATGTTTTAAATGCTTTTCTTTTATGTTTTGTTGACTACATTTCTCTTTTGGAAAAGTCAGTTATTGATGCTGGTCTGTTGAGATGCCTGCATGACTCTGCTGACCCTGTCTCTTTCCTCAGTTATTAGAATACAATCCCAACAACCTTTTTGTGAGCTTTGTGTAATTATAGATGACTAAAAGATGCCAGACTGAAAAATTTCTGATGAAAGCAGAGTCACAGTTTGGGGCCTCATTTTTCTCATTTTTTATTGGTTCTGTTAGTAATATATAAAAACCACTATTAAAGATACATTGAAATATGCTATTAATAAATATACACAATATCATTATGTATTAATAAAATTATGCTATTCACACTTGCACTTTTCAAATAGCTTAGCAGGTGTTTGAGTAGGTCTCACAACAACTGCATGTAGTAGATAGGAATGCTGTAAACTGACGTATACAGAAAATAAGTCACTGGTAAACATTGATCTTGTTAGCAGTATTTTGACTGTATATATTACTTTTCCAAGGCAGTATAGAAAAATGCACATAGGATAATTAAGAATAAAGTATTGAGATTATGTTTAAGCAGTGCAATGATTCATGTCCAACTAAAACCAGAAGGTTTAACTGCTCTGTACCCCGAGGAAAATGTAGTGTAGCCTTGATTCAGTTTAAATCTGTTACTGCTTTTCCTACCCCAAAGGATATATTCTCCATTTGCAGCAACTGCTTACATTTTTGAAGACAGTTCATGGGCTGTCTTTTCTGCTTTCTCTTTTCTAGAGAAAGTTGTTACCTCAGGTTATGTTTTCTACACTTCTCTTCATTCTTATTACCTCTCTGGACTCTCTCCATTTGGCTCCCATCTTTCTTGAAGTGCTGTGACCAAAGCTAGACATCACACTCTTGCTGCTGCCTTACCAGCGCTGAGTAGAGCTGAAGTCCCCGTCAGGCAAGATGGAGTGGCTCACAAAGTACTTCAATCTGTATCAGCTGCCAGCGGTGTCAATAGGCCACTCCAACAGTCAAGACTCACTGAGATGCAAGAGAGTCCTTGTCATGTTCTCTCCTTCGCCCCCACTCTTAGCAACGCACCTACCACTATAGAGAAAAGCATTCCATACTCCTTGATTTCTAACTGTGGATTATTCACAGCACACTGGAGTCAAGGCTTCAGTGATTATCTAAGGCTGACTCATTGTTGCCTTCTTTGAAAAGTGGAAACACATCAACTCCGTCATTCCCAAGTTTCCAACTGTACTTCTCTCTCTTTGTAATGTCTGTGATTCCTGGAAAGCAATACACATTTGGTACATTGATATATGTAGGAAACTTAAACAAAAGAATTCTCTGGGAATACCTATTTCAAGGAAGTCCTAAACTGCCCTGAACAAGAACCCCCTCTCCTACAGTTCAGAGAAGCAAAGGGCCCAAACTTTGTTTTTTCCAGCTTAGAAGACCTTTGCACCATTCAGGCAAAGAATTTGTCCTTGAGCTTAACCATGTTATAGTCCATTCCTCAGGGCATTTCTCAAGCCAAATTCAAACTCCACTTATATAGTAATTGTACTTTCTCTTCTCTGTATTTGCATGTGATGGTTCTGGTTTCAAGTGGAGGTGCTGAATGTACCAGGAAGGGTAACCTCAAAATGCCTCTGATTTTCAGCTGTTTTATGGACATGAGGTTCAGTTATAGCATTCAGGTGGCTAGAGGTCTAATTGAATATTTATGATGTTCACATCTAAGAAATGTGTGGATATGACTGATTATTAAGTAACTACAGCTATTCTGAAAGTTCTTCTTCTAGAAAGGCTCATAACTGTTGCTGTGTGCGGATTCTGGCAGTACTTCTAAGAGGAGGCAGAGCTGAGAAACTTGTGTGCCTAAAATTTCCATTTTCCTTAGCATGACCTTGGAAGGTCAGTTGGCCCATGTTAGGAATCCGGACAAGGAAGGATTCACCAGACCTAGTTCATGTTTGAAAGATAAGTGCACAGGTGTTCTTAGTGACCTCCAATAGCTATCAGTTTTGGGGAGAAAGTATTTATGATTCCATAGCTGTCAATGTATTCATATCATAGAATCATAAAATGGCTTGCGTTGAAAGGACCTTAAAGGTCATCTTGTTCCAACACCCCTGCCATAGACAGGGACACCTTTCACTAGACCAGGTTGGTCAGAGTCTTATCCAACCTGGCCTTGAACACTTCCGGGAATGGGGCATCCACAGCTTCTCTGGGCAAACTAGATGTAATCTAGAGCCTGGCACAAGAATCTATGAATTTCATTGGTTAAAATGGTAAAACTCAGCAGTTTTGGCTGGGGTTTCCTTTGCAGCATGAGAATCAATCAGACATGGCATTTAAACTGTAAAAAACTATGCTGAAAACTCCAGCTGGGAAATTTACTAATAGCTGTTCCTTCAGGACATCTACAAATTGTTTATTCTTTCACTTTGTTTTGGAAGCTGAATGATGTTTCCACTAAAGTCTTAAACTCTTGCTATGTTCAAAATATGCTTAAACACCTACTTTGTGTGTGATCTACATTTCCAGTAAAATCATGAATATTTTTTTAGATATGTTCTTTCTACATTGAAAGATGTTCTGTATCTTGACATGATGAGACAGCCTGTTAGAGAGTTTGGAGCTCACGCCTGGGTTCAGACCTCTTACTTGCTGTGGCTGCATGACAAGAACAGCACAAATACTGCAAAGGGGTAGTTATTGAGTCATAGAATGGTTTGGGATGGAATGACCTTCAAGATCATCTCGTTCCAACCACCCTGATAGTAAGATTGTTCTTGTTATCTGACTTTTAGAGTTCCCTATGATGCTGAACTCTCTTGGAGCCACCTAGTACTATTTAGGCCAAGGATGTTTTTTCATCTCATCATCTGTCATGGTTTTGGATGGCATACTGTGAATAATTTCTTTCTTAGTAGCTGGTACAGTGCTGTGTTTTGGTTTCAATATGAGGGAAATGTTGATAACAACTGATGTTTTGGTTGTTGCTGAGAAGTGCTTGCCCTAAGTCAGGGACTTTTCAGTGTCTCATGCTCTGCCAAGAAGCAGGTGCACAAGAAGCTGTGAGGGAGCATGGCCAGGGAGGTGACCTGAACTGGCCAAAGGGATATTCCATACTAGAGAATGTCATGCTCAGTGTTAAATGGAGTGGGGAGCTGGTTCAGAGCCGCTGATTGCTGCTCAGGGATGGACTGGACATCAGTCAGTGGGTGGCAAGCAATTGTACTGTGCATCACTTGTCTGTCTTGAGTATTATTCCTCTCTCTCCTTTCCATTACAATTATTATTTTTGTTTTTATAATATCTGACTTTGTTTCAGTTATTAAACTGTTCCTATCTTAGCCCACGAGGTTTACTTTTCCCCCCTCGATTCGCTGCGGGGGTGAGCGGACGGCTGGGGTGGGGCTGAGGCACCACCTCCTGCCCCGTCTCCGCGTCTCCGCGGCCATCCCGCTCCCTCTCCTGCCGGCCCGGGCGTCCCTCCCGCTGCCACCAGATGTCGCCAGCATCCCTCTGGAAAAGCAGCCGGGCGCCGGGATGTGGAGCGCCGAGATGCGGGACGCGGAGCGAGCCGCGGGGCCGGCAGCGGGGCTGGGCGGCGCGGGGCGGGCCCGGGGCTGCTCCAGCGCTGCCGCCCTTCGCAGAACGGGAGGCGCACAAGGAAGTTCCGGGAGG
>VZTH01013896.1:965086-989009 GCA_013397815.1 Aleadryas rufinucha | reverse complement strand
TCTTATAAATCAAAACAAAATGGAACATGTTAAAGTATGGTTGTTGTCTTCATAATCACCATGAAGTTCTAGAATCTGTATTGAAAAAACTTGCCAGAGTTTTGTCTTTCTAGGACAGGCACATTCAATGTTATTATGATTCACTCCAATGTTTTGAGTAAACTTGGCTGGCTGACACCTGTCCAGCTGCTCTCTCCTTCACCTTCCTCAACAGGACAATGGGATAAAATGAAGCAAAGATAAAGACAGGGAGATCATTTAACATTTACTGTCAAAACAGACTCAACTTGGTGAAAATTAATGTAATTTATTGCTGATTAAAACATATTTATACAGTGAGAAACAAGAACAGAACCTAGAACAGATTTTCCCCGCTCCTTCACATCCTTCACTACTTCATGCCTGACTCCTCTCTTATTCCCTGTCTGACAGGCTCATGAGGAGCCATGGAGCTGTGATTGTTCTATAACAGCTCCTCTCTGCTGCTATTGCTTCTCTCACTTCTTCAACATGGATTCTGTCCACAAACTTCAATCTTTCAGGATAAACCTGTTCCTTGGTATCTGCAGGGCTGTTTTTCATATTTTTTCCTCACGCCTCTCATTGCTTCATGGTTTTCTTAAATATCTTTCCCCAGATGTATCACCACTCTGGCTGAGGGGCTCAGCTGCCCCCTGAAGTGTGTCCATTTTGGAGCCAGCTGAAACCAGTGCTTCACAGGGGTGACCCTGCAGCACTTGGGCACCTGTATCCTACATAATTGAAATGTCACCTTTAAAAATGAAAGTTTACTTGATAAAATAGTTATTTGAGTTTAGACCTTTAAGGACTGTGGCTTTCTTAATCTTATTAAGAATAGATTGCATTCCAGTTCTTTTCTATAACCATTGGAATACAGCTAAGGATTTCTAAGAAGTTAAAGGCTTCTAGGGAGTTCATTAATAATCTGTTACAAGTCTTTACATTTCAGGCATCCATCTTCACTTTCATGACAGCTTTTGAAATATTCAGGTCTTAATTTTTCATGCTTCCTTAAATACAGCTCAATGTTGAAAATGAATGTGAAAACATAAGGACAGTGATGAAAAAATATTCCACACAGTGACATTTTTGCAACAATTCTGTTAAAGAAGTAAGGAACAGGAAACCTTATCAAATTTAGGAGCCTGGTAAGTAATGACATACATTGTATAGAGGCATGTGTACAGAAACACATGGAAACGTGTTTCAGTTTTCCATGGCTTTCCATGACTATTAAGCATGTACCAACAGGGACTGACACCAGTCAGTCCACACTTACAAGATGTGGTTGAACTGAAACAGATATACCAGTTCAGATCTCATCTATAATGACAGAATACTAGTTTGAAATTTGTTGTTACCAAAGGAAGGAGCACTTAGCTCCAAGGGAATAGCTGTCTACGGGCTGAGTAGGCATTGTCAAAAGTGTCACTAACAGACATTCTGCCTAATATTCCTAGCAGAAATATGAGGACTAAACAGCTGCTGAATAGATGCTGAATTATTTTGGTTATTAACAGAGTTTTGAGACGCATTGTTAACATACCTGTGAAAATCGTGATTTTGGCAATTCAAGGGTAAAAAAATCCAGAACTCGACATGTATGATAGCTTCTTACTGTAAAGACACTTCCTATTCACCATCAATTGCATTATAACAACTTCTAATCCTTTCTTGAATCTGACAGCTTTCCCAGATCCTGTAATTTCATATCTGTGTATCTTACCTTTATTGTAAATATATACAGATAGAAATATATAATTATGATATATAATTAGCCAGTTCCTTTGTATTTCTCACTCATGCCCATCCCCCAGACAATATACATTAGCTCTAATATTTATAATGGAAGGCACTACCTGCTTTCCATCAATAAAATTTGAAATCCATGGTATTGTAGGTGAGTGATTAACGCTTCCCAAAATCAAACTCACGTAACTGGTCCCCTGCGTACAGAAAGAAATTGTAACAATTTACTTAAATCAATTCTTAAATTGATTTAAACCAGTGAAATCCCTTGTGCAGACACTCTCAAATTGGCTTAAGGGTAGCTAATATTGGTGTATCTTATTCATTTTGATCTAGAATTTAATCCTATTAAATTGGCTAAATTTTTTTTTATACACTGGAGCCTCAAGCCTAGCAGTCTGAATTGAATTTCATGCTGCAGGGTCATGGGTCCTCAATGAAGTTAGGACCTATAATGACCTAGCAATTTTCGAAATTACTTCTGAGGGCCCACTAATCATCTACAAAAAATAAACAGAACTTTGTGATAAATACTAATAACTAGAGAGTGTTGTGAAGATTTTATATAAGGGATAAAGATTTTTAAAAATTCTGGGCAATCAAGGATGGTGATAGTAGGCAACAAATTCTGAGAAAATGATGGCAAAATTAATTATATGCCATGCTTTTTTGCTGTCTTTGTTATGTTTCCAGCTTAAATTTGCCTGCTGATTATTGCTGGTCCCATGAGTTTTGGCACAATACTGAAAATGAAAATATGCATGACCATCTGTCAGTAATGGTTCCAGTTCATCAAAATTTCTAGTCTTCGTTATGTGAAAGACAAAAGTACCTTTGCCTGTCTCGGGTACAGAATCGAAGAAATTACAGATGAGGGAGAAAAAAAAAAGAAAAAAACTTTTCAAATTCCCTCTTCACAGAGAAAAGGAAATTGTTTTTTATCAACACATAGAAATAAATATTCTTTCTACACTTTTATGGTTCATCCTCATTTCCAACTGCTTCAAATTGTGACTGCATTCAGTCAATGACATGACTACATATAGACTATTTAGGACTTCAGTAATGTAGACTGGTACCAGAATGGAAAGAAATACCTCAAGATAGAGGACAAGAAAAAAGTATGGGCAAATAATAAAAATCTGTCCATTATTTCAAATATTGACGCTCCTTCTCATTATCAATTTCAGTTTGACAAAAATTGCTAGTTACTCCTCAGTTAGATCTGATACATTTGCAGCTGCAAAAATGCTACTTCTTTCTCTGATTTTGGCTTCAGTGTGTTTCTGCTAGATTTGGATCGAGATGGAAGGCACAAACCCTGTCTGCCTGGCACGGTGTCCTTTGCTTACAGTCCCAGCAGCTTTGTTTCATTCTTCTGTGTCAATGGAACTTAAAATATTTTTAAAAAATATTTTCCTACTGGTTACTCTGAAAGGCCAGTGCGAAACAAGGTGCCTTTTGAATGCATAGAGATATGGTCCCAAACAATAGCAGTTGCTATGGGAGCAGAGCATCGTGTTTTATGCAGACATGAAGGAAGAGGAATGGAGAAGCACAAATCTGGAACAGATTGGCCCAGGAGCTCACTGGCTCTAAACACAATGTTTGTTTCCCCTAAATATACTGTGGTAAATCGCATTTATACATCAAGGGATACAAAAGTTTATATTTAACTGAGTTTGGTTTACTTACATAAAAGAAGATTTATGGTCACTGGGAGGCTCATTAGCATTGATTTTCATAGTCCCCACTTAGAATTAATATGTCCTTGGTATAGGAAATTATCCAGCACTTATATAAAAAGCTAGCTGGAATGATTCCATGTATATTTAGCAGATTTGCATTATCTTGTGGCAGAGTCAGACAAAAAATCCAGCTTTCCTGAACAATTCCACTAACATTATTAAAAAATGCTGCAAACATATACTAATGCAGTAATGAGAGTGCTAACTCTGTTTAAAATTCTAAGGTCAAAAAGGAGCATTTGCAAACCAAGGAACCAGTCAGCTCAAGAAGGATCAAATAGCATTATATTTCCTTCAGTAAAACATAAAAGGTCTACAGGTTCTTTCGTGACTAACAAGGAAACCTTGTGTAATGTGTACGTGTAACTTTCCAATGTGGCTAAAGCAGAAAGAGGGTTTTTTGACTAGGAAGATAGAGTTTTTAACAGATGCAGAAAGGATTTGGGGATTTACTTACTTGAAGGTTGTCCAAGCAATTGTTTCAAATGGCATCAGACTGAGGGGGAAGAAGGCCTTAAAAAAAAGTCTTAACAGCTTGCTTAATTTGTATTCATGTCTTTTAATAATATTATCTCCATGAAGGAGTCTTTAAAAACTGTCATTTTACTCATCCAAATTGATCAGGTATGGGAACCTGTCAGAACAGTTAATTGCCTTTATTATATATGTTTCCTTTTAATATTCCTATTTATATAATCTGGTGAAATTATTCCAGTTAGCTCCCATTCAGTTGCCCTTAGACTTGCCAGTCCATGAGAAACTCAACTACTCCCTTTTCAGTTCTGCCATTTGTCCACACCAATATCTGCTTGCATGTTGGATTTTTCACCTTTTCTCCACAACATGAATATAGCTCTCTTTCTCAGGACTTTTAAAATTTATGCAAATTTACTTTAAAGGTAAAGTTGCTTCAGCAACTGTGCTGTGAGCATTTCCTTCCTGCCCCAGCACGGTAACACATGTTGATATTGTCTGGACAGGAATGTTTCTGTAGGGACATGACATGCATGGACACATAACTGCAGGCAGCTGTCATAAAATACTGGTCAGCTTTTGCTGGGGCTGCTTAGTGCGTGTCAGGACAGCCTGACAGTGTGTGCACAACCAGCTGGCAGGGATGGTGGAACTCATTAGACCACTGGCAGCTCCACTGAGTGCAATAGCAACTCCTCAGCCTTAGGGTGCTTTAGGTGTTTATACACGTCGCTGTTGAGTAGCAAACATTAGTATGAATTTATCAGTTAACATACAAGCTATTAGCCTTCTACAAGCTTGGGTGCTTAATTGGAATGGAGTCGAATCCTTCTTTCATTTTCCATTTAGATGTTTATTCTAAAGTCATTCAGACGCCTCAGCAATATTTCATTCTACAGTTTTTTTGTAATAAATATCAGTTTTAAACCCTGTATTTTTTGAAAATGACTGGATCCTGAAATGTATACTGCCAGAATAATAAATAGGAAATTTGACAATATAGTAATCTACTTTCGGCCTCTATCAATATTCCTGAAAAAGTGACCAAAAAAATAACATTCCTTGTTAAGATGTTTTTCTAGTTCCCCTGTGGCAGAGTGACAGACTGAAGTGGTATTTTTAGGCACAGAGGCCACTTTGAGCCTGACTAAATTTGCTGGTTTAGTCAGTAGTGATTCAGTATCAATAAAGACTGGGGAAATCACAGTGGTGCTAGCTTGTTAAAATTTTAGATAATAATAGAATCAATTAGGTGATAAACCAGCAAAGTAATTAAGTTATTTCCGTCTACAGAAACTCTTGGTCTTTAACTGGAAGACTGAGGTAACCCATACTGAAGTCAGACCTTGCTAACAGCTATGCAAAAGGGAGCATGCTTTTTTTGGTTTTGTTTACAAAAAATTTGAACACTGCAAGTGGTGCTGGTGGTTAGAGAAAAAAGTGTTTCTCTCCTCCCTCAGTAGATCTCTAGCAGATAGTGCACTTTTCTGGACAGAAATTTCCTTAGTGCAGGCAATAGTTTCATACACAAATTAAACTGAAACCTGACAACTCTACCACCAAAATAAGCAATCCTTCTTATGCCCTCAGCCATTTTTCCCAATGATTATTGCCCTCACCTTTGTCCTAGCACCATAAGCTCCACAGTCACACAATGAACTAGAGCAAAGAAATAATCTAACCTAAAATTATTCCCTTTTTTCTTTCCCCTGGAGTGAATGACAGAAAGATGTATGGGTATCTAAATATATGCATGCTAATTTGTATCAAATCCCCAAATCGAGTCTAACAGTCTTGGCAGAAATAGTCATGTACTACATTTTTAATGTGTGATGGTTATACTTTATAAAAAAACAGAAGAAGGTAAGAACATAAAAAATGAATCAGTGATTTCAAAGCTGGAGAATATACTTTAAAAATAAGATTTTAAAACAATAATTATTAAAATTATATTTCATACTACTTGCTTTTATTATATTTGTTATATAATTTAAATTTAAATTATATTTATGTTTGACATTTTATTAAACTATATGTTGATTTGTGGTTCAAATGCTCTTGTAAAAATAATTTTTAAAAAGGATGTACACAAAAACCCTTTTGTTTTGTATTCTAAAGAACTATTTTTAAATTCCTTTTTCAGTCTTATGGCTTTTGCAGAGTTAATCTTTTGACTCCCATGACTATGATGCAGGACAAAACAATTGCTTTTGGAGCTTGAGCAAGCCCCAGGTTATTCGAACTTAGTTGTTGTAGTTTTCCCAAACACAATGTCCAAATTCTTGGGCACAATAAGGAATAGACCACCCAATTAGACAAGTGAAAAAAATCGATTCCCTATGGCATCTAGCATCTCCAGCCAAAGGATTTATTTTACTAATTATTGCGTAAAGAAATTTTGAAAATATGTATTGCATAATGAAATTGTAAAGAAATAGTAAAATTTTTTGTATAAAGTAAAGCAGGAAAAGTAAATCTTGATGAATCTATTTATTACAAGTGGTTTACTATGGAGTTATGCTCCCCTTTGAAATTTGCATTTTTAAAATGCGGGAGACAGATCCTATCAGCAGCTGAAGCAGTAGTAGGTAGGCTAGTCTCTCATCTTAACGCAATAATTAAAATTCAAATCTGCCAGTAAGATCCAATTATTATCCGGACTCCGTGATATAGTGACTATACTTTCAAATGAGGATGTCTGCTGCACTGTATTTTACAGACACATGAAAACTCTAGAGGTATTTTCTTGCAGGCCCCAAATTGAATTGATTAGAAGCTTAGTGACGCAAACAATGTAAAACTAGATTAAATAATTTTAGTATTTTAGCAAGCATCTTTGACATTCTCTTACTATTTCACTAAGTGTAATAATGCACATTATGCAGAAAGAAAATGATTCAGATAAACTAATTAGACTTTAGATTAAAATACTGGTCATAGCAAAGGTTCTATTTTTAGAATATATTTTTTCAATACATTTAAATTAGAAAGTAATTTACTGGTTGTGGGAATGCTGAATCAGGTAAATGACTGACACTAGAATAAGATTGTCAAGATCATTTAAGAGCTTTTATAAAATAATTGCCTGGGTGTGCTTAATTTCAAAAGTGTCCTAATATAATTTCCACTGAGAATGCCACAAAGCTTTTTTTTAAATTAAAAGTCCAACATGCTCCTTTCTCTAGAAGTGATGCCATCGTAAAATCAGTCTGATTAATGCTGTTATGCACTTTATAATGTCTGCTGAGGTTTAATCTCAGACAGAATCTCAAGCCTCTTGCAGCCACTCGCTGCCTCCCCCACCAGCAGGATGGGGGAGAGAATCAGGAGGGTAAAAGTGAAAAAACTCGTGGGTTTAGACTAAGACAGATAATTAAGGAAAGCAAAAGTCGCAAACACAAGCAAAGTAAATCAAAGAATTCACCACTTCCCATGGGCAGGCAGGTGTTCAGCCATCCCCAGTAAAGCAGGGCTACATCACGCACAACCGGGACTTGGAAGACAAAGCCCATAATTCTAAACTTCCCTTAGCAGAGTTCACATGTAAGTCATCTTTTATTGGTGTATCTTTATATGACTGTCTTCAGTGTCAAGATAAATTGTAAAAACATGGGACTGTGGATGTTCCTAGTTCCCAGATGCAGAAGAATGGGTTATCTTCCTTTGCCTCTCCATTTACTACTTGTTAGGGGTTTTTTTTCCCCATAGTTTATAAGTAAAGATTTATAAATTTAAACATTTTCACACTGTATATAATTGTTTCATATCACCATCTAACTTGTTTTAACCTTTCTTACTTCAGGGGATGTCTTTGTGAACCCAAAATTCATAGGCAATACATACAGTTTGTTTAAACTATACCAATGTTAATTTAAGCCCACCTCATACAAATTTTGTCACACAGTAATTGTTCCCTAGTAATCATAATCATTGGCAGAAGAATAAATGACCAGTATGTGATTGTTTGCTACCATTGGTATTTACAAGATAGGATTCAAATTTCTAATTCCAGTCTTTTAAAGCTTGAAACAAAGTGGACTCTCTCCACCTATGAATTATAACTACATTAACAGGATTGTCTCTTTTAAAGAAAGAAAAGGTCAAAAGAAAAGCAAAGGAGGCTGGTAGCCTTTTAAATCTGAATCAATCACTGGAAGAAATGGCATATTGTACCACACAAGCAAATGTCAGATGACATGATCAAAAATTAATATTTTCTGCAGAAAAGCTTATTTCCTTTGGTATGCGTCTTTGTTACTCTGGATGCATTAAAAGTAAAGCTATCTGAAACTTCACAGAAAAAACACCTCTGTCAAGATTTGAGAAAAACGTTTTTGTCATGAGTCTCTAGAGTTAGATGTCATATAAAAAGAGATCAGGGTAAACTGACCTTACGAACCATCCACCTGTCTATCCTATAACATACTGGCTTCTACTAAACAACAACAACAAAAAATAATCCTGAAAGGTTTCCACTGCTTCCCTTTCTCTTCACTCAAAAAAAACCCCAAAAGAATTATTTGCTGCCATTTAGATAAAAGTGACATAGCATAGTTTTTACTGTTGTTTTTCAGAAAAAGGATGACAGAGAGCAAAGAAATACTTTTGCTCAAGGGATGATAAAATAATAAAACTGTAGATGAGAAATCAATGCCATGAAGTGTATTAAAATTTGATCTAAAAGAATGGACATAAAATCTTGATTTTGTTTTTGACATTTGTGGTTATGGCAATATATTAGTTCTTTTAAAACAGCTGATGATACTGAGAGAAAAAGACTAAGTGAGAGAGTCAATTCCTTCTGTTTGAAATCCTTCCTTATGCAGGATGACAATGTACTAGCACATATATATCTGCATGTAATAAAAATCCTTCTTCAGAAAAAAACCTCACTATGAAAATTTCTAAAATTATTGTAGGTACTTGGTTCACAATACCGCAAAAAGTGACATATTCTGATTAAGTGTAACCCCCTATTCAAACTATAACCCCTGTTATTAGCTCTGCACAATAAAGAAAATAACAATAATGAACAGCACAACATAAATATTGCTTTAAATGTGGAACATTAGGAACACTTTGGAAGAGACTGTCCAATCTCATTAGCCTTTCACCTTAAATGCTGTACATCCTAGTTATTCTGCTTTTATCATGCTACTCTTATGAGACAATCTCAAAAGCATAAATGTCCCATCCAGAGCACTTGCAAACCTTCTTAAATGAAAATTTGTTATAAGGGAAATAGGGAGAGGGCTTTATCTAGAACTCTTTTCCCAGTCACAGAGATTTTGCATAAGGGAGCTTTCATGTTTGTTTGTAATGAACATCAAAAGATTTGATCTAAACAGGTCTATGCTGAAGATTTTTCACACAGAAGCTGTTTTCAAATCTTTTTCTCTTGTTATTCCAAGGAAAGGATAATGTCTAGACAATTCTAAAATACTGAAAAAGGGTCAAGACTTGCTGAACAACTGTCAACCCCGTTTCTTGTAAATGGAGAAAGGTCAGACACACCTAGAGAAGAAAAAGGATTAGGATGTATCTAAATCAGAAAGGAATGAAAAAAATTCCAAAAAGAAATTATAAAGACAATCTTCTTAGAAGAGATAACATCGGTGAAACCAGGTAAAATGGTATTAATCTACTTTTGCAGGATGTTAATATTCAAACTCTAAATGTTAATACTCTTTTTGTTTTCTCTTTTTCCCACCATACATAGTTAAAGCTTATGTTTACTGAATAAATAAATGAAACATGCTATGTGTTCTTCCAGTATGGGAAGGTGTTTATTCTGAGTTAAAACTTTTATTTGCTTTAAGATTGCTTGGAGAAAATGCTGGAAATAAAAAATTGAAAAAATATGTTTGTATCAAGGACCTATACCAATCCCAGGAGCTTGTATTCAAATATATGTAATAAGATTTCTATAAATATAAATAAAAATAAAAACGCTGGGTGGAATATACGGCAAATTGATTTTTTTTTTTTTTTTAAACTAAACATTAAAGTGATTTTTAGATGCCAGATTCATAGAATCATAGAGTCATGGAATGGTTTGCGTTGAGAGTGACCTCAAAAGTCGTCTAATTACATGTACATATACAAGCAAAAAAAAATTTAGAAACTGTTTTACCAAAACACAGATTAGATATCACTGAATCATATTTTAGTTGAACCATTGCAGCATCCAGCTAGAATGTGGGAATCTACCAAGGAATTCATTAACTAGGGAATTTTGGATTTTCACTAACAAGATGTTAGCATGTTCTTCACCTGTTATAGTGTTTACCTAGAGACAAAAATAAAAAAAGAAAATGTATTGAAGCCTCTCTGCTTCCTTCAAAATACTCTGTTACTGTAGTGGCGACCCTTACAGTGCTAGGTCAAGGCAACACTGAAGAGAGTCAAGACTCAGTAAATTTTGAGGAGATATTTAACTGCTGCCCTGAGGTCTTTACATATGCAGCTGCTCTGTTACTGACCAGGACTCGCAAGCTTCCAGTTACATATCAAGTTTCTGTTTTCCTTAAGGCAAAAATACCGATGAGTTTCTGTTCATTTTGTTTACATTTTGAAAATACTTCTCCAGTTACATTGTGAGGTCAGGTAGTTGGTTTCTTCTCTCATGTCTTCTTACATTTCATCACACAAATAATGAATACAGGTTGTCTCTGGCACATCTTGCATTACCTAGTTTGTTTTGGAGTGGAAGCAGCTATAGCCAAATCTAGTTTCAAATAAAAAATACACTTTGTGTACAGGCAACAGTTTTGGATAAATCCTACATGTTGAAAACACCATGAAATTAGTTCTCAACATTTTGAATTTAAGAGTCCAAGGAATGTATTCTCTTTCCAAATTCATAATTAAACTTCATGACCTTAGAGTGACTGCAAGCTAGAAATGAGTTGCTTTGCATTGCAGTTGACTCCAGGTGAAAAATGTTTTCTGACGTTCCTGACTCAGTTATGTAAACGGATNCAAACAAACAAAAAAACAACCAGGAAACCCCCAAGACAATTCTTTCAATTACATTAAGGCTGTCTCGTGTTTACACAGGGCCAGGCTGCCATAGATAACTAAGTCTAAAGCATGTTCTTTCCATCATAGCTATAATACTGACATTCATACCAGAGCAAAATCAAATCACTATGATCATGAGTGAACTTTAAATTTATTTATGAACCATTTGTGTGTTCATGCACATTCTGTATGCCAGGAACTTGTTCCTTAGATATGTGATCAGATGCTTTTAAGGCATTGGGAAGTCACAGTAAATGTTTTTTCCCAGCAATTTATTTCTGAAGAATTCTCCAGCCCTTGCCTTTGTCAAGACCATAATCCTAAGCACAAAAATAATATATAATGCTGCCAGCCAGTTTTGAAAAATAAAAAGAAAGGTTTGATTATGATGCTGCTTACTGTCATAACTCTGTATTTATTATTAACTACACTTGAGGACGCATTGCAAATTTATTTAGCAGATTTTGTCCAAAATAGCTGTGCTAGCTGAATAGTGTGAAAGAGTATATCTGACTTGAGATATTGCTTTTCTCCCTAGATTGAAGATTAATGGCTCCAAAAAGATGAAAGCAGGAGGATAAAAGCATGATGCTTTCAAAGATAATTCTACTGGTGGCAATCATGATCACTGGATGAAAACAAATAAGCCATTTTCATTATCATGTGTCCTGAAAGGAAGCAATATTCACTGTGAAAGAAAATAATGAAAGAGGGGAAATTAAAGGCTTTGAAAAATTAACACTGATTTCAGAGTGCACCTGGACTTCTATTTCCACTGTTTTGTCTTCGAACATCAGCTCATATTCGGAGATGTTTTGATAGCAGACAATACAGAATTTAATGCAAAATAGACCAGACAACCCAATCAAGGGCTTTTCTTATGAGAACAAAAGCTTTTTATAAGTAAGTGTCCTTTTCACTTCTAGTTTTACTGTCTTGTAGTATATAAATTCACATGATGGGTGTCATTCAGGCCTTGGGAACTACTCATTTTCCCAGGCTGTAGAAAAAAAAAAATTAAAAGCTGAAATGAAAACCTTCCCTCCTCCCATCACCAGTGCCCAAAACTAGAGTAAGACATACCAGTTTTGAGCCTCACATAGCAACTGAAAATAATGTATATAAGAAAGAAAACTAATTAAATGGCAAAAGAGGTAGCATTGCATTGTGTGATGTACTGTGTTTTGCTCTGCAGTGTTAAAAATAGGGATATGCTGCAATGTTGGTACCTATGGTACATTAAATCAGCCGTTGCAAAACTGATTAGATCCTCTTCCAACTCATGCCTACCTCTTATGTAACTGATCTTGGCTTTCTGCTCTGTTTACCATTCATTTATAAACTCATGTACTGTCTCTACAGATAATTCCTTTTTTATTGATCTGATTGTCCTATTATAAGTGTTGTCTGACTTAGTGTCTTACATTTTTATGCTGAATTTTAACTTCCACATCATGCTGGCCCTGCATATATCCCCCTAATACTTCTCGAATTCTGCCTAGCTTAGCCCAACTTAAATGTCCAATCTCCCCCCTTGCAGCTTCATTCTGCTAGATGAATTCTTCCTTGTGCTAAAATGATAACTCAGGTTTATTCTTCTCTTTCAGTTCTAGCCTAAGATTTTGCTACATCTGTCAGCCACTAGAAATCCCTTCCTAACCGAGTTTTTCTTCAGCACCTGTTTCTTCTGCTATTCACATTATTTGTGTTTTCTGAAACAATAAAAATGTTTTTTCCTCTGGTCATAGAAAACGTTGTGCAGTCAGAATGAGACAGTGCCAAACGACTAATATCTGAAAGAGAAACTCTTTGAATTATATGGTTAATTCTCTGATGGACTAGTACGAACAACAGGTTATGGATGATTATTTGAACTCTTACTAAGAACTTTTGAGATTTACCTTTTGTTAACTAGAGCAGTCTGGTGTAATTATTTTTTGATCAAAAGAGGTTCATGTTTCTCAGTCAGGGGACACCAAGACTTTTGTGGTCACAAGGACAGAAATCTAATATTTTAAAGCCTAAAATTACTTGTTCTTGAAAACATCCTGGAAAATGGAAAACAAGTATGATTTTGTGAACCCTTAAACTAACATTAAACATAATTGCGGATTCAATCACAAAAGTTTGAAAACTGTAACAGATGTTTAGAGTATCAACAGAGGAGCAAGAGCATATTTTAATAACTATTATCTGTATAATCCAGTAGCTTGTGAGAGATGAAGAGTTACTGACCCACTCTGTTTGATCTGTTCTTTATTGCAATTTAAAAAAAAAAACACACAAGAGCAGACACCACAATATAAAAGCAGAAGTACTTCTAATATACCAATCTGGACTTCAGTGTGTCTTTTTTTCCCTTCACTGAACCTTTAAAATTTACAAATTACTTCATTGGCTTTCCAATGAATATACACAAGAGGCTCCAGCTTTATTGATTTCTTGGGAGATTTTCATGTTCTGTTCCATTGTCTCTTTATAACCAAAGCAGCCAGGTCTAGGATAAGAAGGAATTAACCAGGTATAAATGATAGACAAAGGGAAAATAACAATCTTGAGTTTATTTTAGGCCAAACATATGGGAGTTTAATATGCTGTTTACAATCTACCAAAAGTTTTAGCTAAACTTTAACTATATTTGATCTTGTTATTAATTAGTAAACCACTCAGCATTTCTGCATTCAGTTGAAATCAACATTTGTTAATATGCATTCATGTCAATCATACATGTTAAACATAAATGTCAATCTTTATCAGACCAACTGAATAATACCTAGAGTCTGATGCCATTTCAAACTTTTGTCTTTGGAATTGCTTCTGCCTGAAATAATATAATATTTTACTTTTAACATAACATGTGATTAAGAGTCTACTTTTAGTAGTAGGATTGAAATCCTTCCCTACTTTTAATTCTTTACTTATTAGTACTCCTTTTAGATACAGAAGCCCTTTTATTTTCTTTGAGAGATGGTTTACAGGAACAGATAGAGATCTGTGCCTTTATTTCCTGTACACCTTACCCATAGTGACAAGTGAACTCTGCTTTAATGGAGGTGTGAAATTTTCCCTACTAGTTCCTAAAAATTGTTTATCATAGAACCTTAGCAGCTGTTATCTTATATTGTCCTGTTGACTCAACCAATTTTAGCCTGAATGAAGAGATAAAAATCTTCAAGTTCTGCCACTTCATTTTTTGGAAGCTTTATTTTCTACCCTTAACAATAAGTTATACTACAGAAATATGCAACATCAACTTCCTTAAAGAAGATGAAACAAGGAAAATTAAACATTGAAATTATATCTCAGTGTCACAGGTGCTTTCAAATATCTTCAAGCCAGAATCAACACCTTCATTGTGTTAGGCTTTTTTACAAACACACAAAAAAATGACAATCTCTCTTCCAAAGAGCTTTTTCATGGGGGTGGATTTCCTTTTAAAATTTGTCCTTTAGGTTTTAGGAAAATATTAGCATTTTTAAAGACTATAATAATGATCAAATGTTGTCCTGAGGCTTCAGTCTCCAAGTAGACTGCTAAAGGCCTTGATAAATCACAATCTGGGATAGTTGCAGAGTGTAAATTATAACACATCTGATAAACTGCTTATTGAAGTGTAACCTGCTTCCACACTGTCACGATCCGCTAATACAGGCAGGAGTCGTGATGGTTCGTTTACCGATCTCAGAGTGCAAAAGACACACAACGGGGATTTCAGTTTCAATCAACAGTGCACTTTTATTGAGTGCCAACAACACGATTATGCGATAGAGGGGAGAGATATAAAGAGACAAAGTAGAGAGAGAGACGGCAGGGGGAATAGCTACCAACGGACGAGACGAAGTCCTCATGGTCCTCTGCCAATAGATCTGCCAGTGCCCGTGGGCAGATCTCGTTGGGGTTAATTCAGAAAGTCCCTTTATAGTCTTTTCAAAAGTGAGGGGCAACCGGCCAGAGGTGGGGAAATCCGCAACTATTGTTGTGAAGCCCATTGCTTTGGGATACGGGAGCAGGTGTACAGGACAGGCCATTCCTTCTCGCTTCGGTGCAGTCCTTCCCGCCTAGGCAGCAGGAACGGCGCCAGTGCGACCTGTTCCTTAGGAATGCATATCAGTCCTCAGCGGACCTGCAGGCAACACTTGGCAAACATCCCACCTCAGCCAGGCCAGGACTCCTGCGCAAAAGTCCTCTTTTCTTCTTGGGGTTTTTAGGGTGTTCAGTCTCTGGCCTAGTCGATGATCGTGAGGCAGATGAGGGATTTTCGGACCGTCTCTTACACACACAAACTATGTGAGGTGTTCCATAGGAATTTGTGAGTGTTAAGATGACCAATATTTCAAGAAAATGTCACATTATACCCTGAACTTAAGACTTCCAAACAAATTGGAAATTAAAATTTTCCTATTTTCCTTCTCATGAAAAACTTTTTGTCAACTAGTGCCAACCTTCAAAGTTCATTGTGATGTACAATAGTCTTCTTATTGAACATATAATTAAAAACACAGATGAGGCAATCTGTTGCTGTAAACTACTAACATTGGCAGACTGAGAGCCATTGGCCACTGAACAGAATCTGCTACTGCTCACCATGGTAATCTTATCCAAACCTAATAACACTCTGTACTAGTTTTAGCTAGTTTGGGGTAAAGTTAATTTTCTTCATAGCAGCCTCTATGATTCTGTGTTTGAATTTGTGACAAAAAACAGTATTAATAACATAGTAATATTTTAGTCATTGCCAAGTGTCCCATTTTGAGACAAATTCCGAGGAATGTCCGAAACTGAACAGTCTCTGATAGAAGGCAGGTTACAGCTGCCCCTCCCCCACCACATTCGGGGAAGAAATATTCCTCAGAAGAATGTGAAAGAGAAAATAAAAACTACTTATTTAACAAACACATAGGAAAAGAATAATAATGCTAAATAATAAAACCTCTTGCTGTGGAGAGAAATCAGGAAGATTTCAGAGTCCTTCTGTGGGTGTGGTCTCTCTCCTCCTGCTGGAGCTGGGGTTTTGGCGCAGGCCCCCTCCAGGCCTCAGTGGAAAGTTGTCCCAATGTGTTCTGGTATTGTTGAACAGTCCAGAAGAGAAGAAGGAAAAACCAAAGTCCCAGAAAAACAAAGTTTAACTCTCCGTCTCTTTCCGAAGAAACAGTGCTGAGAGCTGGCTGAAAAGCAGGAAGGGTGCTTCCTCTGCTCTGCTCCCCACAGCAGAAGAATGCAGAGGAGTAGTGACCTTGGAGCACAGACTGCTTTGAAAAGTTTGCTCCGGCTTTTTATTTTTTCTTTCTCTCCCCTCTCGAGCTCAGTTTAAAGGCACAGAAAGGCACAGGAACTATATCTGGGCAATATGGGATACAACATCATAAAGTCACCCCAAGACACCAAGCAACAGCACTTGAAGAACATCAAGGCCTTTTCCCATTCTCACAACGCCCCACCAGGGTGGTGCTGGGGGTGCACATGAAGCTGGGAGGGGACATAGCTGGGACAGCTGACCCCAACAGAGCAAAAGGTTATCCCATACCCTATGGTGTCATGCTCCACATAATATACTCCTAAAATATTAATATGTTCAACTTTTGGATACATTCATTTAAATATTATTAATATGTTTTTCTGCATGAGGCAGGTACACAGCCTCAAACTGATATTAGTAATTTTCCCATTGCAGAGTAGTACTTTTAAACAAAAAATAAAGGAAAATAAGATTTTATAAGTTTTAAGATAATTAATCACATTACAGATATTTTCAATTTCCTCAAAAGTCAGGTAAGCAATTTAGGCTCCAGCTTCTCGAATAAAAAAATTCTTTATTTTACAGATGACATTTATAGGACATATGGTGCAGCTGACATTTCTTTTTCTAAAATTACTTGCTAATATTTTCAGAGGCATGAATTACTTTTCCACAGCTCAACCATTACAACTGCACCAAGAGTTAGATATGTTTGCTTCTGTTGTGCTTTTCAAGGAATATGTGTACCATGAATTTTTTATGTACAATACCGTGCTGTCTGAAAAAAGGCTAAAATTACTGGAGTCTTTGGACTGATAAAGTGTTATAGCACCGCAACAAGAAGTCATTCTTTATAGTTAAAGTATACTCTGAGGTAAATACCATCATTAATTTGCTGTAGGTTAAATTACTGTGCAATGTTTCCAGAACACAAAACTAAAAAAAAATCCCCATTTTACTATTTATTGTTGCAATTTCATGCCATAACTTCACTATAATGCACACTGTGGAGTCCAGACTTTTAAAAAACTCTATCAAAACTACAAATCAAATTAAGGGTCTATTCTCAAGAGTATGGTTTAGGCATATAAAATCTCAAATGTTTTAACACTTACTTTCAGTATCTACAGGATTTCTGAGAAATATTGAGCAACTGAATTGCTGTCTGTTACCTCTTCTAAGCACTTCTTCAGTATATTCACATTAGTGGATGTGATAAAAGTGAAAATTCTGCTGCTTCATCTTCTAAAAAGGTAATATTTCCATCACTTCTGGGTTTTTTTCACTTATGGAAGCATTGGGGTTTATGAACTGAGTCCTTTCTATAAAGAAAATGTGTAAAGATCTCTTAACACCTGTGGGTCTACTGCAAAAGTATACTAGGTCAAAAAAAAAAGAAAAGATGAGCTACAGAAACTTGGAAGTTTCTGGCTCCTTGCTATTACTGTGCAGAGGATCTAGGTATTTTGCCTACATCACCTTCTCTCATATGAATTTCACCTATGTAAAGGTAGATCTGTAAATGCATCTCAGGTTAAAGCTCCAGGTACACTTAGATATAACTAGTTATATTTCTACTGAAAAGTCTTCCAATTTACAGGGGTTTTTTTTAATGTTTTGAAACTCCAACTCTTAAACTGAGGCATTAAAAACTGAAGTTACCCACTGACAGTTAATTGACAAGCCAGCCATAACCAGGAGACATTTATCTAAAGATTAATTTCAGTTTCTTAATACTACTCCAACATTTTAAGTGATTTATGTGTCTGAGATATCAAACCTTATACTTCAGGATTACAACACCTGTGACCTTCAGAGCTGCTTGACCCTCAAAGCTACTTCACCTCCAGACTGAAGGTATCAGTAAAAAAGTCATTGCCTCAGTGCTCGAGATTAAAATCTCATTTCTGGTATCATGATCCATGACAATGTAGGGGTAAAATCTATCGGTCTGTATGTGAGAATACTGAGAATGTGACTTTTATATGTATATATTCCACATTTTCTATTTGGCACATCTCTTTTCATCCTGATTTGTTCTTCTTCAGCTTGGTCAGCAATGCCAAAAATCCAGCAAATGGGTTTCTCAGGAATTACTTTAACATAGAAAAATGGGGTTTACAACTTCAGAACATGCAAGAAGGCAGGTAGTAATATTCTGTTCTAGAGGACTAAACGAAGTGCCGCCTGTGTTCCTTGCCCTTGGAGCATTTTCCTTATCTCCCACAGCATTCTATTAAAGAAATAATAGAAAACCACACATAAATGGTAGTGTATGACACACAAGACATGACATGATTAAATTCCAACGTTGTTGTCAAAAGTTTATAGAAAGAAACTGTCTCTCAGATAATGCTTATTTTCCTGCTTGTAAGCTGAACAAACGATCAGCAGGGGATTACAGTAACTGAAGAAGAGCAAAGAACCTGCACCTTGGGGTTTGCAGTAAGAGAAGAAAAGAAATGGAAAGGACGGATTTGTAGCAGTGTCATAAAATACAATAAATTCTTCACTATCACCACCCCAGTGCTGTCAAACAAAAGTTCAGGTTTCATTTCCACAATGCAGTGTATTTGGTGCTCTTTTTTCATTGTATTCAGTTCTGCATTATTATCAGTTACAAACCCTACTGCTTCTTAGCTGATATGTTCGTATTTTATTAATTAATATATTATTATTTTGTTGTCGATTTTATTTATCTATATTCCCAGTCTCCTTTTAAATAATTTTGTTGAATGACATTTTTCACTAGGTTTAGAAGGAGCAAATATTTGGACCTTACAGTCTTGTACTTTGTTTTGCCTTCTAGATTGTGAGAAAAGCTGATCTTTGAAGGGCAACACAGAGAAAACAGACATAAGATGCAGTGGGTAATGTTCTTTACAATTTTTTGATATCCAGGGGACATATTTTTGATATCAAGGGGACAAGAGATAAAAAGTAGTTGCTGTAAACTAAATACAACCAATTGGTGTTTCCCATAATTTCTTTTAGTCTAGATGATGGAGTTCTGCTTGATGTCTACATTTGCTTAATGCCTGAAGAAAGTTTCAATGGAGGTTTCAGTGTAAAGAATATACTATAAAATTGTGTAATTTTTTTTCTTCTGCTACCTATTTACTAAAAAAAAGTTAAAATTTCTCAGTCTAAAACTTTTACACATTGTACTGAAATAAATTTTCATCCATTTAGGAATATATGTACTTTAGTTAATTTTAACATGTTTTGTTAATGTTGACGTACTCAAGAAGTACCTGTTTTGACAAACATGACCTTTCTCCATGCTCAAATGTACTCTTCCTCTTCCTTCTCAATGTGGACTCTTCTTGATAAACTCACTGAAACAGATTATATTTTTCTATCATCCTTCACTCCCCTTTTAGTTTGTCTAAAATTATGATACATCATGTTCAGCAAGTCAAAATTTCATTAAAAGCGGAAATAAGTGAACTTTTATAAGACTTTTTTCACATATTAGTGGAAGTATTGGCTTAAGTGCATACTTTCAGTTTGTTAATGTCTGTTTATTGGCTTTGAATATCAGAAGAGTGCTGGCTGACTCACAGATGATGAACATTTACACCTCATGTTTGGAAAAAGCAGCAATTAAAAAAAACCTTATGCTTCAGTTCTCCAGAACTGAATCAAATTTTATTCTTCCTTGACTTAAAATAAAACCTTGAAAATTGTGGTTTTGCCAAGTCATTAACACTCGTTATCAGAAGTGTAGTATGTAAGTACTAGTGAGATGATTCATAGCAACACAATCCTTATTACATCAGTATGGCCCCATAATTGATTTAGTTGATTGTACCATCTGCTCATTTCCAGTGTTTTCCTTCCAATTAGAATGATACATCATGCATTCAATTTTTTAAGTTTAACTATGTTTTCTGTCTTTTGCCTCACTGTTTGTTCCGAATTACTTTTTTCTATTTGTATCCATTCTTGTAATTATACCCTTTTTCTTTTGAGGAAATTAAGTTTTGAGAGAGTTGGTTTGGCTCTCCGTGCTTCATCTTTCCAACTGATAAGTGATTCTCTTGTGGTGACAAAATGCTGTTACTTAATGCAGAAACCATCAAGTAATCTCTTCAGTTATAAACCTATCATGTGCCAGGTCTCAAGAAAAATAAGTCAATAATATTAATTTTCCATATCCTGCCAAAAAAACTAGAAATTGAAGGGGGGAAAAAAAAAAAAAAAGAATAGAAAATTGCAGCCTATTTCACATAGTTAGCATATAATCATAGATGGTATATCAACTTCAGCCAGAGCTCACAATGGTATCTGAACAATAAGTTTCACAACTGGGAATATCTTAGTAAAAGATTTTTTTGGGATGAAGGCATGATATTCATTAAAAACTACCTCAATTTAATTTCAGTATGTTCTTCTCTAGCCTCTTATTTAAGGACAAACTCTTAGAAGAAACCATAAACAGTCATACATTTACATGCAAAATACACCTTGATGAGTTCCACCTCTATGTTGCTTTCTCATGAGCACCAGTACATCTGGGGATCTCTTAAACAGAAACTACTCACTGACCAACACTCTGTGCCATAATTTCTGCAATAACACATCAGTACTGTAATGACAGTCAAGGTCCATATAAATTACTGAATTCAATTTTAAACCTCGTTCTGGCATTTCATTACGTGTGGTTTTGTCATTAGTGTTATGTCATCCATGATACATACATACGTATAGATAGATAGAAATAAATAGATATAGGTATATATATATGTATAAAAGACATCTGCCTCACACCTCCATAACAGCACTATTGAAATAGCAACAAGCAATCACAGTGTTAAAATTTTTGCAAGAAATAAAAACACACAAGGTTGTGCATGGAGAATTTCTAGGGCTTTGAATAACTGTGGAAATACTAATGTAATGCATAGACTATGCCAATTATGAACAAACATTCAGCAAAAAACCTTTTTGCTTATAATGGGATATTATACTGGAATGGAGTTGAATAATTACAACGTGTAAAGTTATAAAAGTAATTTATCATGGTATAATGACTATTCAGGTACATATGGCATATTTAAATGAATAAAGTAGAACAAGAGCTATTAGAGCATTGCTGTTCATTTTAGGATACATAACCAAGCATATTTTATGAAAGGCTCGGGAAAATAAATAGCAAAAGTTGTGAAACTAAATGTAAAAAAAAAAAAATGGTACTCTGCATTTTCTTTTCACCAAGGTTTACTCTTTAAAAGAAGAACAGAAAGAATAATCTAATAAAGGAAGAATACCAGCTTTTAGTGGTAAACTCTAAGAAAACTCTGAATCTTGGTGACATACTGAAGTTGAGGAACATAATTCAGATGGGTAGAGCTGGTCAGTTGGGGTCATCTGTGCCATCTGTGTCCCCTCCCAACTTCTTGTGCACCCCCAGCCCACTCACTGGGCAGTATGAGGGCCAGAAAAGGCCTTAAATTTTTGTGAGCACCACTCAGCAATAACAAAAATATCTTTGTGTTATGAACACTGTTTCCAGCAGACCCAAAGCATACCCCCATACTGGCCACTGTGAAGATAATTAATTCCATCACAGCCAAAATCAGCATACAAAAGCAATCACTCATTGCCTTCCAAGGGTAGGCTGATGCCCAGACAGTACCTGAGCAGAACCTTCCTAAAATTCCCTTTTTTCACTTTTATTGCTGAACATTGCATTATAGGGTACAGAATATCTTTGCAGTTAGTTTGGGTCATTTACTGGTTTTGCCCTCTCCCAGTCTATTTGCTGTGACACAGATAGACTGAGAAACAGAATCATAGAATTACAGAATCACTAAAATCGGAAAAGACCTCCAAGATCATTGAGTCCAACCTCTGACTGAACACCACAGCACTAAGAGTCATGGCCAGTCATTTCTGGAATGCTTCAATGGACGATGACTCCACAATTTCCTCAGGTAGCCCACTCCAATGCTTGACAACCCCTTCAGTGAAGAAATTCTTCTTAATTCCTAAACTGAACCTCCCCTGGGTTGAGGCCATTTCTTCTTGTTCTGTCACTGATTGTCCACAAGAAGAGACCAACCCTCACCTGGCCACAACCTCCTTTCAGGCAGTTGTAGAAAATAACAAGGTCTCCCCTGAGACTCCTCCTGGCTAAATACTCCCATCTCCCTTACCTGTTTCTCATATGACTCACTCTCTAGACCTTTCACCAGCTCCATTGCCCTGCCCTGGACACGCTCAAGCGCCTCAATGTCCTTCTTGTAGTGAGGGGCCCAAAACTGAGCACAAGATTTGAGGTGTGGCCTCAGCAGTGCCGAATACAGGAGAACAATCTCTTCCCCAATCCAGCTGCCCACACTATTTCTGATACAAGCCAGGATGACGTTGGCCTTCTTGGTCACCTTGGCACACTGCTGACTCCTGTTTAGCCAGCTGTCAACCAGCATCCCAAGGTCCTTTTCCATTGGGCCACTTTCCACCCACTCTTTCCCCAGCCTGTAGTGCTGCCTGGGGTTGTTGTGACCCAAGTGCAGGACCCGGCACTTTGCCTCGTTGACCCTCACACAATTGGCTGCAGCCCATCCATCCAGCCTGTCCAGATCCGTCTGCAGGGCCTTCTTACTCTCCAGCAAATCAACACTCCCACCCAACCTTGTGTCATCTGCAAATTTACTGAGCATGCAGAAGGCACTGATGCTTTGCAGGCACTGTTCAGAGTGCTATCAGCACAGTTTTGGCCAAAAAATCTAAAACACAGCACCTTATGAGCTGCTATGATGAAAATTAACTCTACCCTAGGCAGACCCAGTACACCAGGCTAGCAATTAGCTCTTAGCACATTGATGTCATCTAATTCCCCTGCACTTACCAGTAGGGTTTGCTTCTTTACAATATTCTGAAAGTGTCTGTCTGTATATTTGTTCCCTTCTGTATTTAATTTTATTAGGAAATACTGACCACAATTTAATATGAACATTAATATTAGAATGTCACCTGCTGTCTATATTGAACTGATGACAGGACACAGGTTCTGGCCACAAATTTGTGATATTTGGTCCCGGAGCTTGAGCTTTTAATATAGGCTATGCGGACCTTACTGCAGGTAATTAGTCAGAATATCTGACACGATCTGATAAACCAGATGGTAAGAGCAAACATTAGGACAGGGAGCAATTGAGAGAGTAACATGAGGCAAGAGAGTTCTGAAAGGAGATTAGGTAAGGTATATAATAATTAGGGTAGAAGTGATTAGCAGAACACAATGATTAAGAGACACAATTTTGAAGGGAATATAGAAGGCAGATGCCCTGAAATTATTTGACAGAGTAATGGGCTGAAAAACAAAGGGCATGAACCAAAGCTAAGAAAAGATTGGTCAGCAAGGGACTTCAGGATAAATTGCTTCACAAAAAAAGTAATTAATATGTAGCACTACAAGCTACTAGGTGGGGAAAAACTAACCTTCAAATGCTAATATATCTGAGAAGAGACAGGTAGGTGGATAAGATGGATGGACTTTGCCACCAGAATGGCAAAGGTAAAACATCACTTAAACTAGCAGGATAATAAATGAAGTTGTTTCAATACAGTGTTAAACATCAATGGAAAAAAAAAAAAGTTTAGTAGTATGATTTAAAAAAACCAAACCAAACCAAAAAAAATCCAAACAATCGAACAAAAAAAT
>VZTH01013896.1:921853-964638 GCA_013397815.1 Aleadryas rufinucha | reverse complement strand
CCGCCCAGTTTGTTAGCTGAATTTCCTGCTTGTAGATCCAACCATGGGGCAGGCTGAGCATGTGTTCAGGAGAAGAGTTCCATAACATATTTCACCAACCTAGCAGCAGCAGCTGAGTGCTCAGTCAGAAAAGCAGGTTATGTGCTAGCCCACGTGGCTGTTCAGCACTGAGCATAATGCTGTTCCTCCATCCATTTGACACAGAAGTCCCAAACAAGTTCTTCTGCCTTTTCCCACTTCTCTTTATGCCTGCACTGAACAGTCAAACCAAAACTACCTTCTACTACACTGCATCCAACCCTGTTCTTATCTTTGAAGTACACCAACCCTAAACTCTGCCTTTTTTTCACCTGCAGCATATGCTGAAAGCAGCTCGAGACCTGCACTGCCACTGCCCTAGCCTGAGTTGGGTGCTCCCAGAGCAGCACTCATCAGCACTTTTTGAGAATGTTTCTGGACACCCCTTGCCATCACTGCAACTCTGCCACTCTGCAATGCCCCCTAAAAGCCAAGTAGCTGCGTACAGCCAGTAGGAACCTGCTGCTGCAGAGCAGCTGCTACCAGAACTACACCCTGCTGCTAGGAACTTTCACCTTAGGTAGTTGAATCTGTTCTCATATAACAGTCAATTATCGGGCATGGAAATACCAGTACCCAGTTTTCCACTGGATAAAAGCCTGCCGTATGTGAGAGCTGCACCCACAGCGTGCAGTGACACGCATGATGACTGACAGTGATTTCTCACTGCTCCCCTCTGTGCTTCCTGCCGCTCCTGAGAAAAGACAGGACAAGTAACACGGCAGTGGAAGTAGCTTATTCCCTTCTAAGCATAGATGCACAAACATTAAATATAGCTCTCTTGGAGCTTAGTTCAGAAGTGTATCAGAAGATCAGCTGAGCTATTTAAGTTTCAACTTTCCCTCGTGGAAACTGAAGTAACTTCAAGTAAAAGAGTCAAGTTATATGTGTGGATTTTTCTGTAGACCGAGCAATATATTGACTGAGATCAAAAGCATTAGCCTTCATTCTCCTGCAGAAGAATTTATGTACTGAAAAAAGAAATTATTAGTGTCAGGTATGTTATGAATAATATCTAAGGAGCATAATGTACTGCAAATTTAAACTTCAAATTGTCCTACCTTTCTTTAGCTTCCCTCCGCACTCAAAAGATACAAACCAAAACAAACTGTCAGCACTGGATTTTGCATATTTAAAATTTCAAAATGTTTCTACAAGGTAAAAAGTTGAATTTTTACAATAAAATTAATACAATTTATACAACTGTATCCTAAAATCCAGTTTTTAAAGAAAAATTGGGCTTTGTATTTCCATAGAGTGTATTTAACCAGAACTCAAGTGATCTAAAATTAACTGTAATAATTTTTCAATTGAAATGGATATGCAAATATTTCAAAATTAACATTTTGAATAATATTAATGGAACTTATTCCCACATTGCATATCTCTAAGTTATCTTTATGTAACAAGGAGATTTAGATCATTCTATAAAAAGCTTTTGAAGAGATTTATATACTAAGAAACCAAAATGAGCTGTTATGCTGCTCAAACAATTGGCCTTTATTACATTTAAGATCATCAGTCAGGATGATCTATGATTTTGAAACCTGGATCCTCTCCAGACCAATATGGAGTTCAGGCCGAGAGTAACAGAACTTCAGTTGCAGTATAAATGCAGGAGAAAGTAAGTACAGAATTCAATTTACAAGGGTAACTTCTGTTATAAACATCCTACTTACCTTTTTCTCAAATAGCCTGAACCAAAGGAGCTGAACTGTCCTCAAAAGAGATCAGAGGATGTCGAGCTTATGCCTAAGAAACTCATCTTAAGCCATGAATAGTCCTTGTCCAGACGTCTCATACCAGCAGTAAATAGTCTAAATAGATTCCCATATGCGAAAGAAGAGATTAGTGATACTGACCTTCTTTGTATGGCTCTACAAAGGAAGAATGATATTAGGGAGGTAGCAGCACATTGAGAAATTACTTACTCGGCAAGTGCTTTGTCTGGACATAGAGCTGTAAAATAATTTTTAATCCCAAAGGCTAAAGCAGACAGGAAATATGTTCATGTATTCTTGGTTCCTTTACACAAAGTTCTTAAAAAGTCAAATTTCCGCATATTTCTGAAAACTGATTTGGCAGCAAGTTCTAAATATGATAAAAGTTTATCACCGGAATGTGATTATTATAGGTATAATCATCCTTTATCATTCCTATGAACTAGTTCAGGAATTAGTTATAAAACAAAAGAGATTGTAGGTAAGTGAGGAAAGAGTTTGACCACCTTTTTTGGGCTGGGAAGCACACACAAGTCTGAATTCTTGTTGCACCACAAATTGACGGGGATGGCAGAAGAAGGGGGAGTGGTGGGGAGGAAGAGAGAAAATAAGGAATTGAAATATTTATTTTAATGTGATTACAGCAGCTCTAAGACAAAATATGAATATTTCCTGTAAAGTCTGACCATTGTTCCTTCTTTTAGTGTGGTTGATTCTGTGACATACCAAGCAGAGAGCATGGATATCAGGAAAGATTTCCAGCCCATTACTTTCCTCACAAGACGTTACCATGAGATGTGCTGTCCTCTACCAGCATAGTTAAAAATTTCCCCGTCACTAATCTGGACTCTGGCTGGTAGAGACTGAACAGAACAAAACAATTGACTGGAATTTCCTTACCAATAGAATTAAAATGAGACAGACACCAAGCACATCCCTGAATTCATCTATTTCTTGTAACACTAACTTGGGCATAGAACAGCCTCAGGCTGCACAGCCAGGAGAATAAAGGAGCTATTTGCCCCTGCTGCACACTAACTTACCAATATAACAATATATCAATATATCATAGTTCTCTTTCTCCAAAGGTACTTCACCCATCTGAAAGTAGAGAACAGATCTGTAAAGGCATCTTGTTTTCCTTCCTCTACTAGTTATCCAGATTGTGACTTTCCTAACATCCTTCTGCCCTTAAGGTTTTTGCATTTGTGTTTGGAAAGGACTAAGGTAAATTTCAGTTTCTGGAAACAGACCACCCTGCCACACCTTAAAATTATTTTTCCTTTAATATTTGTGATAGTTTAACTCAGTAAATCTTGCTCAGAAAGCACAAATCTCTTCTACAGTTGAGAGTCTGTGTACTGGAAAAAATGTTAAACAAAAACATAACACAGCTTTGTTTATCTACAGGTGGGAAGCTACAGCATAAAGAAGGTGTCACATCATTTATTCACGTAACTAGGTTATCTCCTTGCTTCCAGTTACATTACTACTTCTAATAATATTATTAAACAAGTTTAATTTCTTTGTTGTTAAGCATTCATGTTCAAATAATTTAATTGGGTTTTTCATATCAAATGAGTTGTCTGCAGGAGAGTAAAAGATTTTGTACCTACACCATGTGGATTCATACTCAGATATTCATTCTCAGATTGCAACAAGATTTGCTCATTGTAATACAAACAGACCTCCTGGTTAAGTATATTTCAATAAAAAGACAAATCTTGCATTAATTAAAAAATAATTATAAGCATCTAAAGGTACATACACAGGAACTTTGCTATAATCTGAACAAAATAGTGGAGATTAGACCACCAAGGAGAGACTGATCCATCTTATAAAATATGAATCTAGAAATGATGTATTGCATTACTCATTTTCTCTAACTCACCAGGTCAATGGAAAACCCTAGGGGAAAAAAATCTCTAACATGACTACTTCAAGCACTGAGCCCAGAGGTGGTTTAAGGTTGCTAATCATCTCAGAATTTATTCCTAGATTCACTCAGGTTTCTTGGCTACATTGACCTTTCTTTGAATTCCCTATGCTAAGAATTATTTAAGGTTAACAATTTGCTGCATAACTGAGCTAATATAGTTTTGTTAGATATCAGTAGCCGAGCAACCACAAATATTTACATACATTTATATGTAAAAATACACATACACACACATATAGAAAAGAATATAAATCAGTGGAAAATAAAAAATACCACAGACCCAGGAACATATTAAACAAAAAAACTTCTAGATTCCTCTATGGATGTACATGCAATAATCAAACAAATACAATTGTCTTTAGCTTGGTTTCTTAATGAAAATAATATTAGCAATTTGATTTTTAATACATCCATCCCCCATACCCTAAATAATTTTTAAACTTATAGACAATATCAGAATTTGTCAAAAGGGTGGAGATCACAGACCTTAAAAGATCATTTACAATTGGCAGACAAGTATTTAGTAAAGCCAGCAAAGGAAGCCAAGTACCCTGATCCAGGCTGCCTGAATTGCCTCACAACCTGCAAATCTGATCAGCTGTATCCAATTCTGACCAGCAAATGCAGCAGTAGAGAGCATCCAGCAGGCCAGCAAAAGGCACAGGGAATAGCAGCAGCCTTGTTAACTTACATGGAGAACAGTAGACAGAAATATGGGACGAAGGTCTGTCCCCTTAGTAATGCAGTGTTGGAAGGGATGAAGAAAAGATTTTATTATGAATAAGGAATTGCAGAAAACAGAGATTTTGAGAGCAAGGTATTGCACTTGTGTTTTGCGGCATGCCTGAAGAACTTAGTGTATTTTAGCAGAGTAAGAGAGACCCAGATGACCTACTGACGTGTCTCCCTGACTGAAATATTCTATAATCTAGGGGCAGAAGAATCTAGTATACAAAACACTGTTTCATCATGCATGTGTCTTCAGTAATTCTAGTGTGCTCCCAAAACATACTTTTTCTCTAAATTCTGGGTTTTTTTCAGATCACATTAGAAGATGCATGCCTCATCCCATGCCCATGCAGTACAAAGGTGATTAATACTCTACTTTTTAAAGTTTTCTAAATTTTATGAGAAATAAGTATTTCTTTAAAAAAAAATATATTTTAGGTATTCTGTCGTTGGCATTTCTGTAGCAGTAAGCTCTGGTCTTAATTTCAGTACTTTGCTATATGATAATTGGAAGTCCTGTTTCTCTAAGTGGTGCTGAGATGAGCCTTTATTAGATGCAGAGTTATTGGTAAAGAAGACCTAACAACTTTGCAGTGTCATTTTAGCGTCTGACTGTAGGAGGATTTGACTTCCCGTTTTGAACACCATTACACCCTCATGATTCCTACTAACAGGTGCTCTGCTTGAGGTGAGAGACTGTGCTTAATGTTTTATTGCAAAATTATAAGTATCTTTGAAAGACTTTTCAGGTATTTTTCTGTTAATTTAGCTTATGCTAGCAAGCAAAAAGTTTTTAAGTACAAAACAGGCTGTTCTGCTGCCTGAACAGAAAGGCATTCATGATCCTTAAGGATGAAAATGTGGCAATTTATAATTTCTACGCTAAAGGTCTTCTAATTGATGATTGATGTAGTCTCAATTTAGAACTCCTGTCTTAGATAAACACAACACTACCCAAGACTTACTCCTGCCTTGACAGCTCCAATGTGGCTTTGCAATTGGGATTTGACATTGTTGGTGTGTGTCCCCTCTGGCTATGTCTGTGCTTGCCTGTGAAGAAATTTCTCTGTCTGGCCCAGCTGATCAGTACATGTCCCACAGAGCACAGTACTGCACAACTCTTTGTATACTGGCTATGATATTCCCAAAGTTAACACAAATACAAGAGTATACAAGGACTGTACATGGACAGGTCTACTCAGGATGAGGACCAGGCTCACATGAAGACTAAGAAAAATAAATATTCCAAACAGAAAAAGAAAAATAGACACCAATAAAACAAAACTCCACACCAAGACTACATTACAGCTATTTGTTACAAATATTTCAAAAGTTCATGTCAGAGAATAGAAACAGTTAATTATAAAAGCTCTACAACAACAGTACATTAATTCATGTCACGAGTGGAGGATCTTCAGGTACTCATTGATGTTCAGCCTCAATTTAGGTATCAATAGCAGGTGAAGATGTTATGCTCTTTGAGGAATGCATCATTGAACAGTATACACAACTCTGTAACTTTCAATTAATCCTCCATATAGAGAAATTAGGAATCTAAAATTTTTATTCAGCAAGATTTATACTGATTTCTGCTTTTAAGAAAAAAAAATAAACAAACTTAGTACAAGTATGTTCCTAAGAACTTAGGCGAAACTCATTTGCCCTCAAGTAACTGAAGGCTTAAGATATTTTGAAGTTTCATAAGCCTTAGATAAAGGTTCCTTGGGAATATCATTTTCTCAGTGGGTAGCACAAATGAGCATCTGAGAGAAACATTACAGAATTATTGGGGGATTTGTTTGGTGGGTTTTTGTTTGTTTTTTTAGTTCATATCTTCCTTCAAGGGAAAGTTAAACACACTGAGGTGGATAATTTCCTCCAACAATATATTTGCTTAATATTTTGTAGCTATGCAACACAGAAAGATGTTATAATTATTTTTGTAGACAACAAACATAGTGCTCTTAAGGAGGGTGTCCATTAATCCATTTTAGAGATGAGTAAACTTAGGTGCACTACAATTAACAACAAAAGTGTTTAAAAATAATTTATAAAATGAAAATCGGCCATAAGCAAGTCTTTAATATAATGCACATTTAATTTTGAATGCTACTTTGGCTTTAGTTTAAATAAACTGATTTGCTCCCTCCCAAGTTGTTGGACACAGTCCTTCTTTGGGGGCTTTGATAAAATCTCTGACATTTCCTGAGTGGATACTTGGCTAATGTTAAGAAGAATTTGAGATATACAGAATTATGTGAGTTAGTGTTTGATCCAAGTAGAAAAGTTGGACAGGAAAAGAATTTCTGATATCCACATTTCCTCCATTTTACATCAGGCTGAAAAACTAATATTTCAAAAATAAAATTCTTGCCTTTCCCAAAAATAAGTAGCTGACCTAAAGCTACCTGTATTGTCAAGGCTCAGCAAGGACAGCAGATACATGGATTCAGGTTTAGTAAATGCTGTAGGAACCATCCCATTTTCTTTCCTATCTAAACAGGAATTAATACATTAGTTAATTATGTTTCTTACCTGAAGAGTGTCTTGTAGAATTGAAAGCTGATTTTTTTTTTTTAAATATCTTCTTTAGAAATTGTTATTATTCCTACTCATCAAGTTATCTTTTTTCTTTGGAACAATTCCACTTTGTCCAACTGAAGTATTTATTAGCACAAAGAAAGACTTCAAAGCTTACTTCCTGCCCAAACTTTCAGTACTTCCTTGCTCTTTATTTTAACATTGACGCTTTCTAATTCTAAAAGAGGTAAGTACACAATATAATTTTAAAATATTGAAATACAAGTAATCAAGATTTAAATGAACACTCTTCAGTGCCCAGGTTTGTTCTACAGATAATTCCAAGTCCATTAGAAACAGAAAAGCTTTCTTCTAAACATCAATATGCTGCACAAGTGCTTCTTAGATAATTAGGAAAACTGGAATTTTCTAGTCTTTTTGGGCTCAACTGCTTATGATTTCCTCAAACTCTTTAGCTTTTAGGCACTTGCAGCCTATAACATGCCAATTTTTTAAAACTCTGATTGCCTTATTAGTGAGGTAGTTTTGCCCTTTGTTACAGATCATGTACATTGAAATTTCAGTTTTCAAATCTTTCTAGGATACAGGAGATTCAGAACAACAATAACAAAGTCTCATTTCTATCAAAGTGTGGATCTAACAGTAAACATGGAAACCAGACCCCCTATTTAGCCCCAAGAATCCACCAGCAAATGCCCAAAAGAATTCAGCTTCTTAAAATGGCAGCGCCAAACAATCAGCAGAAGAAGAAGAGTTCAGTCTAAAGTCAGACATGTTCTGCCTGAACCTGCCTGCAGCAGGCCAGGAGGAAACACTGGCTCCAAATCCTTCCTGAGGCTAAAGTGGCTGATGTCCTCTTCTCCTTGGGATGTGCATCTCTTAATCTTCTCTCTGTATTAAACATATTTTCCCTAGCAAAAAAATAAAACAGGATTTTCTCTCTATATAGAAACAGAGGTGGTGCCTATCATCTATAAAATAACAAGTAAAAACAATTCAAGGACTAAAAGTCTTTTCCCAGATTAAAGGAATTTGAAGAAATGGTCTTTAAAGTAGGTGCCTTAACCAGGAAACTACAGCTTATTTACTTAGAAATCTTTTCAGCTGAAGCTTTGAATATATTTAGATAGAATTAAGTCATTGGAAAAAAAAAATCAAGAAAAAAGAGGTCAAGTGGAAAGGTAGATTATAAACTCTAGAGTTAGAGCAGTCACTTGGAAGGAACTATTGCTGAGTCCAAGCTCCTAGCATTGCATACAGATTTTATCCAAAGATTTTTTAATGTACAAATAATTCTGAAGAAGGGATCCAAATCCTTGGTACTGAGAGTGGTGAGCTTATCATATACCTTTAGGTGCACATTCAAGGTGTTAGCAGCAAGAATGGGGTTACTCCACGAGGGAGGACAGCCCAGGGGTGACACCAAAGCAGGCAGCACCTTCGTTGACCCATTTGCCAGCCTGCAGAACCCAAGCTGGACATTGATGACAGGGACCATCAACAACCCCAGACATATGCAGTGGAAGATCCAGAATCCCTTTAGGAGGTCAGGCCCAAGGAACGCACCTGGGAGATGGGCCAGGAAGAAGGCATATCTAGAGCCTAGCTTGGGAAGGGATTTAAATAGCCAGGTTAAGTTGAAATGGAGTTCCTGGACTCATGAAACCTGTAGTGAGACGTCCCAGGGGCAAATGGGTCAAGGTCAGGTCAGGCCTGGTAGTAACTTCAGGGCCCTGACACAAAGCATCCACTGAGCTTCAATCACCAAACCAGATGTAAGCTACATAGTAACTCTCAGGACAGCAGTGGCCTTGAGTGTTGAAATATTCTGATCTAGCTACCATAGGTCTGGGACTCAGGTGCCATACCAGTGTGCAGCCAGGTGAGGGAAGAGAATTACAGTGGATATGTCTCTATTTGCATGCAGCCAACCCACACTTTTATCAGAGTTGCCACAGAGTTCAGAATATTGAATTGAGTTTGCTGTTGAGGTACTACTTACTATGTTGGCAACATTCTGCTCTCAGATTAAAAACAAAAACTAAAACAAAATCAAAAAAACCCAAACAAACAAACAAACCCAACCAACCAAAAAAAAAAACCAAACAAAAAAAAAAAAAAAAAAAAAAAAAAAAAACACAACAAAAAACAGCCCAGCCAAAAAAACACAACAACAAAAACCAAACCAAAACAAAAAAACCCCAAACTAGAATAGTGAGACTAAAGAATAACATTTCACATTCAATTTTATTCAGTTATCAAAACAACGGAGAACAATGATGATGCTAATTCTCAGTGATAGGGATTTTGTGTCAATTATGTCATTGCTGCAATTAATTTCACAGTGAACACTGTATTCAGCCCATGTAATCCTCCCACTGAGTAGCTTGATCTCCAGCTTGATCTAATTAGACAAAACTTTCAGGATTATATTAGGGTCAGACAGAAGAGGTTTACAGAGAATGAGGTCAAAAAATTACACATAGTGGTTAGCAGTGGAAGTCGAGGAATGATTGTGCCTTGAACTAGGAAAGAACATAGCCTTTTGGGATGTTAAAGGAAAAACTAAACAAATCCTTGAGCTCTTGCCAAGTCTACAAAAACTGAGCAAGGAAAAAAATCAAACAAGGTAAAAATTATAAACAGTCTGCTTGACTTTAGGAAAGTGTAGTCCTGCTTCTTGTTATAGATGAAATGAAATGTTTTGGCAAAAGCCACATTTTTAATAATGTAGTCTAGTCACTAGGCACTGAAACTCCATTCCAAAGTGGAGTTTATTCTGCTGGGGATATAAAAAGCTATTTTTCTCAACTACTCAAGCCACTCCGCCTACCACAAGCCTGCTTCTGCTCCATTGAAGTCAATAAAAAGGCTCCTATTGATTTCTACAAGCATGGGATCAGATGTAATGCCAAGATCGTCCAGGAGGCAGAAAAAGTTGAATATTGAAATAGCATGATGAATACCTGCCATTTTTAGCTCTGCCTTTATACATAAGCTGCTGCTAAATTTGACCAGTCAGGAACACTCCTGTCATGTTTTCTCCCAATCAAGCCTCATATGGGGAGAAATATCTCCCTCCTGCTCTGTTGCAGTGAAATATTAGACGAGAAGCTGAAGAAAAGTGCCCAGGCATCAACATCCAACACCACTTCCTATTGCGACACTGTTCAAGAGACCTTCCTCGTTTGAGTAGAGTCTCATGATTTGAACAGCTTATGTGATAAACAGCTTTACTTGATGCTAGTTTCTAATAGATCTCATACAGCTGCATTGAAAAGCAGCAATTAACAGGCTCATTACCAGAATTTCCCAGATATTTCAGCTTGTGTTTTGAAATAAATAAGTAACCAAAACAATGAAAACATGGCCCTTGTTTTAACCAAAACAAGGTGAAGAACAGTGTGGGACAGACACCTCCATGAGGGCAGAACATACTCCCCTACAGAACAACTTGCTGTCTCTGAAATATAGATCTTAAGGAATACCAGTTTAGAGCTACATGTGATGGAGAAAGCTGGTGTGAAGCTAAAAGAGAACAAAGAATAACAAGGAGAAGGGAGCAAGGGTTGCAAATCAGTATCATTATAAATATCAACAGAGACCGCTATACAAAATACATCAATATAGTGACATACCTCATTTTTTATATTATGTTCATAATTCTTTTTCATCATAGAAATGTTTAGATCAAATGGTAGTCAGGCCTTACTGCACTAGAGGCTTCACAAAAATATTTTCACAAGAAAAAGCCCCCTGGGAGTTGGCAGTTAAAAAGGAATTTTCACTGATATTTGTGCAATCTTACTCGTATCTGCATGTCCAGCTGATGTACAATAACAGCAAAAAGTGGTGTAAGCCAACTATTATTTCACATGCCTGAAAAAAATCACAGATTTTTTTAATCTCACTAATGAGGTAGCAGAGATGAGTTAGTGTGCCAACAGTTAATTGAAATGTTAATAGGACCAAAATCATGCTGAATTAAGCTTGTAGTATAGATGCACTAGTCAGTTTTTCAGGTACAATATGGTTTCTTCAAAGCAAAAAATAAGACCCAGTCTTGCTACTCAAACCTGTTTGTCATTCAGGCTCGAAACGTTCTCATATTCATTCTACCTCCATTCCACAGATATCTTCAAACTGTTTGCACCAGCACATTCTTCTGTGTGGGTTCTTCATTTGCATTTGTTTTTCATAATAATATCACATATAGAAAAGAGACGAAGTGGGAAGTGACTATCTTCTGTGATAAAACCCTGACTGGAGGACACTGTAGGCATAAGTAATAATTGCAAAACACACCCAACACGTGTGCAATTACTGTTATTGGCTGATTTTTTAAAGATGTCAGGAAATCTGCATGAACAAATCACACAGACTATCCTGAGTTGGAAGGGGCCCACAGGGATTATCAAGTCCAACTCTTAAGTGAATGGCCCATACAGGGATCAAACCCACAATCTTATCATTATTAGCACTATACTCCAACCAACAGAGATAATCTCAAATATTTGCTGGTGAACTGGAGGATCTATAAAGAACCTTCACTTTTCTGTTGCACTGTGCTCTTTTTACATCATGGATTCGACTAAACCCCAATAGCTGTGTTGTTAAAGTACTGGGTATTGTATATCTACACTGTTGATTTTGAACCATGATCTATTTCTAATGACAGTATGAAAAGATGTAGAAGAACCTCACAGAGAAAATCTTCCTGGCATTTAAATGCCAGTTGACAGATACAATATTAATGAAAAGCTCTTTCATACTGTCCTCCAGGTTTTTTCTTAAAAGACATTCCCAGAAATCTTATGCGCTTATCTATTTTCCCCTAAATTTTGGAGAGAAATCTCGACCAACATTGTCTCTCTAGTTTATACCACCCTATGGAATAAAATTAAGAATACTTTTTTTTTTTTTAATATCTGTATAATGTTTGTCATATGAAACAATTGCTAACAGTTACCAAACATGACAAGTTCCCGTGGAAAAGGTGATAAATATTAACTGCTCAAACAGCAGTGTGTGTCCATGACTTTTCTCTTGTTTGGTTAATGCTTATAAATGAGCCCCTAATTTATCTTCAGCTAAGCTTGAAAAAGCAGAGTTAGAGCTCAAGTTTTATTGCTTACTGTTGGTGTTATAAGTTTTAAAGTAAATTTCCTTCCCAAGATATTATCTCTTATCATTAGCTACCAGGACATCCTTTACTCCACTTTTTCTGGATCAAAAAGAGAGATAAGAGGGTAATACATCTTTGCAGAAACTAACTGAATCTTCTCTTAAGCAAAGTTTATCAACATTTAACCTAGGATATACAGCTAATGTGTTTGTATTTTAGCTAAAGGTGACTTAGAAAAACATCTAAATTCAAGAACCCTAGAGTTTTTCATCCTGTGGAACTGTACCCTGTATCTGCTTATCCTGCGGTATGCTGACTTCAGCTTTGACGTTATGCTGAGACAGTGACTTGCATTTACAGACATTTTTAGGATTTCCTTCCAGAACTCTCCAGAGATATACATCAATTTCCCATAGCACAATTGAAACCTGTGGAGTCAATAATTCTTTCAAAATATTTCTAACTCATCAATTATTAATTTCACTTTTATATTCAGTGGCTTTCTACTGATGGCTTTATAGCTATATGTTGTTGTGGTGGAAAGGATAGGAGGAAGTGAAGAGGTATATAAAGCAAAGAAAAATCATTAGAAATATTTAAGTTGGAAATCCTTGTTTCTCTCGTATATTTCATTTAAAATATTGACATCTCATCTTCAGAAAGGTAAATCTTTGATAAGAAACTGAATGCAGGCTAACGTAAAATATTTTAATAAATAGTGTGAAAGTTAAGGGACTGACTGCTAGCTTGCAATGAAGGAAAACTACTAATATCAGAGGAATGAGTCACCACGTGAAACCTCTGGTCACTGAGGAGTGTCTCATAAACTGTGACCAGGACATTGCACTTTGTAGATAGCATTTCTGAGTAGTCTTTTTGGTATTAAAAACTTTAGCCACAAACTCAATGTTTTCACCTTCCTTTCTTATCCAGAAAGTGAAACACTGGTCCCTGGTCATTGTGCCCTGACCCACAGGAATAGCTGTGTTTCAACAATGGACTGGGATTCTGTGTGCAAATTTCTCATCCTAAACCACATCTGATACTTTTGTTTGGCTTAAATGAAAAATGGCATAGAAATACTATAAACTAAAGGACTGTGGTTTGGTTTTGCACTTTTTTCCCTTTCCCAAGAGTGGGCCTTCATAAAAATTAAGGGCCAAATACAACGCATTTGCAATCTCTCTAATACTGAAGAGAACTTACTAGAACCATTCATCTAACCATTTATTTTTCTTTTTAATGTAACATTTTGTTTTCTTACTCGAAAAATGCTTCTAAAATAAAATTTGCAGTTTGAAAATAAAAAAGAGAAAAAAGAAAATATAATCAAATTTGGAAAATATTTGGAGATTTTTTAATCCCAAAGAGAAAAACATGCTGAAGTTGTTTCCTTTTCAAGGAAAATATGTGGTCTTTCACTGCTGGTATTCAAAATATGGTAACATCTGATTTTATTTGTTTGTAAAAGAAATAAAATATCAGAAGAGAGCTTTAAAATTAAAGAAAAAACACTTTCTTAAAGTCTCTTCAGGGAAGCAAATATAATTAACAGCCAGATATGTGCAGGGAGTGTAGACACAGGTCAAGTTGAAAGAAGACATAGCCACAAACCCAGAATGAATGACACTTATCTAATTTATGTCAAAGGCCCAACACAACGACTTTGAATGTATGTGGGAGAACAAAAATAATACATACAGAGGGTTTAAGGTTCCTTATGATATTTCTTAACATAAATTGTGGAGGAGTAGAAAGATGTGCAGTGTAGTGAAACTCCAAGGACCTGCAAGTACCACCCCTCCTAGAAGACCCTTAGTTAGAAATGTTCTAAACCATCTCTTTACATGAGTGTCCTAAAAACCAATATACTTGAAACATTAAGTAAAAAGCTGATATTGAAGATCAAGTTTCTCTGCTCTGGCAGCTGTTAATTGAAGAATACTTTTTATTTTGCTTTCTGTCTTCTACAGACATTTTCTCCTGCTAGGGTGGATGTGCTGGTAATTGTTTGTACTGGTTCCAACTCAGCTGATGAAAAGGCAACACTCTTGTCAGTTTGCACACTATAAATGCTTGTCAAACCTATGGAAAACATCAAAAGCACTAACACGGTCTTGAGAAACCCCCAAAAATACCTCTGTCTTCACCACAGTCATTTTGTATGTCTTACAAATAGGAGGCCAAAATGTGATACACCTGAAATGCTGGTCAAAACCTGATAAAACTGAACTGTCTCCCTTATTGTTTCTATCTAAACATTTTTAACTTGAAGAAACAATGGTTTGGAATTTTCAACTCTAAATAAGAATGATTTACTCTTATCATTGTTGAGCTTTTAAATAAATACAATAGATTTCTAACAGCTTACTAAATATATTTGATCTGCTTTAATGTACAAAAAAAATGTTATGCTATATTTGATAATATTTACAGATGTGAAAAAGTAATTAATTTCTATTTTTCTATTCCAAACAACCATCTGAAAAAAAACCCCAAAATGTAACAAGATACAAAGTAGCAGGTCTCTTTTCCATTTGTTTCTACAAGAAAATTCCAATATTCCTAATTTCAAAGTGTACTTGTTATGTGGATTAGACAAATCTTTTCAAAGAATTAAATTTCAGTGTGCATAACCAAGCAGCTTTGAGCTCTACTCTGACAGCTTCCCGGTACAGATTTGAGAAGTTAGTGATATCATATATGTAGGCAATTTAATGTTCTCTTGAAAAAATTTTGCTTATCAGCAATGTTTTGAGTCCTGTAGTACCATAGGCAATGACATTTTCTAATCCTAATCATAATTCTTTGAAGATGCATGCTAAAAGCAAAAAGGTGTTGATTATACCCTTTTCTTCTCCCAGTGGTGATTATATTCTTTTGAAGGTATTAGGCCGCAGTTTTCCTCAGCACCTACAGCACACCTTAGTTCAAGTACAAAATAATGTTTGCCTCTACCATAGTTCAAGTACAAAATAATGCCAGTGTGTCAAAACATGGGATAATATACTGAATGATTTTACTTTTGAAGAGGACAAAAAGTGAACAAGTCTGTACACTTTCCTTGTACACAGTGAGTTTTTGTTTTTGCGAAGAGGCTGTGAAGTAATCTCCCCAAAACTATTATTTTGATTTCCTTCCATCTTAGCTTCACATGAGTGTTCTCTCTTTGTCTCACACACATTTACACTTCTACTTGCCTACCAGTTCCTCAACTATATCTGACTGCACATTCACTGATGACAATTTTGGTAAATTATAGTGACAGGCTATTCAACATCATCTGAAAGAGCACAAGATATAGGGCACTTTTTTTTTTCCAATAAAATAATTAACAATATAATGGTTTTGTCTTTAAAACTCCCAATTTCCAGACTATTGGAAAGAGTTAGGGAAAATTAAATATCAGTTTTAATTAATGTTCGTTTTATGAAAGTGCTCAGACTTAAAATATGCAGAATTCTGCTGGCCTCTGTAATGGAATATATGAAGGCTTGGTTTTTGTTCTGAAGATCTTAGTCTCAAAGAAAACTTAATATTTAAAGACAATTAATGTGAGAGAGAATGATTAAGTTGTCTGCCAGAAGGCTCCCCAAGAATCACTTAATATTTAAATCCATCTAAATACCCAGAATAGAAGGACTGGTTGAAGGCTGCCACATTCAGCTACTCTATTCCTGTCCCTTTACCTTCAACCAACCTAATTTATACACTCCAGCCCACCTATCTCCACTCCACCCCCCTTAGCAGCTTGCTAGTTCTTTAGGAATTAATATTTCATTAAAATAAAGGTTAGCACCATAGGGTGTTAATGGCATTGTATTTCTATTCACAACACTAAGTGTAATTTGAATTATCAGTAGAAGAAACAGAAGGAACAGAAGGAATGACCTTTCTTGAAATGTGCTGCAGGAAGGGAAATATCAATAAAAAGCAAACAGTGTTTTGCATATCCCCTTACAAACAGCCAATTCCTGTTTATGCAGTTAAGAGAGTAGGCTTTTTCTGAGCCATCAGCTTGGCACAAGGGATCACTTGACAATGTGGGAGTGAAATAAGAGCTCACACATCCCACACAGTGTCCTGCTGCTCAGCTTCAGCAATCAAATATACATGAAGCTCTTTGCTCCAAAATGGCAACAAGTTTAGGACCAGCAGATTAGAGAAATCGATGACTTTGTGTTATGCTGTCCTCTTTAAAATTCCAAGAACATCAAGTAAACAAATACATGACCATAATACAAATGCTGTAAAAGGACCATAATACCAAAACCATTCAAGACTTGAAGAAACAAACACTATTAAATGTGGATATTTTTATACAATTATATTGCTTCTGAATAAGGCATCAGAGCTTCTAGTTCTCCTAAATCTTCTATAAAGCTTGGGGAAAGCCCTTTTGAATTATTCGCAAACTCCCTAAAATTTCTGTAGTTTTCTGTAGTAAACTTGATCCCGATCACTTCACGTGAGAGAAATAAAAAAACAACAAAACAACCAACAAATACCAAATAACCCCAACTATTTAGAAAACCAAAAAAGACACCACAAAATAAACATGAATCTTCAAGCATAAGTGTGATATGAAAAGTTTTCTAAGTCAATAATTTAAGAACAGGTCCATTCTGCAGCAGAGAATGCTTTTTTGAAAGCAGTTGCTTCTGGAAGCAGTTTACAAAGTTGCACTACAGATCAATCTCTCTCCCATGTAGGAGAATTCCCATGCAGGAAAGAATTCCCATCTAGATCCACCCTGAGCATTTTAAATCTGTATTCTTTATCCTCTGAATTTTCTCTTTACCCTCTACAAAAAAATCCACAATCTGAAAACAAGTGCAGTAAATGAAGTGACTAAATATGTTGGAGAGATAAAAACATGTAATGAGAGAGTTTTTTTGAAAAAATGTGGGCTAAATATTGTCCTCACTTTCCAGTCTTCTTAACCAGCCTGGCAATAAGCCTCAGGATTCACCCCTGTGCTTTGTTTCAGCAATGTTAATGCATGACATGCTCAGTATGGACTGGTCCCAGCTTCTGAATTCTTACCAGAACAGGGGCTGGTGAGTCATCAGTTTAAGCCTTTAACATAGCATGAGTTTACATATCAGGGCAACAAAAGCCTCTCTAACATCTGTGGGACTGCAATTAAGGAACTTGGAAAAATAAATCACTTCTATTTCTACAAACATAAGCAGTTTAACCATCATTCTGGACGTCTTGCTCGCTTTCCACTTTTGCTGTGATCAGGGAGCACATTTCACATGAACCAAACCATGTGAAAAAAAACCATTGTTTGTGTGGCTGTACACTAAACAAAGGACAGATTTCTGGAGGAATTGAGGATAAAGATACGTTGCAATATTTACTTTTCCCCCCAGAAAAGTGATTATCAGTAGTGCTTACAAGAGAAAAGAATTACCTGGCTGAAATCCATTTCAAAAAAGCAATTCCGAATTACCCTCTGGGGAACAACTTGATCAGTTTTATTCATACTTTCAGGATAGTTTTAATTCACTTTAGAAGTTCATCTGGAAAAAAAAAATTAAGACAAAAATAATACCCAGAGGTAAAAAAAAAAAAAAAAAAAAAAAAAAGGGGGGGGGGGGGGGGGGAAAAAAAAAGTAAAAAAAACAGCCCACAACTAAGNTTCATCTGGAAAAAAAAAATTAAGACAAAAATAATACCCAGAGGTAAAAAAAAAAAAAAAAAAAAAAAAAAGGTGAGGGGAGAGGGGGAAGAAAGAAGCTATAAAAACAGGCTACTAATGGAAGTCTTACTGAAGCCTTAATTAAGAGGAGGCACTTGATCACTCTGTAATCACTGCCTTGAATTAAATGTCTCCAGTGCAATAACTAAAATATAATGGGACCATTCAAAGCAATAGAGTGGAACAACCTACCATTTTTTTGGCTTATTCTTGGTTCCTCCAGATCTCCTTTTACAAGTATTATTAAAAATGCATATTTATATTGCTTGGAGGTAACCCCTTCCCAAGAGTTCAATCACGAGAACAACAGAAGTGGCAATTGCTAATGTACTTCTTGGATTAAGAATCTCCTACGGGTTCAACATTTGTATAGGCAGAGTAACAAGATCTCTGAAGCTTTGAATAATTAGCCTTTCTGTAAGGAAAATGAGACCACTTTCCTTCCCATCAGGGTAACCTTGAAGAAAGTTTGTTGAAGTTAAGTTTCCGCTAATTAAAAAGAAGGAGAAATAAGGGAGAGGAAAAAAAGGAGGACGTTTTATAAGGCAACGTTGTAAAGGCACAATAGGGAAAAAAAGAAGTTGTTAAGCAGTGTACAGATGAAATGAAACAGTGAAATAATATATAAAAATAAAAACAGATTAAAAATGTTATTAATTTAAATTTTTATTGCAAATCAACTTAAGATACCCCTGTATTCAGGGGACATAATAACTACATGTGTAAGTAAGTTATCAGTTCCTTCTTCTGAGTTCATATTCTTGCAGGAAATTTAGTGCTAGAGTTAGGGGTTTGTTTTTTTTTTTTATTTTTGACAAGCGCAGTAGCAATACCTGGGTGGATTATTAAGGAAAGAGAAACAATGTAGAAAGATATTTCATTAGCAGGATACCTTGCTGTAAATTAAAAGCCTGCAGGCAAGCACATATGGCACATCAGGTATGGGACACAGAGACTTATTAAATGCCCATAGCATGTTTCTGACAAGAACTGAGTCAAAATCCAGAAAATTAAATGCAGGAGGTTTCAATATATTCAAAATATCATTCAATTTCTAAAGCCCTTATTGTATGTATAGCATGAAAAATAAATAACAAGGAATAGATTTATGTACTAGCAAACTAAACAACAACAAAAGAGAAGAAAAATAAAGAAACCAAAAGAAAATTATGAGGAAAAGCAGATCTTGCTTTCAGTGTAGTAGTGGGACTCTGGTTTTGCTGTTCTGTAGGTTTTATTTAAACCAAATTTGCTAAATCCTGCTGCTTTCAGAAAGGGAAAACTATTTGTTTCCAACTGGGTATCTTTCAGCAGGCTGATTCTTTTCTTTTTACAAGCATAAAAACCAAACAAAAAGAAAGTGCTAACTTTAGAGTCATAAATGTCAGCATGAATAACAAAACACAATAAACTTAAAAAAAAAAAAAAAAAAGAAGAGAGAAATGCAAATTCTCAAGGCTCTTACCAGTTTTCTTCTAGCCAAGGTGAAGGATTATGCTCCTTAAGTACTTAAGGAATGTTAAAGGACTTAATGGATTTGTAGGCCTTTCTGATTATACAGGTCCTGTCGAAACTTAAGTCTCTATGTTGTGTCCTCATCTTAGGTTCCTGGGATCACAGTGCCCAAGAAAGTGCCAGCTGTAATAGCTGAAACCTGGAAGAAAGCTGCAGCTATCTTTAAATGCCTGCACAGCCCATTTCCCAGGTGAAAAGAAGGTCACCTTGTTCTACCTGGAACGACTCTTCCCCATTGTTAACAAGGTTACCCAAGAAATCATCTCCTAGAGACCACAACCGAGCTGAAAATCCTGCAGAAGCTGGAGTCTGCTCTGCACCCCCTGGGTTAGTATTGGAAGGACCTTTCACTGAACTTATGCCACACTGAACTCAAACAAAATGTGACAAACAGGCACAGAAATTCATACTGTAATTACACCAGTTAAGCCATTTTTATTATTGCTTAGAGATCTAAGATTGTTTAATTATTCATCTTCCAGTTTAGAAGTAGTAACAGTTTCAGTGAAGAGAAATGTAAGTAAAAGTTGAATCAATTACTGACAAAACTTGCTAAAAATGAGACAAAAGTATGTCTAGTCAGACATGTTAACAACTATGCATTAATTATCTTTATAGGTTTGGGTAGCAATTGATATATTTCACATTATTTAAATTAGAAAGCAGTAAGTGGCATCACTGGACTGGAAGAGTGTCTCTAAACAAGGAGGAGCCCATGGGCATGAATAGAAAGTTACGAGGCTATGCCTTATTTAGCACATTTTTAATGTCACATATTGTTTACACTGAACTCAAAATATTACAATTAGAAAACACCAAAAATTTTAATTTAATGGCCTGAATTATTTGTTGTGATGGCTCCACTTGAGCTTATAAAAAAATAAGGGTCCTAAGTGGGATATAGGTAGTAATGTAATAGAATGTTCAATTCATCAGCCTGGATTTAATATTAGGGTAGAAATCCATCAACTGAACTGTGAGGGCAAAATATTTCATCTCTAAGGTATATAGGAGTCAAGTGCAACCCCTGGCAAGGATACTGCGATAAGAAGTGTTCAGGATTATTCAGAATAACAACAGGGCCATATGCCACCTTTTCTGACCCACCCTCTAATACACATGGGGACAAGATTTCAGCTTGGATTTTTACTTATATTTATTTTCATATTATCAGGTATGAGAGGAAATAAGAGATCTCTTTGCATTCTGCCATTAGAGGAAAAACTAAGTCATTTTCTTTCATAAATGCTAACCACTGTCAAATTTGCTGACACCCCAAAAGAATTATATGCATTTTCCTTTGCTTTCAGCTGGCACTCAGCACCTTAAAGAACTGTGTCCTCTACTGGAACAATTGTCAGATTTAATTTTTTCCTTTACACTGCACACATGGAAGAGGTAAAGGCACAGTGTCATATGTGGGTTTCATTTTGGAGAAAGTTTTCTTTGTGGAATTCTTGAAAGAGAAAGCTCTGGTTCTTTTCTAACATTTTATTATTCCTTTATGATAGTGGCACAGATGCTGCTTCTGGAAAATACATTTTCTCAGAGGCAAGAAACCAGTAGATTGGCAGGGATGACTTGTCCTTGTGTTGGCTGGGTTCAAGGAGCAGAGCATTTAATGTGGATTCTACTTATGTTTTTTGGAAGAACTGCTTCTGAAGAATAACTCAAAGGTTGATGAAAGTATGTCAGCTTATTTGTGAGTGCCGTAAAAAATTTCTTTGAGGCAAAGCACAACAGATAAATTCTCAGAGGGCTTTTTGCACTAGAAGAACACAAAATCTCAGCTTCACAAAATTATTTTCTAAGATAAAAATAAGAAACAAATAACACACACTTTTCAAATTTCTATAAATTAATAAATTTAGAAAGACTCATTATACAGCATTTTTTAATACAGATTTTTTTTTTTCTCAGAAATTAAGTGATATGTATCATATACAATAGCGCGGTTGTTTCTTTCAAGAAAAATGCTGTAACTCAAAACAGTGTGCCAAATTTCTTAACATTTACCAGAAATTAAATTAATAAAAACTAGTCTAATTTCACCTAAATTCAAGTGTCAACTACTTAAGCAAGTAGTGCAATGAAATGGAAATTTATCTAAATGCTTTTGGCAGGAGAATATTTTATAGTGGTCTCAAATAAAGGTTTTTCTCACATTTCCTTTCCTTTTTGTGGGCTCAGATGGGTGTGTAAAGAAAAAGAGATGTGATACAGTCTGACCCCTGAATGAGATTCTGGACAGCACAGGATAGAAGTTGCAACCTATGCAAATATGCATAGGTATGGGTCAAGCTTTTCTTCTTATTGCAGCGTGTAATGACAACACGAAGTATGAGACCAGCTAGATAGCTGGGAAATTCTACCATCCTTTCTGGTAGGTAATAAAAGTGGATACCCAAAAAGGAAATATGGAGATGCTCCTGCACTATAAACCAGGAAGTGATTGAGGAGATACCAACTATTAAGCTGTGATGGAAGGAAGAGCATTTGTCCACAACCAAAACGTAAATATACTAAACCTGTAGTGTTTGATACCATAGTCCAGTGCTAAAAAATTCTGTTTTCACATTTTTTTCTCTCTCCTATCATGGAAGAAATTACTATTTTTAACTTTCAAATAATCCTTATAATGACCAAAAAAATATTTTATTCAACTTTATGGATTCTTTTTCTGAGAAACTATACAGCAAGCAAAATATTTTGTGTGTCCCAAAGTATTACTTCTTTGCAAAAAAAGTGACAAAGAAAAACGTTATCTTCCACTTCAACCTTAAAATTATTCCAGGTTGCTATTGGACTTTAAAGGGTCTTTGTTCCTCTCCTCTTTTACAGACTCTTTGTAGATCTCATAGAAAACTAAACATAAACTCACCAGCAAAGCTCAAATGCTGTTTCATGTATTAGAGATGACTGAAACTGATTGAATTTTTTTTTAAAAATCTTGACTTAAAGTTCTAAAGTAAACTTTAAAAGAATGCTGTATCCCTCCAGCTCAGTACAGTTTGAATCTCAGTCACCACTTTCCTTTGATAGTCTTTGTAAGTTGCAGGCACAGCCTCAAGCAAACACAATTGAAAAAAAGGGGATGTAAGGATGTATTTTTCATGCCAATAAGCAAGGGAGAAATTTAAAGTCAAGTGCCTGTCATACAAGAAATCTAATAATAATTACAAATATAAAAATTAAAATACAAGGTATTATAATAAATTATATATTACTCTTGTTTCATAAGTTAAATAATATCATTTTTATATTCTGTACTGCATGGTGAAATAAATTATACTTAATTTTCTTACAAGTATAATGCTAATTTTTATCAATGCTATATTATGATCCCAATTTGTAAAGCACTTCAGGGTTTTTTTTCCCTCTCAAAGAAAACCACAGAGGTTTTCTACTCAAAGTCTGACCCAGTCCAGCCTTGTTAAATCCATAAGTTCTCAACAATGACAGTTAGTTGCCCATATCAGAGAAGAATGAGCAAATATTTGAAAACAAACAACAATCCTGTGTTAAGATATTGTTATCATTGAACCCCTTGAAGTGATAATAATATGGAAATGATAAAGATTTGGAGTCCCAGGGGCAACTTTTACTCAAATGCGTTATATGTACTTAGCAATATATTTTCTGCTTAAAACCATAATGGGAAGGAAAAGCTTTATGGCCTTTTCTTCTCTTGTGGGCAAGAACACCTCCTAAAATGATAAAGACTGATATTTCAGATGGTGCACACAAATCACAGCACATAACATTTTAAAAGCCTGATTCACTGATTCTTTGTAAGACTTATTCAGCCAACTAAAAGAAATACTGATGGTACTGACAGCTCTTCAGAAATTCTCAAAGACAGCTGTTCACTGATGGGATCTGTAGTCTTACAAGAGAGAAATCTGAAGGGATGCCAGCTGGAAAATATTCCCTCAAGCCTTAGAAATGCTTAGGGTTTGGCTTGAACTTCAAGTCAGTTTCTTTCCTTCCTTTCTTCCTTCCTTCCTTCCTGCCTTCCGGCCTTTCTGTCTTCCATTTTTTTTTAGATTTTTCTCTCACCTTCCTCCATTTTTAATACCAATTTCATTGTGCTCCACTTGTTGTGTTCCATTATAAAATATAATAACCACTCAGCTTTGCATTTATGACACTGGAGAACCCGCAGCTGCAAACCTCCTCAAAATACTTGACATGGAAAACTGGAGCTTGATAAGGCTGATTTTAGGTTTAACAAAGAGTTCAAAGAAATGGTCTCTAATGTGTAATAGGTACCATATACAGTAAATTTGGATGTAATGAGAAGCTGCAGACCAATGAAGAAAGCAAAAAATGTATCAATACATGTTAACAAACATATAAAAAATATTTGAAGTAGATTCCAGAGTGAGGAATAAGAAACTATCAATATAAATATCATATTCCTCCTGGCAAAGGACTTGCATGCTGGCAATTAACTGCTAACATTGGCATTCATCACCAGCACCAGAGTGAAGGCACCCAGAGGAGCAGGGGAAGGGTGGACACAACTGCAAGAAATAGGGTAGCTTCATGTAGTTTAATTATATAATATATATAACTGTAGGTTTTAAATCACATGATTATTCTTTCTTTTTCTATGAGAAACAGATTTGGACTAATAATGTTTAGACTCCTAAGATATCAGTTGTATTTGCAATAAATTTTTGTGTTTATTTATCCATAAGGTGTTCTTTCTCTGACTGTAAACAAGATTTGAATGTTACATGCAAAATTTGTTGTATCCGTATTATCTGTAATACTTTTTAATGTTGGCTTGACAGAAAACAGATAAAAAGGAAGAAAAAAAGCACTGAAGAACGCAGTTTAAAGGATTATTTCCTGCTTTTGAATGAGTTACATTATGTTTGTCATCTGAAGTAAAATGAGGAAATAGTGACTAGACTGAATTGTGATTACCAGCCTATGATATCTTCTGTTTTATTTTGTTGGTTTTGAAGAATATTTGGATAATATGGACCTGAACAACAGAAATATTTAGGAATGGATGTATTGTTAGCAATTACTATGATAGCATTTACCCAGAAAAAGAGAAATATATTCCTCTGGCCTCTCTGTGCAGAGATAAGATTACCTCATCACACTTTGCCTCACAGTTTTGTCAGCTCTAAAATTCATCCATCTCTGATAATGCAGGTCTGTGAACAGAGATCCCCTTCCTTGTGCAGACTTGTACAGAAACCATAGGAGGACTCAGTCTTCCAATACTTTTGAAGTATCAAATCTGCCCTTGACGTAATCCTGAGGTATTCTGGGAAGGTATGTGTCCTGATTTTACCTGAGATTAAATTAATTTTCTTCCCAATAGCTGCTAAAGTGCTGTGCTATTTATTTAGTGCATGTATAGACAGAGAATAATGCAGGTGACACAGTGACGTTTTGGTGGTTGCTCGGTGGGGCTTACTTTAAATAAAGCTTTTTTCACTCTCATGCTCTGCCAGTGAGCAGGTGCACAAGAACCTGAAGGAAAGCACAGCCAGGACACCTGGCCTGCATTGGCCAAGGGGATATTCTGCACCACAGAATGTCATGCTCCATCTATAAACTGGGAAGACTTGGCTGGGAACTGCTAATTGCTGTTCAGGGATGGACTGGGTATTGGTCACTGGATGGTGAACAATTGTGTTGTGTATCAATTGTTTTTCTTGGGTTTTACTTCTCTCTCCTTTTCATTACAACTATTATTAGTAGTGGTAATGTATTTTATTTTGTTTTAATTATTAAACTGGTTTTATCTCAACCTATGATGTTTTACATTTTCTTTACACTTCTCTGCCCTCCAGTGGGGGGACAGGGGGATTTGATAAGGGGGTGGCTTAGGGATCCTTATTTGCCTGCTGGGGTTAAACCATGATGGTATGCAATAGCAGATTTTGCTTTGTTTGATTTTGGTTTGGTTTGGTTTACTGATCAAACACATGAATTGGTTTGCTGTCCTTTCCTCAAATCCAAAATAACTGCACTTCACAAATGTATTTGGAATCCTGAGTGCAGCCTTTTTCACTCAGCAAAATCATCCTTAAAGGCAAACCAGTGGGTAAGTAAGGACATAAAAGTCTTGGTAGAGATTGGACAGAGCAAAGACTTGCATAGAAGAAATCCCCAGGTTTTATTTTCCAGTTTTGTCTTTCCAAGTAAACATTACGTTTGCTGAGGACTTTCTTTTCACCAAGAACACCTGCCTGACACTGCATAAAAAATAGCAAATGTATTTCTGGTTTTGCTTTTCTTTTCTTGTTTGGATTCTCTTCACCAGTCAAAAGATGTGATTATCCCACTGTAGTCAAGACTGGTACAGCCTCTCCTTTAGCACTCTGTGCAGTTCTGGAAGGATTTAGTTTAAGAAGGATGTGAAGGTCCTTGAATGCATCCAGTGGAGAGCAGGAAATCAGGTGAAAGGGCTGGAAGGCAGGAACTGTGAGGAGTGGCTAGGGACTTTAGGCTTATCTAGTTTGGAGAAAAGGAGGCTCAGGGGAGATCTCATTGCTCTCTGTGGCTGCTTGAGGTGAGGAATAGGGGAGGGATGTGCTGAGATCTTCTCCCCGGAATCCAGTAGTAGGATGCACAGGAATGATTCTTTACTACTTTTGGAGGGTGGTCAAACACTGGAACAGGCTTCCTAGAGTGGTAGTTGATGCCCAAAGTTCCAAAATTGTATTTCCATCCCAATCATATTGCTGTTCTCGGCTTCTGGTAGCCTCTGATTGTAAAGTTAAAATTTTATAACGAGCTGCTTTTTCATTTTTTTATTGACTTCTGAAACAGAACATGCAAGGATCAATAGAAAGTTAAGCCTTATAGTTGCCTCCTGATAGGTTAGCATCATGGGGCTAAAAAGATGGCATATATCATTAGTGACAGATTCAGTTACAGATTTTTATCACTGGCAGAATGATGTAACCCTCATTACAAAAGAACATTGTTTAATTGATCCATTTGCTCCCAGCAGTCCTATGGCTTTTTTCCTTTACAACATAAGGGCCAAATTGCAGTTCAGCTTCAATCAAGTGAAAACATTTTATTGCAGCAGGAATAAGAAATACTCTCTGCACAATTTAATTACCATGGTTTAAATATGAGAAAATCATTAGACAATTAATGTTACAAATGCTGCCAGAGGACATTTTAAATAATAGTTAAATTAGTGCAGAGAAACCATGAAGAGATTTTTTTTTAATGTACTGGCCTCCAACCTTTACTTAGTTCTCAAATAATTCTTTAAGTTTGCCAAAGTTAATAGCAATACACTGCATAGAATTTAAAGAAAATGACTATAGCTTCTAAATGGCTTTAAATAGACAATCATTTTAGAAAGGGGAGCTAATAACTTCTTCCCTCACCACATGGAATCCTGTGGGAGAAAAACAAAACAAACATTTTTATTTACAAAAGGCAATTGTAAAGAACAAAAAGTACTCAAAGTGCATCCTCTGTAACTGACCAGAAGCCAAACTGAGCACAAGTTATTCCAAAGGTCTAATTGGGTATTGGCAAGAATAAAGTGGTTTCTGCTGTGTCTTATTTCTCACCACTTATGTTTCGAGTAAGAGAATCTGTTGGCTTAAAGACTGAATCTCTTTAAGCACTTAATTTTTTTTCATCAAGCTCTACACTACTACCTCTCCCCAGAACAACAAAAACCCTGGAGCCTTCCCTTGCTAAAAAGTAATTAATTTTTTCCCCTCTGCAAATCTTGCCAAATCTAGCACTGACTAGAATATATTAGAATTTATCAAAAAGTTTGGTTACATTTCTGTACCTTCCTATCCATTTCTAAGAAACCAAATTTCTTGACATCTGCAGTGTCTATATCTTTAGTAACTGCTCTTAATCTTATTTGGGGTACCATGAGACCATTGCAATATAAACATAGCAATTTTTTTCTCGTCTTTTCCTTTCTTTGTCTTGCTTCACCTTGCCTTCCTTTTCCTTTTCCTTTTCCTTTTCCTTTTCCTTTTCCTTTTCCTTTTCCTTTTCCTTTTCCTTTTCCTTTTCCTTTTCCTTTTCCTTTTCCTTTTCCTTTTCCTTTTCCTTTTCCTTTCTTCCATTTTTTGTTAGACACCTGACTGAATCGAGACATGAAAGTGCAGAATTGTGCTTAACCAGTGTGGTATTGAATGGCACTAACTGCAAATTACAGAGCTGACATTTCCCTGTTTCAGCAACCTGCCAAGTACACATACTCATGTTTTCAAAGTGCATCCTATTCTTAGTGTTCAATTAGGATGACTGCTTGTCTGCCTTTGCAAATGCCTGCATAAGTGTATAGTTCAACAAAACATGTCAGATAAATATGGCAATGTTTTCCTGCTTAAGTAAAATAAAATAATGGTAATGAAATCTGCATAAAGTGTAATATTCATGGACATTTAAATGCATGTTTTAAAAAGCCAACTTCATTTAAAAGAGGCTCTGGCAACTTAAAAAAGCTATAGATCTTCTGATACTGAAGATACAGCTTTTCTGTAGGTCCTATAGGATTTTAAAACATCATGTTTTAAAAGAATAGTTCTTGCATTACTGCATTTTTATATGTTTATATAACATTGATGTATCTATATATTAGCTGATGAAAAACATCCAAAAGTTTGAAATCAAGACAGTAAAGTCATGAAGGAAGACTGAACAACAATTAAACAATTTGAAGTATAAGACAAATTCAAAACCATATAGAAACTTGTCAGATTTAATTCACAGTTAACAAATAAAAATAATACTAACAAATAAGAAAAATGCCAAGAAATATGAAGACTATCACCTCTTAGCTTTTTCCTGTTTGCTGCATAATAAAGAACAAGAAATTAGCATGAAATTACAATTGTTTTTTCCTTGCCTTCACTGAGACTTTGACTTTGCAGAAGCGAATCCATCCAGATTCATCATTAAATTTTAAAAGGAAACACCCAGAAATAAACAAAATGTTTAACTCTTATTTATAAGAACCCCTCCCCCCTTCCCCCCATGATCGGTGCATAATGCTTGCATAGTTTTTAATTTCTGTCCTAACCTTTAGGAAAGGGTGTGCACACATGAATATTTCCAAATCTGATGTGGATGAAATTTTAAAATATTGACTAATGCCAATTTAATAAGAGTTCATATAAAAGTTTATTTTTTTATAGTAATTTTCATCTTGTGTGTCACAGAAAGAGATCAGAAGTCATAAGAATATTTAGAATTTGAATTGTATATAACTTGTAATAAAAGCTGACCCTGCAAGCAAAGTTTTTCTGATTCAAAACACCATAAGAAATTAGTCTAGAAATTAATCACATTTCATAAGAGCCACAGAGACTAGCAAGTATTTGCAGACTGAAATTCTACTTGGACTTAATCATATGCTTTTTTTTTTTAGTTAGTTCAAAATATGTTGAAGCCATTTACTGCCTGTTCTACTCAGAGCTTTAGGATGGCGGGGGATAAATCTCCTTTTCCCTTGTTCTGTAAAGGCTTTGCTGAGGAAAAGCTATCTAGGACTTACACAGAAAACTAATTAATATTTCAACATTGGATTCTTCAAAGGAAAGAACTGCATAAAAAGTACATTATTCATTGCTGATTTTGCCAGCATGATGTCACTTGAGGTTCCCAAAGTAGGAAACACAGAGAGATAAAGAGAATACACTTAAAGACAAAATAGTACCTCACTAATAACTATGTTTGCATATTTTGTCCCTTTAAAGAATACTGATTTATTTTTATTTTCCTATTTTATGGAAAATCTGATACAACTCAACACATTGGTTTCAAACCACTCTCTATCTCTGTGCCTGCTTGTGAGTGTGATTAATATGCTTTCCCACCAATGATGTTTTTTCTGCATGTGTGATCTTTTTCTTTATATATTGTTGGTTTCAGTACTTTCTCTTCTATAAATCACATCTTTCACATTTGTCACAGAGAAGGCAATATCAAAAAAGCAATTTTTCCAAAGTACAAGCATTTTGATTCTGTTCTTTATATAGAGATAATGTTTTCTTTGTGTGTTTAATACCAAGCAATATATAGCTTGGGTCAAATGATATTCAGCTTTAAACAAGCATTAACATCAAAATATGCAAAGAGGTACCAGACTGATCTGAGAATAGTTAATTATCCAGAGTATATTTAAATAGATCTGTTTTACTTCTTTTGGGAGTAGAACAAATGTAGCTTTAGTCACTAACTGTCTAATTTTACAAATGTGATAGATTTGATTACTCAATATCTCTATAAAATGTCCTTAGACATAGCTACTACATATGCCTAATTAACTCTCACATTCACAGAAGTTACTGAGGATATTTTCAATTCCTTACTTTTTTATTTGTTTGGTTTTTTTCCAGGCATCTTAACTAGTCCAGGTGAAACAAAAAGGGCAAGTAAATTCTGGCATCACTGAAGAACAGTGCATAAAAAAACATATTCTACAGGCTGCAGTTAACAAGTTTTCATGTCATTTCCACTTTTACAAAGTAATACTTGGCGTTTGCTTATGTCTTAACTGATTCTCCCTCAGCCTTAGAACATTGCCCTTTAGTAAGCATGGGATTTTTTGCTGGTGAAAGTCAGCATTTTCTATAAAGAAATGTCATCCTCTCAGGAGTCCCATGCTTGTTTCTTTACACTGAAACTTATGGAAGTCACTGTGATAAAATGTAGCATGGAAGGTGGAACTCCAGTGACTGAAGATAGGTTATATATCCTCATATACAGAACTATACACAGAATAGGTTATATATCATTATATACAGAAAATCTTTATGGAAAAAAAAATCTTATTTGCCATATTGCTATAGGCTTAGGTAGCATTCAAGTAAGTAACTAAGGAAATCAACAAATAAATATATATATACATATCTAAAATTAAATTATTCTTCCCCATTCACTACAATGTAAGCATTCAAAACTGTACACTGGAAATATTCATATGGGTAGTCCTCTTAACTGTGCAGGATAAAATGTAAAGGTGTCACTGTATGTAAGTAGCAAAGACCTTCAGGACATTTTATTCTTGTGGTAATCACAAAATTTATTGAACATTTTCCTAGTGCATTTTTGAGGCTGTACAAAGCTCTAGTCCTAAGTTGTCATTACCTTAATACTCGGCAATTTAACATTTTGCAATAGTATTTGTCAGCCGTGTTAGGTAGGAGAGTTATATACTCCTCCATCTTACCAGAAGAGTACTGAAAAAAAAGAGACCTTTCTCAACATACAACTGGAAGTTCATTGCAGACCAAGTAATTGCTTCACAGATGCCAAGATAATTCCCTGTTTTAAGCATTCATCTATTTTGGGTGAGTATTTAGTGAACCTGAACACTATTTTATCCAAATTAAATTCAGTTGTGCTTTAGATGTACTCTTTTAGAGAGTGGGGAGATCACTTCTCATTATATTCTCAGACACACTGAAGACATAAGTCCTTTTTATGGACTTTTTGTTTCAGAACCTACCCTAATTTATGCAGCTTTAGTTTTATATAGCTTTAGTCATGGTTTTGGGGCTCCAACTGTTTTTTGTTTTGTACAGACATAGTAACAGTGCAATGTTATGCAGAGAACAACAGAAAAGAATCAGTAATACCAGTATAAAACAGTGAAGAACTAAAACTGACCTCAGACAAAGAGACACAATTGGGGTTTAAATCAATACAATTTTGCTCAAACACATCCTTCAGATCTTTATTCAATAGTGCTTGGAAGGGTTTAACACGAATGTAATTATGGATAAAGACTCTCTAAATCACTATTAATTATATGAATAATATTCCTTGTACTTGTAATTCTCAACTTATTAACCATAAAAAGCTTTAGGTGAATCAATATAAAAATCACAGTCAGCTTGCTGATATTGCCCATCATAAGCAATTCATTTATTTCAGAGCATAAGCAATTTCCACTTCCAGCTTCTTTTAGTTTGCTGATAATTGGAAGTGTCTCTAAAAAATGATCTTCACGTCATAGATAGTTACTGAAAGAGGAAAATATATGTGCTCATTTCCTCTGGAGTCTTGTTATGTAGATCCATAGCCTCCATCTGCAAGAAGATTGCTGCGTCTTCAACTAGAGGTTGCAGAAGTCCACAGGAAAAAATCAAACTCTAGTTTTGGGATAACGTTGCTGATGTCTGTGGAGTACATGAGGTATGTGTCTGGCAAGGGGCTTCCACAAAAATGGAAGTTTTGGTAAACTTTTAAGACAGACTGTATACATAGAGGTACTTCAGTACTACTGTGAACTTGCTAGACATGTGGTGTCCTTATTTCCAAGGCTGCACATTCTGAGTAACTCAGTTGAAGTGCACAATCCCTCCATTATCTCATTCCTTCTTATAGAAAATATTCTCAATTCTCAAAAAAACAAAAAAACAAACCAACAGAAAAACATTTAATCTGGGCCAAATAGAAGACCAGTGTACAAACTTACAAACTCAGAGGAATTTTAGGAGTTTGAAGGGAGTCACTTGTCAGTGCAAAGTTATAATTCCAAATCTTGCTGATAGTAAGTCTTCATTCTCCTCAGAGCATACGTTTACGATTCAAGGTGGATCTTGTACTACTAGTAAACAACTAAAGAAGACATGAGCAGCTTCTCTAACCTCTGAAGTGTGCTCAGGGAGCAACTAAACCCTGCATTGTGAGAAATGGGACAACTTCCAGGCTTTCTAGCACTGATTTGGGCTTTCATAGGAAGTAATATCACTAGCTTAGCATGTCAGTTTATCAATGTCAGGTGGTTTTGTGTGCATCAGATGAAAACTGGTACACAATTTATAAAGTCGTATCCCAGGAATTCTTCAATCCCTATTTGCCTTTGGAGCCACTTCTTAAGTGGCACCCATGTCTCTGAATAAATACATCTGAGTGTGACCGTCCAGGGCCTAGTAAAGCTTCTGACTTAGATGTGGAGGACCAGTTTATGTCTTCATGCTTGGTAATTAATTATTTCTTAAGAAATCTCTGTTAGGCATTTGAGCTGTTTCTGGCATAAGAATCTACCCAGTGAAATTAATACAATCCTTTAATTTACTTAATTAGTTAATTTTTTCTAAAAATATAAAATAAACAATTCTACCAATATTTTTTGTGTCTGTAAATGAAATTCTCTACAAAGGTAGAAATAAATGATAGTTGTGAGAGCTTCAGCTCATTCCTGGAAACATACGCTGTGAAGAACAGGGAGAAAAAAATACTTTGCACCTGACACCTCTGATTATGGTACCCTACAGGGCTTAACTGCCTACTTCAAATCTTCCCACATCTTTTATTAAGGAACAGTGGGGTGATAAATATTCTGAGAGGTTGTCTTGTTTTCCTAAATACTCTATGCAAATAGTTCAGTTGATGGAAAAACAAAGCCACAATAATGTAAGCCCTTTTCTGTTTTACAAAAGCAAAAGTGCCTTTGAAACTCCTAATTTTTTTTTATCCTCTAATACACAGTAAAATATCAAACAGTATTGATTTGAGGGGGGGCATCATTTTGATATTTGGTTTGTCCTGATATATCCAAATTTTTCTAAAGTCTTATTTTAAATATTTATTATTAAAATTTCTGAAAAAAAACTACTTTAAAGCAGAAAGGGCACCAAATATTTGGACAATATATTTATTAATAAAGTAAGTCATGTTACACTAAGAGCTCTGCATCACAAGAATATTTCAATACACTTGTGGGCTCCGATGAACCACATTGCAACAGCAGAGTAACAGTAGATTCCTTCTCATATTTGAGTCTGCAGCCATTCACCAAAACATGCTGTAATGCACCCAGGTGATGAGAGCACCACACAATGTCACAGTATGACATAAAACTTATCAGCAAATCAATAGAGAAGACTGTATCCTACCATCATTAGGAATACTCCTGGTAAACTGAGGAATATAATTTCCAGCAAAAATGACCCAAAAATACTCCATTTTTTTATACTCTGTAAAGACCTTCTAGAATAAACTGCAACAATGTTAAAGGGATTTTTGTCTATAATATCTGAGCAAAATAAAGGCAATTTAGTAACATCTGTCAAGGGTGTTCAAAGGAAGGCATATACTGATAGCAAAAACATGGAAGATATAAATGATTCTTTATATTATCTGTAAAGGTAAAATGTTCCTTTTAAAACAATGACGTTTCCAAATGAGGGCTGTTTGAGGGATCACTGTGATATCAGCTGTTATTACTCTCCTTTGCTGCTTCCCTGAACTTTAAATCTCTACTTCCAGTGGACTGACATTTCTATTTAGTTTTCCAACATACTGCTTGGCACTTTTTTACTCAGTTTCCAACTTTTTCTTCATAAATAATAAAAATTAAAATAGGTGGTATTCATTAATAAAAACCATATATAAACAATTCCATTTTTAAACAGTGCCTGTCAGAACTTTGGTTATTTTCCTTCCTACCATTCCTGGGGAGGAAGCATTGCTATGTAAAGGACATATCACTGGTCTGACTATGAAAGGGAACACTAATCAATCACGAACTTACTGCATGACTCTGAGCAAGGTAATTTGCTGCAATGATGGTTTCCTTTCCTTTGACTACACATCTAATAATTTCATATAGGAAATAAATTTGTGGGAACAATTGCTTATTACTGGAAATATGTTCAGTGCTGAGAACAACAAGCCCAAAGCTCCACTTACGTGGCTGCATATTATAAAAAAATGTGTGTATATATGCGTATGCACGCATTCACGCACACTTTCTTATTTACCATCCTAACAATCTACAATGTCGCTCTCAGGTTTTTTTATATATCTTAGATGACATATATTAATATATTTTTATAATGATTTAATTTAGCACAAGTAACTGTGTATTAAGCCTTGCCCCCAGCTTATCACAGACAGCACAGGAAAGACCATATCTGCGCTTTCAGTTCTTTTTATTTTCCACTGCCATGGCATGGAAAATATAATACAGCATTAACAAATTTGACAATATGAAGAATATAATTAATTCTGTAAAGGCTTCTGAAGGATGCTTCTGAGAATTATACATAGAATCATGGAATAGCTTGGGTTGGAAAGGACATTTAAAGATCATCTAATTTCAACCCCTGCTATGGGCAGAGACACCTTTCACCAGACCAAGTTGCCCAGAGTCCTATCTAACCTGGAACACTTCTAAGGATGGGGCATCTGCAATTTCTCTGTCCAACCTATTCCAGTGCCTCATCACCCTCATAGTAAATAATTTCCTCCTACTACCTTATCTAAATCTACTCTCTTTCAGTATGAATCCCTTCCCCCTTGTCCTGCCACTACATGGTCTTGTAAACAGTCCCTCTCCATCGTTCTTGCAGGATCCATCAGTCCCAAATCTTCTCTACGTACATACAAGAAATGTGGAGGTCTCTTCACCAGTCATAGTCAAGTCAAAATAAATGTTCAAACTCCAAATGTCAAGACAAAATTTGTCCTTTGTTCTAGCAGATTATTACTTAGAATGATTGTCTTCTGTCAAGAAGATCATAATTGTTCAAAGAATTAGAGAATGCTGTTTAGGGATCATCCTGTTTATCCACACAATCACCAACACTTTCATTATTAGTTGGCAAATCTTCAATATAAAATACACGTAATAAATTATTTGTTTTGTGTTTTCAACTCTTTTTTTCCCCCATGAATTTTCCATTGTCAGCCATATTTTCTATCTTCCACACAGAAAAATTTATATTATGTATTGCTCTAATTCACTGGAAAAAGTCACCAAGTCATCAAAAACTGATATTCTTCACAATAAACTTCAGTTTTTATTGCAGAATTCTTATTTCCTTAGATTTTCATTTTGCAGATGCTCTCTAAACTTATTTCTTAAAAGCTGACTTCTAATACTAGCAATTTGTGCATTTTTTCTCTAAATATCAATATATCTAATACGATCTAAGGGTATCACTGCAGAATAATAAAATTAATGAAATACTCCTTGAAACCTAATACAGTCCAATTAAATCTGTTAGAAAGAGATTCTTCTTTTCAAAGTGATATTCTTTCCTACTTGAGATACAAGTCAGTGAAAAAAATATGGTTTTCAAATGATGGATTTTCAAAGAAGTGACAACTTATCTTTCCATATTTATGTCCTCCTAGTGAATGCCATATAAATTATGATTCATTTTCTAGTGAAAAGAAAGCTTTTTTTGACCAGCTGTACTTTTGGGATCTGAAAGGCAGAATACTTTCTCTTTCAAAAAAACACAGAGTAGAGCCAGAAATTTCCTGGCAATTTGTGAATGAATAGTTGCAAATTTGCCAAATTCTCCTAGCAGTTTTTACAGCTTCTTTTTTTTTTCTTTCTGATATTTAATATATAATATACATAATAGAAGTATGCATAATATATGTGCATGTACATAAATTCAGAAACAATTTCAAAAGGTCTTTCATTTTGAGGATTGTTTGGTTGATTGCTTTTATTATTTTTTGGCAGTTATTGTATTATTTCCACCTTTTGCCTCCTTAGGTCTGGGACTAGGAATTTCTTTCTTATTCATACGTCAAAATCTCTTTTAGGTCTTATGTATTATTGTTTTAAAATCAATACAGAAATCTACATTGATATGGAAATGGTATTTTTTTCTCAAATTGGCTAATATGAATCTATGCTAAGATTCTACATGGTTCACTATAGAAACTACTTTTCAAGAAGTAGCAGACAGAATCAGAAGTGTACAGAGCAATATATCTAGATTTGCAACAAAATAAAACCAAATACTTAAAGGGCAAAGGCACGGTCAAGAGAAGGGCAATCAAATCTCTTACCTTATTTCAAAACACATATGTTACACACTGTTCAATGCGTCAAAAGATTGGGAGTCTGCTGGTGACTTACATTTATGAAAAATGGACTGCAGTGTTTCTGAGCTCAGATACATAGCATCGATGTAAATGGCAATGCAGAGTCAAGATCAGCAGTGCTCTGGCCATGGGTTCACATAGAAATAAATCTCCAAAAATTATAGATGTTCTGTAAATACCATGAGGAACTGGCATTTCTCTGGGAAATTATCTCTGGTTCGAATATGCTGTACTTGTGAAAGAAGATAAAACTAAAACGTTCAACAGGAAAAGAAACAGTCAAGGTTTGTCCTTTTCTTCTTTTAGCATTCCCAAAATTATGAAGCTTACAACATGAACCAGCATCTCTGCCACGGTCAAATGTGAGGACAATACCATTCCTTTGACTTCTCATGAATCTCTATCATTCACGAAGAACTGAGGGAAGAAGAGAACCCACATTCTTCCTCGTGATCAGTAAAATGATATTTCTGGAAACTCAAAACTTTAATTGTAAAGTCTTTTATAAAGATATCTACACAGTAGGAGGCTAGAAAACAAGATGACAAGATATGCACAAAGCATCCTACACAAGTACTCCAAATTGCATCCCTCAAAGGACTCTAAACTGCAGTAGGAAACTAGATTGATATTGTTATCATTATCTCCACCTTTCAGTTTTTCCAATATTAACTCAACAGTCCAGCATCACTGATCCAGGCCTTATCAAAGAAGAATAAAATAGATATCCGTTTTCTAGAGCACTATGAGGACTCACCTGGGTATCACATGCACCTTTGTACTGAGCACCCCAGCTCCTTTAACCTGCCTTGTTCTCTGCACATGCAACTGTTGGTCACTGGAAAATCTGGCCTTCTGTCCTCTGACCTTGGCCAGACTCTCGCTGGCCAAAAGCATGCTACCAACAAGCCTTCTGCTATGTTGAATGCATGTCTCTTGAGAACCTGAATGTCATGGATAGTAAACATCTGCCTCTCTTGAGTAGATGCAGAATTAATAACTTTTTCAACATTTGTAAAAGTTTTAATTCAAGGAGCTTTCTAACTCTTTGTACACAAAGCCATTAGTTTAGGAATAGGATGGATATAAAATTACATGGGAAAAGAAATTCTTAGAGTAGAAATATTTAATGTTTTCTCTATTGACAAAGACTAAGATAAATATTAGAGTTCCCTTGCATTTCTCTATATTCTTCCTTCTCCATCAGGATGGAGACTATCCCTGGAATCCAGAGTCTGAGCATTCAGGAGTGCTGAGACTCACATAACCACCAGCAGCAGCTTCTCTGCACTGTATCAGGCATTTTTTCTTCCCTGAAAGTCCTACCTGTGATAACAGATGCAGCGACATGCAGCATTTTCTCTGCTTTTCTCAGCAACGGCATGACTGACATATTTTATAATCCTACTCTACAGAGTAGCAGATGGTGCCCACCCTTTTTCATCCTGTACAAGACTTGGTATTTCTTCTCTGTCAGTCATTAAGCCAGGTTTTTAATTCTTTCTGGTTTTGCTGGCTGTACAAGCCATGGTATTTCATATGGCAGTAGTTTCTTCTCCTGCCAATCTTACGTCTCTTGAGGTCCAGACTTAGCAAAAGTCCTGAACTCTTGATGAAACTTTTATGCCAGATGTAGCAAGCCCTGAGTGATCATTGAATAACACTATTCTTTAGAAGGACTGACTCTCAAAGTGTGTTAAATTCAAAGGCAGGGGTGTGCCATAGCAATTCAGTGCAAAGATTAATCACTCTCCTTGCCACTAAGAGCAAAGGTATCAATTAGTAGAAGGCCTGCTAACACTGCAGAGAAACCTCAGAAAATGTGTGCATGGTCATCCACCTTTTCTGCTCCACCTCTACATGAGATGACAGTCACACAGCACATGAAAGCACTAAAAATCTGCAAATTAGGACACCATACCACACAATAGAACAAGTTCATTTGGTTTCAAAATTATGTTCAAACAGTTCTGCTCTGTGCAATGTTCCTTCCCAGCCCTGTGCGCATGAAAAATGTCATCAAACATCTGTATATTCCTGTGTGATTCTGTCCTCTATTTTTCAGGGGTATAGTCTCACCAACTCATTCACTCATGACGAATGTCATGAAATTTGCCAGGGACCTTAATCAAAAAACTACACTTATCACATGAGAACTGAGGCAGAAATGGATATCTCAAAAAGTAAAAGCAGCCAGGAGAAGGAAAGTCTAATCATTCGTTCTTTAACATGCCCATCCAGTCTGAATGAGACAAAGCTGAGGAACCTGTGCAGAATCTGTAATGTTCTGGATATTGCTGAAAGATTCCAGTGCTGATTACTGAGCCACAGATCTAACTTACTGCATTTGACTTTAGCAACAGTAGTTTCTACTCTTCCCTTTTGCTGTGTTTGTTATAGTTGTTTTTAGAAAACAGGTGGTTTAAAATCTCTAAATTTAGAAGAACAAGCATTATCCTCAAACACACATCAATTTCTTGGTGAAGACCAAGTCCTGCTTGTCATTTTAATCCCTTTTATTCTTACATTCTTACATGCTGGTAACAACCTTACACCATGCACACAGTGTTTAAAAATAATATTTCATGACAACAATGAACACCACATTATCCATCAGTAAAAAAATCATTCAAAGACATACATATCTTACAATTTTGTACTGTCTCACTATTGAAGAGTGCACAAGGAAGAGTGTGTATATAACTGCATGATGGACTGCTGCAACAAAGAATTAGAGTTATTTAGTTTCTGTTAGCTATAATATTAAGCAATTATGTAAATATTAAATTTAAAATCAATAAAATTAATGCATTAAAATATTAAAAATAGAACTTTGAAAGAAGGGTTGTGAGGAAAAGAAAAAAGGCAAGCACCATTAATATGCTCCTTCATTGCCCCTTTTGTTTTGTAAACTAATAGAATAATGAAGAACAAAAAAAATATACAAGCAATGGCAAAGGATGCTGCATTATTTCTGCTTCAAGAGAATGTCCTCAGTTTTCCAAGTTTTTAAGTTGGTTATAAGAAATTAATGTTATGAAACACTGAACTTGCACTTGAGGGCTGAGGGTTGATCAGGCAATTGCAAATGAGGCAGTCGTTAAGGAAGGGTGCATCTCTAATCTTTGAGGGATATAACTGGAAGGCATTCAAAGACCTGTGCATTGAAGATAGCTGTTAGTGCAGAAGGAAATGAGAGTGGATGAAGCGTTTCCATCCAAACCTTTTCTTATGAATAACTGTGGTTTTGATAAGGTGATTTTCTGTGGAAACAGTTTGCCTTTCTTGAAAGAGTTTTCTCAGCAGAAACCTAGGAACAAACACGAAGAAAAGCTGGATTTGTAAAATTGTCCCCTTCTCTTCTGACAAAAATTAAGAGTTCTCATAACAAAAAGGAGAAAAGCCATTTAGAGCAGCATTAAACAAATCAGCCTTTTCATAAACACCCACCGACATGCAAACACATAATGTTGTTGAAAATACGTTGTCTATCCAAATCATACTAAGTGCAAGGATGAAGTAAACAAGCAAGAGGAATTCAAAAGCACACTGTTTTTGCAGGTGGTTTTGAAAGAAAAAAATGCAATAAAGGACTATTTTTTTCACAGTGAGCAAACAGAAAGGTAGGACTAAGTAAGGAACAGACTTGCTGAATGAAGTGCTCTATCCTGCCTTCAAAATATATTAATATCCAGCAGATCATAAGAACTGCATAACCGGCATCAATTTTGTGACAGCACTTAGCTGATGTCAGTGTAGGTTCACATTTCTGAGGCAGTTCAGTTGTCATTAAGCTTTTTGCCTTAAACAAAAAATTGGTGGGGAGAGGGGTGCGAAAGGTTATAAGCCAGTTGTGTTTGATTTAACTATCTTTTTTTTGTTTGTTTGTTTCTTCTAGCAATGTACATTGTGTGCTCTATTTTATAACTAAGCAATGAAGCACAAGCTGTATGGCAGCTATTCTTGAGGGAGTTAGCCTGAAAGAAGTTGCCCAAATAGCACACTTCAGTGCATCCACACTGTATGTTGCCTCAGAACAGGGAATCAGGAAGAGAGTATTACGCATGAGACTAGAAGAAGAAAAGCTGAGATATGAGCAGTAAATGTCACCAAAATTCATTTGGTGTGTTCGGATTTACCAGCATGAAAACAACATCGCTGCTCCGCTGTCAGCAAAAATGATGTTCTGCAAGTATTTGCTGGTCACATTTGTGAGAGTTTCTCTCATTACATTCTTGCACAGGAGATTTGCTCTTTCTCACCTTCAATTTGACATTTTACAGAGATTAGGAACATAAGTCAAAAAGAAAATTGTATAATGCATTGTTTTCTCCCTGTGCCTGACTGCTGCTAATCTTAAGCCAACAAATGTCAGTTTTCAATTTTACTGAATTACTGGGTCACAGACAGCAAAAATCAATCTTTCTAGCTTTTATTTTTCTAATTCTTTCATATACAATGAATGGAGAGAAAAAAATCTTTTTGCTATACCTGCCTGACACCTGCTCACAATCATAATTTTGAACATCTGAAGCAATCAGAATTGTTAAAATATACTGGTTACACAAAGGTTTGGTTTTCATGGAAATTTTATTATTTTTTATGAAGGAAGGTGCCCCGTTGTGACTTCATGCATTTTTCCTCTTTAGAAAAGACAAGATTCCTGTGGAAATTGACCATATATCACAGAAAGAAATAAAAGTCCTAGAAAATATTTTATTATGCTGGAACTTTTTCATGGACACTAAAATGAACATAAATAAAAAACAATTACTTCAAAGATATATGAATTATTTAGAAATTATTCTAATAAGAAATGTGTAAGAAAACCTCAATCCTTTGCAAATTAAGATTTTGTGTTAGAGTTTAATAATAAGTACTTTTTACCTTCCACACTTCGTAGATGTAATCCCCTATAATGAGGAAATGTTTACTGAATCAAAATAAACATTATTTAAGTACATCATTATTCAACACAATCTGAGCAAAATGTTAAGAAGCTCTCACACTTAACACCACTACTTAATTGCACTTATAATGTTGCTGTCCTAATTAATGTGGATTAAGTTGTTACTGATTCTTTGTAAAATGTTTGCTTTGAGAATTTCACCTGCAAACCTTCCCAGATTTTCTGGAACTAAAACTCTCTGAAATCTTTGATGGACTTCAAGATCTCTGAACCATGCTGATTTTTTTTTTTTTTTTTTAAATTTTTCCCACACTCAGCACTATATTTTCAATGTCAGAATAGGAGGAACAGTTGAAATGTCACAATCAATCCCCAGAATGTATTTTTAAAGTCTTTAAAAAATGTGTGTCTTTTCAACTGAGTTTGTAAGGAGATAAATGAATGTTGAATATCTCTCAAAGCAAAACAAAAACAAAAAAGGAATTAGTACTGGAAGAACAAAGTAAACTTAAGGCACAGACAAAGTGGGTGGCTGCTTCAGACAACAGATGAGAAAACAGCAACAGCTGTGGTACAAACATTGTCTGTATTGGCAGCAAACCTTAGAAATAAACAGGTCTGCTGCTGCCATTTCTGAAGCTGAGGTAAGTGTTAGTCTGTGATCCAGGGCACCTACTCCCAGCCCCCCTCAAGCCAGCAGACCTGGCTGAGACAGCATCCTTATCCCCTTCTGTCTTTTCCAGGGCAGCAGGAGCACCAAAGCCATCATTCTCCAATTTTGTCCTTATTTTCTAGGCAGCTCTGCCATTTTTCTCCCCTTCCTATATCAAGAAAAACCCAGGTCCAGACTAGCTTTGACTTCTCACTGTCAGGCTTGCAAAATTGCATTCTCACATACACTGTGAAGAAGCCTTGAGTCAAGGGGTCAAGGTGTTTATACTGGAGCCACTTCAGACTGATTCTGAAATTATTATCTTTCTCTGGATAAGCACACAGGAACATTTCACATCAACACCTAGTAGAATCTATCACCAAACAAACATACCCCAGCACAATATTTATTGATTAGCTAGGCATAAAATAAGGTTAAGGAGGTTAGCCAGAATTTTTAGGCTGTAAAATTTCGGTGGATTTTTACATTCACACATGGTCAGCCAATGTGATTTGCATATTAGCCAGAACCTTGTACAACAATTCCAGGGCTTAGTCCAAATGTTTCGAAGACCATGTAATAGAGTTTCACACAGCAGATCAATATCTGCTTTGCTTTTGAAACAAACTCCACTAGTTCTCACTGGATAATGAGAATTGGAACTCCTTTTCATCTCCTGATCCAAAGCCCATGGAAGCCTGAAAAAATATTCCTGTTGAATACTAGAACCTCTGGATTAGACCTTAAATGATGAAGTCGACCTATAGACCAATAATCACAGTTTCTCTGAAGGAGAATTCACATGACCAAGTTCTACTTTTTCCAGGCCAGGATGATAGACCACACTAAAACAACATATCCATGTTTGACTGAAAGCATTTGTCTGCAGCTGCTGTATTTCTTTCTTTCTTGTAGTAAAAGGTTCTTTCTCACCTTCAATTTGACATTTTACAGGGATTAGGAATATGAGTCAGAAAGAAAATTATATAATGCATTGTTTTCTCCCTGTGCCTGACTGCTGCTAATCTTAAGTCAACAAATAGTAAAA